>JBBCBC010000019.1:31396994-31996994 GCA_037126765.1 Stenogyne calaminthoides
CGATCTTTGATAAATTTTGCAATCTAGAAATAGCCAATTCCTTTGATCTGTTATTTTCTTTGAGGCCAATCTGCCTCGATCAACTATCACTCCCTCAACTTCTTTTTTCGAGAGATCTTTGAGACAAGATCGATTTCAAATTGATCACGTTATATGTGATGTTGGAATGTTTTGCGTCACTTGATCGGCCTCGCTTGTTTGTGCCTCCGGTGGTTGGTCATAAACCGCAAAGACACGATTCCACTATCATCGGCAAGAATCAGATCCTTAATCAGAAGATCCGCTTGAGGAGCTTCTTGAGCGATCTCCGGTTCATTTTGTTCACCCGAACTTCGGTGGATCGAGCTTTGATAGATTCAGAGTTATCACCATTTGGTGATCCTATTTTAGCAGATTTCCTCATATCGAAATCAAAATCTGCAAAACTCATCAAGACCAGCCCATTTGCTCAATAATCATTATAAAATCGAAGCTTTTTAACTGAGATCTCTCCGGTGAGGATCTCCATAACTTGTTCTCTAATAGCGAGGATGGGTGACCGATTCGATACATCTCATCAATTTCTCGTTCGATTTGCATTCGACTATTTTTCCCTGTGATGGTCTTTGATGATCTAGACTCATGAATTATGCATCGCATTAGGTTGATGAGATGTGGAGGGTTCCGTGGTGCTTGAGTAGGTGGAAGTTGTCCGATAGGCTCGACCAGCAGAGGTTCTCATTAGGAGGCAGCGATTCTCTGGTTCCACAACAGTAAAATTTCGGTTCATGAATTCTTTATTTGTGTTCGCGAACCGATGTAGTTTCAGTTGTTGGCTGATCGATGTAGTTTCAGGTTCGCGGGCGGTGGAAGAGTAGGAGAGACATGCTCAGCAGCCATTAGTCTGAGTGGTGAATCAGCTCGAGCTGGAGGAGAAGGAGATCGTTCGTCTCGTGCTTCTTCCTCAGAATGAACTGGCGAAGCTCTCAGCTTGAGCTTTCGTGCGTCGATTTTTCACCGATTTTTTTGTGGTGCAACAGATCGATCTGGCGCTCTTTCTTCATCCGACTCATCTTCTAGCATCGAGTCATGGAGGCTTGCTTCGCCTTCTTCGCCTCTTTTCCCGGACCTTCACCGATTTTTTTTTTTCTTCTTCGGGGCTTCGGTGTAGACGAAGTTGCTTCTCGCTTTTTCCCTTCTTAGTCTTTGGGGGAGTTGGCCGCATATCATCGTCTGGTGGCCCAAATATGGCTAAAGTGGTGGAGAGGAATGCCTTGTAGGGCTTCAATCCATTCTGTTCCCATCTGGCATTTGGCATTTTGTCTTGTAGGATAACTGCAACCTTGTTGAGATTGCTGATCCTATTCTTGATAGACACGCCTCCACTCATCAACTCCAAATTTATCATGTTCTTGGAGTAGAATGGCCTTTAGGAACCCATGCCAATTGATGTTCTTGGCTTCATCAATTATTGCTGACCATCTTTGTGCAGTTTATTTGATGTAAGAGCATAAAATTTGAATGAAATACCCATAATTGTTTTTGACAAAATATCAAACAACAATCGGTATTTCCTCTTGAGCATTAGTTCGACAAAGCCCGACGTATGATGTTTGTCGCCTCTCTCGATGAGCTCGTTTCGATCATTTCATCTTGATTTCTCTCAGAGTGAGCAAAGTAGATTCGTCCCTTTTGGTAGGTGAACAGGCCGAGTTATATCCTCATTCGTCGGTCGATCTCTTTCTCCGTTGGATTTGTCGAAAGTAGTTCTTCTCTGGAGCATCTGTATCACCCTTAAATTCCTTATTTAATTCGAGGGCTTCATATCAAGATCTTTGGATTGCGTTGAGAAGCACAATATTTCTCAAGTCCTGCTTTCTTCAGAATTTCCTCTACTTCCATTGATTTCGGATCCTTTGTCACCCCAAATTGTACGAACTTGTCCTCGACAATCCTTAATGTCGATTCAAGATAGTTGCACATTATTTTACCCATACCGTGAGTGATCATCTCTGAGATAAGATAGATTCGGTTAAAATTGTGCATAAATACTAAGAATATCACATATGCGGAAATCAAGAAGCAATAAAACATAATACAGGATATCAGCGATTGACAAAATCTTTAAGATCAATGGTTTTAAAAGAATGATTCATCAAATTATCAGAAATTACCAGATTCTGTTTTTCGGATTTGAGACTTAAGAAAAACACTTTGAATCGCAAAGAAGTAATCTGGAGAGTTTTCAGAAAATAAAACGCAGGTTTGTGATTTGGAAAACTCTGGTAGGGTTTTTGATGAACCTTATAAAGATGAGGAGGGAAAAAGACAAGATTTGGAAGATCAACCGTTTGAAAAGATTAGACGATCCAGATTAAGCGGTTTTGATCGAATGGTTGGGAAAAGCACGACATTTAAAAAACCTTTTTTGGATTTAAAAGCTCATTTTGTAGCAATTAATACATGTACCCCACGTCCGCATTAAATGATTTGCGGGGATCGTCACCATGTAATCGTCTGAAGAAGGCAAATAAAAGCAGATAAAAACCGATGAATAAGCAAATAACAAGGGAAAAGAAAGGCGTGATTCGATTGATCGATATAGTAATCATCAATACCACTTGAAGTTGATTCCACTTGTTGATCTTAGTTTTACGCCTAAACCTTATAATTTCCCATTGTTCTTTTCAACTGATCTGTTTCATTTTGTGTCCGGATTTCCTTCTGATCCTCCTCGATCAGTTGAAGTTCCCCCTTCAACTGATATTTCTATTTTCTCATAGACTGATATATCTGATTTGTTGAGGTTTCAAGTTCAACTGATCTTCCTTATCCGATCGGGCCAGTATGTAATCGATTTTGGTGACCCCTAATCGATTCTTCTCGGATCAAGCCAATTCTTGGGATAAGTGTTACCTTAAAACTTAGTCTAGAATAGTAGTCTCTATTCCCTAAGTTGGCGCGATTTGACATCCAGAATTATCGTTTGTATATCTTGATATGTCAATCACCAGTAAATTTATCCAATTATCAGTCACGTGATTTCTACACGCTGTCCTTGTGATGCAAATTTCTCTAAAAGGCTTTTTGAAATCAAATTTGCATTTGCACCCTTGCTTGGCCTCTATAAATTGGACCAATGTTTTACACAACATAACCCATTCACCATACTTATCTTTCTTTGTAAAACATGCATTACGGTGAACCCTTATTTAAATTGAAACTTCCTAAAACACCTTTACCCCTTTTTTCAATGATTTCACTTCTCAAATCAACCTGTGTGTCCCTTATCACTTTGCTGCGTCATCAAAGATTTCACATACAATTGTTGCTAAGCTCCTTTACCACCACTTGGCGGATCTGTGTCAAGAATCGAGAAGACACTTCTCCTAACCGTGATGCACCTTGTGTGTCTATCGTTATGACGTAACAAAGATCAACAGACTCGACCGATATAAAACATGAGTCGATATACGGTCTTGATCGGACAACGGTGATCTTCGTGATATCAACTCAATTTTTTTTCATGCAACACATGTGCCCATAAGGTCTTTGAACCAATTTCTTGGCACATGTGCTCCATTTATGGTTGGAGAGTCCATTGACTTCAGTGTCTAAGGGCTCGGCTTAGAAATCCTATCAACGCCGCTCTCGCTCCTTTGGTTTTAGCTTGACGCAGCGGCTTTAGGATTTCTTTAAAGCCCTCTCACCCTTGTTAAGTGGGGAAAATGAGAGCATCAAATTTAAAATCTCTCTCTCCCCTACTCTTCTTGGGTTAGGATGAGGGTTTAGGGTTATAGGTTTAGGGTTTTCGGTTATGACTTATGTACTGACCTCCGGGTCCTTTGTACTTGTAACTTGTAATGTAATCTGACCTTCGGGTCTTTATCAATGAAAATTTCTATTATTCCATTGTTGTGTAAATTCTACGCTTTCTTATGCGATTGTAGGCTTTAATCTGTGAATCTTGCTTGTTGAATATCGCCTAAAAACGACTTACAAAGATGTAAAATAACCCAACTGATTTAATCAGATATTCCTTTTAAATTGTGCGTTTCCTTTAATCTGATAAACCTTAAATCTGATCAGTTCCTTTAATCTGATAACTCGTAAATTTGATCGATTTCACACATCGTTCCTTGATCGATCTTACGATCGATTGAGATACCAAACTCAATGATTCCTTTTCACTGGTTAGTCTCTTAACTAGCTGGTTCTGGAGAACAATCCATCAATCATTTTAGGTGCTTTTTCTCCAAGATCCAGAAGCCCTAGCTCATTACACAATTCTCTGAATCTAATCTCAACTAGTGGCTTGGTTAGAATATCAACTTTCTGTAAATCAGTGTGAATCTTTTCCATTCTGATATTCTTCTTTTCAACATGATCTCTTATAAAATGGTGTCTGACATCCACCAAAGAGCAGTTCATTTAATCATGGAACCGCTTGGAAACATCATCGGCCCAGGCGAGCAGACTGCACTTCTAACGAGAAAACTTGAACGAACAAATGTTCAGATGGGCAAGTACAGAAAGTTCTATGACGACTATTGACGAAGCAGAGGAAGAGATCAAAGATCTTCTGACAGATCACAAGAGAGATATCGTTCTTCTGATGATAGGGACAACAGAAGAGATGACCGGAAAGATGTTCAAAGAGATGAAAGGAAAGATGATCAGAGAGAGGATCGCAGAGAAAGCAGACGAGATGAAAGATCAGATTAGAGAGGTTCTAACTACAGACAGAATGGAAAGTCTCATGACAGATCATACCAAAGAAATGATTCACCGAATAGAGAAAACTCTGGAGATTCAAGAGTTTGCTACAACTGTCAAAAACCAGGTCACTACAGTGCTGATTGCCCCGATCTGACTCCCAAAGAGAGAGAAGAGAAACGGAACAGAAGAGAACAAAGGTATCGAGATAGAAAAGCCATGGTTCCGCATAATATCCGAATTCGATTTATTCTTATCTCGCCATCGATGACTCGGATATTCATCTATTGAAGATTTCGCCCGATACTACCAACCGATTTATGTCGATAATTTGAACTTCTCATCTGATGACGACATCTGTCTAATGGCCAGAGAAACTGACCAGTCTGAGGTAATCTCTAAACCTTCTGTGGTTTCTTGTTCTACGCCTCGGCTTAGCACATCCGGCCGGAGAGATTAACCGCAGTGTCTACAATGACCAATTGCTTGACGATCTCTCTAATGCAATAGATACTTATACATGAGTGGAAGTTGAGAACGATAACCTAAGGGCTGAGAATATTCGGCTTGTCAAGGATATTGAAGCTAGTAAAGCAGCTGAACTAAAATCAGCTGAAACTGTTCAGAAGATGACTAAAGAACTGGAGGTTCTGAAAGTCAGTACTACTGATCAGGAAAAGCTGATTAAGGAACAGTTGGCTCTCAATGAACGACAAGCTAGAGAACTCAAAGTCCTTCAGGCTAAGTTTGATGAACTCTTCCGACTGCATGAGAATCTGAAAATATCTGAGGACAATTTGCGTAAGAAAATAGAGGTTTTCACGAAATCTTCTAAGACTGTTCAAGATCTGAACAACTATTTTTGTACGCAATTGACAAGAAGGGAATTTGGTATGAGAACCCTTCTGGATCCTCAAAAGACCCGTCTGGTTCGCATCAGAAAAGTGTAATCAAATGAGTTTCTGATCAAGATACAAAAAAAGTCAAATCTTTATCAGATAAGGGAAAAGGATCAGCTGACCAGGCAAGGCAAGTGTCAGATCAGAAAGGGAACATAAATGGACTCCAACTGATCAGACACCAGCCAAGGAATCAACAGAAGAATCTTGTTCTTCTGAAGAGACCTCAGCCAAATCAGCAGAGTAGGCCTCAGTCTGGACCATCTCGTAAGGGACAGTATCAGCTGAAGTCAACTCAATTCAAGTTGCCTAACAAGCAAGCTAATGGTAAATTGCTAAGACCATCTATGCCAAAAAGATATGAATCTTTTAATGGTAGCAGTCGTACCTACCCTTACAATCAGAAATCTAGGGCTGCTGCACCTGAGCCCCACTGGATTAAAAGAAGACAAGTTTCAATGAAAAATCCCAAGTCTTCTGATTTGTCCAAGGCTCACACTAATAGTCATACTGATCAGATTGCATATGAAGAAACGTATGATTATGTAGATGTTTATGGAAGACAAATCAAGTCTTCTGTGTTCAACAAAGGTGCCAGATTTGTTTGGATCCCGAAAGGTACTTCTAACCCCCAGGACCCAATTCTACTGAGGTACCTATGATTTGGTCGCAGGCTCGAGTGGGACTGGCTAATAAAGGAGGTGTACAAGCAACTATCTGGTACATAGATAGTGGATGCTCAAGGCACATGACTGGAAGTCAACATCTCCTCAGCAACTACATTGAGAAACCAGGCCCACGAGTTCTCTTTGGGGAAGACAACTTTGGTTTTACCAGAGGAGTTGGAACCTTAATGAACGATGATGTACAGGTTACAGGTGTTTCATACGTTGATGGCTTAAGACACAACCTGTTATCTGTATCACAGTTTTGCAACAACAGATTTAGTGTTGAGTTCTCTTCAGATCAATGAACAATCAGAAATCGAGTGACTCAACGATTTTGCTAACTGACTCCAGAAAAGGAACGATTTATACAGCAGATTGGGACAGTTGTCCAAGAAATGCATGCTTAATTGTTAAGAGTTCAAAGAGCTCTAGTTGGCTCTGACACAAGAGAATGAGCCATCTGAACTTCAAAACTCTTAACAAGATAGCAAGGATGTCCTTGGTTGAAGGTCTCCCGAATGAAGTATTCTCTAAGGGTCAGAAGGGAAAACAAGTAAAAGCTTCATTCAAAGGGATACCTTCTCCTCCATCCAGCAGAGTATTACAACTGCTCCATATGGATCTATTTGGACCAGTTACGCCTCTTAGTTTCAGTGGACGCAAATACACTCTAGTGGTCGTGGATGATTACTCCAAGTTCACCTGGGTCATATTCTTGTATAAGAAGAGTGAAACTACAACAAAGTTACCTGAACTTCTCAAGAAGATTCAGAATGAGAAGGGTCTCAGCATAGTGAAAATCAGATCAGGTACGGAATTCTTGAACCAGTTTATATCTGATTTTTGCTCTGAGTTTGGTATATAGCATGAGACATCAGCTACGAGAACACCACAACAAAATGGCGTAGCAGAAAGAAGAAATAGAACACTTAAAGAAGCTGCACACACCATGTTAGCTGAGCATGCAACTCAAAGTTGTTTCTGGGTAGAAGCTATCAATACAACATGTCACACGCAGAACAAATGTTCTCTGACTAAGATTCACTTTAAGACACCTTATGAACTGTGGAAGGGCAGAAAACCTCGTGTTTCTTACTTCCATAATTTTGGGTGCAAAGTGTTTCATACACAACAATGGGAAGAGTCAGTTAAGAACCTTCGATGCCAAGTCAGATGAGGGTATATTCTTTGGATATTCCTCAACTAGCAAACCATTTAGGGTTTTCAACAAACGAACCCTAGTTGTGGAAGAAACACCTCATGTGGTCTTTGATGAGTCAACATCTGATCAAGAGAAATCTACCGCAGAACATGATGTACCAGAAAAACCAGATTCACTGAAAATGGATCAGTTAAGGCTCAAAGGAAAGGATCCAAAATACATTACTGTATATGTTCCTAACTTTGACATTGCCGATTCACCAGGTCAGACAGACCCCAAGGTAAGTACAACTGTCAGTGAAGAAGCTGGTACAACTGAGACAGTAACTACTGAACCATCTGGTTCAGGGGGAATACCTGATGTTCCTGCGGACAGACTTCAGCACATGATGAGTCCAACATCAGCTGAGATATGTCCATGTCATGTGGATCCTACTCAAGTACCTCTCACAGTCTCTAGTGATGAATCTTTATCAGAAGAGGATGATGTTCTCCAAACAGATGACAATCAGGACAGAAGGACCTGGATAACCAGTCATCCAACTGATCTGATCATCGGAGACCCGTCTGATAGAGTCAAAATTAGACATCAGATTGGTGAAAGTGCAATGTATTGTTGTTATCTGTCTTTGAATGAACCACTCACTGTTGAAGAAGCTCTATCTGATGCAAGTTGGATTTTGGCTATGCAAGAAGAATTAGAGCAGTTTGAGAGGAATCAAGTTTGGGAACTTGTAGACAGACCAACTCACCAAGATGTGATTGGAACTAAGTGGGTATTCAAGAACAAGAAGGATAAGCACAATGTAATAACCAGAAATAAGGCAAGACTTGTTGCTAAGGGATATTCACAATCAGAAGGGATTAATTATGATAAAACCTTTGCACCAGTCGCTCGTCTGGAAGCCATTCGGCTGTTTCTGGCCTATGCAGCTCATAGGGGATTTACTGTGTATCAGATGGATGTAAAGAGTGCATTCTTAAATGGGGTACTAGCAGAGGAAGTTTATGTTGAACAACCTCCTGGCTTTGAAATGAGCAACCAAGTGTACCAGTTAAGAAAAGCTCTTTATGGACTGAAACAGGCTCCAAGAGCTTGGTATGATACTCTATCCCAGTTCTTGATAGAGAATGGATTCACCAAGGGCTTGATTGATCGGACCTTATTCATAATAGAAGATGGAGAAGGCATTCTCTTGGTTCAGATCTATGTGGACGACATTATATTTGGTTCTCTCAATCAGAAGCTATGTGAGAAATTCAGTAAGCTGATGCAAGGGAAATTTGAGATGTCCAAGATGGGTCAGATGAGCTACTTTCTAGGTCTTCAAGTCAAGCAAGCTCACACTGGGATATTCATCTGCCAGGCAAAGTACACTAGGAATTTGTTGGCTAAGTATGGAGTTCAGAATTGTAAAGAAGCTAGAATTCCAATGTTGACTGCATTTAAGATGGACCCAGATGAAGGTGGTAAGAAAACTAATCAGAAAGAGTATAGGGCTTTGATTGGATCTTTATTATACCTGACTGCAAGCAGACCAGATATAACCTTCGCAGTAGTTGTATGTGCCAGATTTCAGGCTAACCCCAAACAAAGCCACCTGGAAGCAGCTAAGCGGATTCTGAAGTATCTGAAGGGTACTGTAAACTTAGGTTTATGGTATTCAGCAGATGATAATCTAGAGCTTAGTGGGTACTCTGATTCTGATTATGGAGGATGTAGGATAGATAGGAAATCTACATCAGGTACTTGTCAGTTTTTGGGAAGCAAGCTGGTCTCGTGGTTTTCTAAGAAGCAGACATCTGTTGCCACATCTACTACTGAAGCAGAATATATGGTTGCTGGTAGCTGTTGCTCCCAACTGCTCTGGCTTTGTCAGCAGCTGAGGGATTACAACATAAATGCTACCAATGTGCCTATCTTCTGTGACAGTAATAGTGCGATTGCTATCACTCAGAACCCAGTTCTGCACACGAGATGCAAGCATGTGGACATCAGACACCACTTTATCCGAGACCATGCAGAAAAGAAGAACATCAGAATAGAAAAGATCCATACTGATAAGCAAAGAGCTGACATCTTAACCAAGCCCCTAGCTGAAGTCAGATTCAGAGAATTATGTAATGAGCTAGGACTACTGGATTTAGGAGATGAGGCCCCAGAATATTTTGGTGGTCTGATCTCAAATACCAGTTGGTTAAGAAACTGATAGAAGGTAGGTCAGATGAAGAGGGAACTTCATTTGATCAGAAAGTATCAGTTGGGTACTGACCAGTTACAAGGAACAGTTGAAGAAGGAACTTCAACTGATAAGGTTGGTGCAGAAAGAGGGTTAATCTGACAAGATTACATTGTTGGGAAAATTTACCAAGGCATAGGCTACACTAGGTTTAACAAGAATCAGACTAGTCAGACTCGACAAAAGTGGTAACTGATTGATTACAATACAATCAGTCAGATATGTCTTTTAATCTTGTTCTCCTGTTTTACTATCTCCTGATAAATATTATCTGATGTAACTAGTCAACTGAGTTTATCAATATCTGTGTAATAATTACTGTGCACATTACTTTATGACGCAAGCACTGCAAACATTAAATGCGGACGTGGGGTTTTTGTATTTATTGGCTTTTAATGCGTATTTTTGCGTCCAAATACCAACAACCAATTTTTTTTAACCACACGATCTTTTCACATTACGGCCGCTTAATCTAAGCCGTCCATTTCAAAACACGAATACTCAAGTATTTGTGGGAACTCGTGCAAAATGTTTCCCTCGCACCTTTAAAACCCTAAACGATTTTCCAGAAAAACCTTTATCACTTCCAAAAATTATCTCACTCTCGAGAAATTGTCAAAATCCTCTGCATAAAACACGATTCTCTTGAAGCATTTCCAAATCGATCATTTCAAAGTTTATCCTATTCAATTTTTGGTAATTACTGAGTGATCGTTGATTACTGTTTAAAGTGTTTGTCACTGTTCTTAATATGCGTCGAAATGTTTCGTTGAACTGTGTCTTTAGATTATAATTTTCTGGAAATAGATCTCTAATTAGGTTTTTAAGAAATCTAATGTGTTTATGCTTACTGCATATCTTATATATGATTGTATCGTCGCTGTCTTTGCATTGAACTGCTTCATAGCCCTAATTTTGTTCTATATTTATGGGAATTACAGAAATGGCAACCTCTACAACATCCACTGACATATGCGATTATGCTTCAATGATAAAACATGTGATTGAGAAGTATGTCATATTCAACACTACCAATGATCCAGAATCAAAGGAAATTTTGGATTGTCTTAGAGCGTGTGGCCTCGAGCAATTCTGTTTTTGGCACTTGAGCAGTGTATATATCATTGAGTCGCTAGAGTTTCTGAGAAACCTGAAGGAAACGACGAACAAGGAATTATACTCGTTCGTCAGAGGGAATAGAATTGATGTCACTAATGATGATTTAGGTCGCCTTTTTGGTCTGCCTACCGGATGAAACTATCCCGATGAATTCACCGCAGGAATGTCAGAGAAAGAATATTTGCACAAGGTGCTGCTCAGACCTGGGAACATTAACAACATCATTAATGTAAAGGTTCTTTATCTGAAGAGGAAGTACATGTTGCTCTTTGAGATCGTGTCAAGAGTAATTCTGGGAATTTCTTTCAGCCCAGATGCCCTAACTTAGCAGAAGCATCATATCATGACCGCGATTATCGAAAAGGCTCCAGACATAAACTAGATGGGATTATTCAAGAACCGACTGCTGCAAGAAACTTTTAAGTTCGTGGTGAATGCAGATAACCAGGTTGTTCTATCAAAGAACATCCTTAACATTCACAAGGTGTCGATGATTCTGTCAGATAAACTTCCAAATTATCCTTGGTCTGAGGCCGGTAGAAAGCCATATCAGGAAAAATTCAAGGCTCTACTGCACAAAGACGAAGAGCTATCTGGTCAAAGGGATGATGACCCAGCTCCTTACGTTCCTAAAACCAAGAAGGACAAGGGTCCAGCTTCGTCAGTGCAATCAGTAGCTCAAGTCAAACCGAAGACAAGAATACTCAAGAGGAAGCAGTTGGCCAGCAAACCAACTAAGACAGCTGACGATGTGAGTGAAAAAGGCAGAAAAAGCTCACTGCTATGCTGCCAAAGAAGATTGGAATGCCATCTGGAGGTCTCCAGGACAAGGACAGTGATGTTGAAATCCTGGAATCTGGTGGTGAGATGATGATTGAGCAGGCTGGTGAAGGGACCGTTGTTAGCTCTGAGCGAACGGTCAGTACGGAGCTTGAACTAACGATTGCAGAAGAACCTGGTCAGATGGAGGCCGGTGAGCAAGAAGAGGTACAACCTGAGGAAGCCCAAGATGAGTCTGAACAATCTGACTCAGCTCATCTTAATTCTCTATTCAAAGGGCATGAACCCACACATTATCCCAAATCACCTACTCCTCCTTCACCTCCCCATGATGAACCTTTACCCTCACCTCCCAGACAACCTTCCTCCCCGATTGAACCTGCTCAACCTGAACCTCCTACATCTGAGCAGAGTCCATCCATTCAGGTTCAACATCTAGTACTTGCTCAACCCGACATACCTCAACCTGAGACTACTGGATCGCAACTTGAACCCTCCTCCATTCCTCCTCATCCATAGACTACTGCTGAGCCTGAGCCATTCAGGGAAGCCACTCCAGATATTCAGACAGCTCAGCAGAAGGCCATGTTTGTGTCCACCACCCACAACCCATTCAACACAAAAATTGTGTTTGAATCTCCTGAACCAGAGAAGCCAATTGTCAAATTTTTGAGGAGAAGGGTTGAAAATTTTCTGACCAACACTATTCCTTTCTGGTGGATCATCCGGGAGTGCAGCAAATTGTCTCAGATGCCCTATTCTGGAGGGATGTTCATCTACAACACATTGAGGACTTCCTGCTACTCCTGGATGCATATGGGCGAGATGAGTTTGTTGATCTGGAACTGAAAATGAAGAATCTAACAAGCGTGGGAAGTGCTACTGAGTTAGCAACTGACGCTGATGTTGCCAGATTGGTCAACAAACTGATGGGTTATCCGGAGTTTAACTTCGAGGAAGAGGTTGGTCCATCTGAGTGGGACATTCAGCGTGCTGCCGATGAACCAGTCGAGGGTGTACCAGATGAGACCCTGACTGGTGAGGCACAAACATCTGCTCCCATTTTCATGATTCAGCCTGAAACCCTAGATCAAGTATCTACATCTATTCTGGATGGGGTAAAGGCATCGGTTGAAACTCAGTTCAACATTCTTGCTGCTAAACTGCTAGATTAGATGGATGAGAGAACTAAGCAACTGGTTGAAGCTGAGAGGCATCAGACTGCAAAGAAGCTGACCGAAATGCACTCTACCATTGCTTTATCTGAAATGAACAGGGTAGAGTTGATGCTGCAGAAGCTAGGCCTGAAGGTCTCAATACTTTCAATGGTCAGAGTCCTACTAGAGGAAGCATACAAATCTCTAATGCAGGCGGATTCCAGTTTTGAAGCATCCATCAGAAAATTTGAGGTCTCTGTCTCAGTCGCAAAGAAAGTTTTGGAAGAAGCAGTTTCCAAAATGCTTGGACTTGCACCTTCATCTTCTTCAACTGTACGTATTCAATCTATGGAGGCAGAGGACCTAAATAAGGAAATGCAATCCCTCTTCCAGACCTTGGAGAAGAATGTCCGACTTATTTTTGATGCAACCAAAAGGGGGGAAGGACGGGACGGAGCTGGAACATCAGAAAAACTCCAACAAGGTCAGGGTCAGCTAACCATTGTAACTACTACTGCTGCACCAACTCAAGCTACGGAACTGGCAGACACTGAGCTAGCTGAGTTGTTTTCAACAATTGAAGAGCACACTAAGCAACTTGATCTTCAAGACAAAGCTATTTCTGAACAGAAAGCTGCCATGGTAGATCTGACTTCAAGATTGACAGTATTGAAGATTTTTCTTCAAATGTTCAGAAACGACTACAAACAGAAGAAGAAGCTAAAAATCTGGAGTTGGCCAGGAAGTTAGAAGAGGAATTTGCTTCTGAATTAGCAGAAGCAGTTGATGAGAGAAAGAAGATGCAAAAAGGAAAACAAGCTAAAGAAGTGAAGAAGAAGAAGACAGTAGTGACCAGATCTGAACTGCTACTCTCCTCTGAGCAGATTAAAGAACAGCAAGATCAGATCAATAGAAGAAGGGTCATGGAAGAAGCTGTCAGAAGGAAGAAAATGTGTGAAGCTGGAGGTCTGGATAGAGCCTTCAGGACAAAGCAGAAGAAGAAGGCTGCTGCGTCCAGTGCTGAAGTTGATGAGAAATGGATTGAAAGAGCCCTTCCTGCCAGCATGGACGACATACTTATCTGCAGGGAAGATCTTCACGAACCTTGGAGAATCATAAAGACTGACTGGTTATGTGATGTCTTTATGATACAGCGAGTTCCAGAAGAGAAAGATGAAATGCTTTTTGATGAAATCTTTCTGGACTGACTGGAAGCGAAGTATCCAGCTTTCTATCAAGAGGTCATGAGAGAAGGACATATTATGACAATGAGACCCTCTGCTCCTAGATATGAATTTCTGATACCTCATCTAAAGAGAAACAAATACGATCCAGTGGCGTTCAGACAAGTTTATATCGATGCACTGGAAAGGGGGAACATTATTGAGGAAGACCGCTAGAAGGATGTACTTAAAAGGATGTACGACATATTATAAATTCCTGAAGGCTTGAGGGACAAGAAGTAAACAGAAGACTGGTTCTTAGGTCAGGATGTTGGGTAATACCTTTTGCAAATCAATTCTGTACTTGTAAGATACAAATATCTCAATGAAATGAATTACCTGTTTTCTGACCCTAAGACATTATCTCAATGTCTTCTGATTTCTTGTGTCCATGTCTTTACTTTCTTTTTGTTTATCCGTTTTTCTGATTTATCTGTTTTGGTTCCATCAAAAAGGGGGAAATTGTTGGGAAATTTGTAGTTTCGATGGAAGTTCCAAAATCAGATAGTGTAATAGGACCAGTCAGACCTGTTAGCTGACTGATGATCTAGATATCAGATTAGGATGACCAGCTGAGATGTATAGACAACTGATGTAACAAGATAGGTCACATATTGAGGGGGAACTCAATATGCAGAAGATCAGAAGACCTACATCAGAATAGGAAGAAGACGAGTCTGCAAAGTTGTGCTAAGACAACCTGCATCAGAAGACTCAATTAGGTAGACTGATCAACTTAAGAATGATCAGGTCAGCTCAAATAAGGTGACCACCAGAAGATCATCAAGACATACGTATTCATCAGACACGAAGAATGTCAACCTATGTTGGTAAATCAAACACTGAATAAGTGTACTTGATAACCAATGAGAGAAAGACACGTATGTACGGAGCTGACATTGCAGGACAAGGCGCTTCAGAGTTAAACGGCTAGAAAGGACAAGCTTGCATGCTTTCGGCCATGCCGCCTCTGCAAACCTAACTTAAATAGACCAAAATTCGAATTGATCTCCAACGGCTATTTCGATTTCGTGCCTATAAATAAGGGATCAAACCTTCATATTAAGGTTACGGAAATTATCATCAAGCTCAAGCACAAGCAATTTCCTCACAAAGAACACCAAATCGAAGATTTATTCTTAAGTGTTCATCCCTTAGTTCTTAGCAAGAATACTTATCCTCTAGCTTTAAGCTACTTAGAAGAAAGGATAGTATTCCAGTTGGAACAAAACAAATATTATACCCAAACACTGTTAGGTTAAGTTTGTTATATCAGGATTTCTATCTAGGGTTTCTAGATTAGATTTCTGGGATTGGTTGAGTGAGAACTCGTTAAATATCTGTTGGTTGTACTGTGTTGGACTAACATATTAAACTAAGTCCAGTTGGTTAAGTTGGTGCCCCTGCTGATAGGGAAGAGTGGACGTAGGACAAGTTGTCCGAACCACTATAAATATGTGTGCCTTTAATCTGCTATACACATACTTGCACACTACTCTTGTTATCTGCATGCATATTTTGTACCAGGATCAGATTAACATCAAGCTACTGATCTGATCAGCTTAACACTTTAGTTATCTGATTCAAACCAGATTGGTCAGAATCTTTGTTTGAGTAAAACTGGTTTTCACACGGGTTAACTAATCTTCGGCACCATCAGTTAAATTGATAGACGCCAAACTGATCTACCTGCCAGATCATTAAGTCGGATATCAATCCAAACTGATCCACATCGCACTCTAATCAGACATACGTGCAATCACATCTGATTCACTAAAAAGGTTTTTGAAGTCTATTCACCCCTCCCCTCTAGACTTCAACCCTCACTGAAACCCCGTTCGGGACCTACAACTGCTGGCACTCAGAATGACCCCTAGTTCACTTAAGAACTGTTTTATCCAGACAACTTCTTTTGCAGCTTCTGCCGCAGCAATGTACTCAGCTTCGGTTGTTGAGTGTGCGGTAGTCTCTTGTTTGGAACTATTCCAACTAACCGCCCCACCATTGAGAACGAAAACATAGCCCGACTGTGATTTGTAATCATCACAATCAGATTGGAAACTTGCATCAGCATAGCCAGTTGCAACTAGCTCTGACTGTCCCCCATAGACCAAGAAACAATCTTTAGTACGTCTAAGGTATTTAAGAATGTTCTTGACAACAATTCAGTGAGGTTCACCTGGATTCTGCTGGTATCTACCAGTAGTGCTAACAACGAAGGCCACATCTGGCCTTGTGCAAGTCATGGCGTACATGATGGAGCCAATTGCGGATGCATATGGTATATCCTTCATGCGCCGAATATCAGCGTCTGTGAAAGGACAATCCTTCTTAGACATCTTTATCCCATGACATGACGGTAGAGAACCTCTCTTAGAGTTCTCCATCGTAAATCGCTTTAACACCTTATCTACGTAGGTTGACTGTGACAGTCCCAACATCTTCTTGGATCTATCCCTATGGATCTTGATCCCTAAGATGTAGCATACCTCACCAAGGTCCTTCATCATGAAGGTCCTTGATAACCAATCTTTTACCGACTGCATGAGAGGGATGTTGTTTCCCATAATTAATATTGATAGGCCCGGTGAAAAACCCATGAAATGCGGAATAATCATGAAATGCATATAAAAACAGGGGTGAAGGAATGGTGATTCCAGATTTTTGCGTTTTAAGCTCATGTGTTGTGTTTTGCTTATAATCGAATGCATATGACAAGGATAAGAACGTAAAGCAATAAAGAGCACAACAAAGTATAGTGGTTCGGAGACTCAAGCTCCTACATCCACTCTCCATGTTCCTAGGGAAATTCCTTCAAACTGGACTTATCACCCTCTCGGGCTCGCCTCTAGATATTTAACGAGCTCTCACTCCAACTGGACTTATCACCCTCTCGGGCTCGCCTCTGGACTTATCACCCTCTCGGGTTCTCCTCTAGATATTTAACGAGTTCACACTCCAACGGGACTTATCACCCTCTCTCGGGATTGCCTACCAACTACCTCACTTCACCACTAGTTATCTCTTACGAGAATGGGGTTTGGGTTTGGTGTTGTCTCCAACTATGGTGAGATTTTTCCTTACATTTGTTTAGCCTCAATGCTAAGGTTGGGAAAATCTCTCTAAGCTCAGGATACATCGTGGGTTGCTTAGATTGGGTTCTAGAACACTCTTTGAATATATGTGTATATCTACAGACTTGTGTTCTATGGTGGGAATGCTTGAGTATATGCCCTCTTAACTCTGTAGCATCGTTTGCTACATTCTCCACACTTAATTTGATGGAAGATCTTATATTTATAGTGTGGATTTGAATGTTACCGTTGGAGAGAATCACATTCAAATCCATACTATTCTTTGTAAGTTCTGTAGTGTTTTCAGGCTGATTGTCTTCCTCTCATTGGTCCACGTCAGCTGAATTCCAACGGCTATATTCTTCAGATTCTTCTGAGTCTCAGGATCTTCAGTTCTATCTGAGCCTTCAGTCTATCTGAGCCTTCAGTTACTTCAGTAACTTACTGAGTCTCAGGTTTCTTGATTCAGCAGACTTTTCTTCAGCGAACCTTGTCTGATCAGGCATACTGACACTCAGGCTTACTGAGTTCAGTTCTTCTGACTTCAGACATCCTGACCCTCAGGCCTCTTTTACTTACTGACCCTCAGGTCACTTTTACTTACTGAGTCTCAGTTCACTTTACTTACTGAGCCTCAGATCACTTTTACTCAGGCTATCTGATTTCTTCTTTGCCTGATCTGATCAGCTCGACTGATCAGATTAACACATCTTCAGATCAACATATCAGGATATCATCAGGTCATCATATCAGGTTAGCATATCAATTTATCATATCTAATCTCGATCACGTCTGATCTCGATCAGTCTCATCTACTCATCTTCATATCTGATCTCGATCACGTCTGATCTTGATCAGTCTCATCTGCTCATCTTCTGATCTGCAACCTTCTCTTCTGATCTTCTGGTCAGTTTCTTTCTGATTAGCTGGCTTAGCTTTTCTTCTCTTCTGATTTTGCACAGCTCATCAGTTTAACTCCGGAACACATCTAACTCATCTGATCTCGATCAGTCTCGTCTGCAGCCTCGTCTGATCTCGATCATCTACTTCTAATTTCGTGTGTTCTCCCTCAACTTGTTCTTTCGTTCCCCCTCAACTTGTTATCTGTAAATTAGCTTGAATAACACAAGTTGATAATGTTTTGACATAATTCATCAAAACTAAAATATCCCAACAAATATGTCATCGACATACACAACTATGAAAACAATATTTCTCCCACTGCGTTTACGATAAACACATGGATCTTCCGAATTTCTGATGAAGTCAAATGATTTGACAGCTTCATCAAATAGGATATTCCAACTCCTAGAAGCTTGCTTTAATCCATAAATGAACTATTTGAGCTTGCACACAAGATTAGACTTTGGGTTAGATACAAAACCTTCCGGTTGAGTCATAAACACCTCCTTATCAATGTTTCCATTAAGGAAGACTATTTTGACATCCATCTGTCAAATCTCATAATCTAAATGTGCTGCTACAACAAGTAAAATTCGAATGGACTTGATCTTGGCAACAAGTGAGAAGGTCTCATCATAGTCAATGCCTTCGCTTTGACTATAACCTTTTGCCACTAACCTAGCCTTGTAGGTTTGTACCTTGCCGTTTGCATCAGTCTTACGCTTGTAGACCCATTTGCAACCTATGGGTTTTACCCCTTTCGGCAACTCAACCAAGTCCCAAACTTGATTGGTGTACATCTAGTCCATCTCGGATTTCATGGCTTCTTGCCACTTCTCTGAGTCAACGTCTAATGTTGCCTCAGTGTAATCGTCTTTGTTCGGGATCTCCACATCATCATGTTCCTCTACGAGAAAACCATAATACCTAGTGGGCAGATTACGAATCCTAGTAGACTTACGGAGCTGTGTTTGTGCTGGTTGTACATTCTGATTGTGAAAATTTAATGGTGCATCGATTTCATCAATGTCCGGAGAGTCCTCAAGAGCAACACTTTCTGATGCCTCTTGGGCGGGAGTTTGAACTATGCTATTCTCATTCAACCCACTTGGAGTTTGTTGCGAAGGCAATGCAACTCCAATTACGCTCCCACTAGCTGAAAGAGGATCACTAAGTGATAAACTTCCACCATGTGAGCTGCTGAATGCTCCCACTGGTTCCTTGTCATGTTTCTTTGAAAAGATAACAGTCTCTTGGTTATCTTGTGGTTCTTGAATTTCTTCAAGTTCTATCTGTAGGTCCCGAACGGGTTTTGAGAGGGCAGAAGTCTAGAGGGGAGGGGTGAATAGACTTCTGAAAAATTTTGGTGCGGATCAGGTGTGATTTGCAGATTGCCTGATCAGAGTGCTAGTGAGTCAGTTTGGACTGATGTTCAATCTTACTGAGTGCCTGGGGGCAGACCAGTTAGATATCTTGTAAGTTTAACTGAGAGTGCGGAAGCTTTTAAATACCCGTGTGAAAAACCAGTTTATCAATTCAGATTCTTAAGTCAGTTTTCAACCGGCTAACTAAGATGTCAACCTGATCAGATCAGTTGCTTGGTGCAGAATGAGCTTAACTTAGAATATGTATGCAGTTTTAAACTCAGTTGTGTGAATAGTGTAAAGCAATAAGAAAGCAAGTAAATGCACACAAGATTTTATAGTGGTTCAGACGAAACCCGTCTTACGTCCACTCTTTCCTTAACACAGGGGCACCAACTTAACCAACTGGACTTAGTTTATTGTGTTAGTCCAACACCCAACATATATTTATTGAGTTCACACTCAACCGAACCAAAAATCAGAAACTAGAATCCCTAGTCTGAAATCTTGCGGTAACAAACTTAACCAACTTAGAGTTTGGGTAAAGATTTGTTGTGGTTCCAACTGGAAATCTATCCAAGTGTTTATGTAGCCAAATGCTAGTGGATAGGATTTCTTGCTAAGAACTATGGGATGAACACTCTAAGAATAATCTTCAAATATGGTGTTCTTCGAGCAGAGATTTCGCTGTAGTTTTTTGCTTCTTATGCGGTGTCTCCGTGTTCGTTCTTAGTGTCCGGCCTTCTTCAATTTTGAAGATCGATCCCATTTTATAGACCTCAAAATCAAAGAGCCTTTGGAGAGCAATTTAAATTTCGGGCTATATTAGGTAGGCTGTAGGATATGATTGTGACGTGCTCCGATTATCGGCGTGGTCGTAGGCATGATTAACGCTGTTTATGTCCGCAGTGTTGAATCCCATATTGTCAGCTCTTTTTGTGCACGTGTCGCTTTCTCCTTGGCTTCGCGAGGCGGCACTTCAGTATTTTGTCCATTAGACGATTGATATTCCTTTTGTAGAAGATTCGTCTTGTCTGGTGTACCATTTTGGTTGACGCCAGGTGTGAGCTGATTTGATCAGATAACTGATCAGTCTACCTTGTTGAGTCTTCTGATGCAGATTGTCTTAGCTCAATATGCAGACTCGGCTGATATAGGTCTTCAGGTCTTTTGGTAGTCTTCTGATCTTCAGGTGACTCTGAGCCTCAGTGTCTTCAGTCATACTGAGTCTTCAGGTTTGTTACTGAGTCTTCAGGTTCATCTGAGTCTTCAGGTTTATCTGAGTCTTCAGGTTCATCTGAGTCTTCAGGTTCATCTGAGTCTTCAGTGTCTTCTGTCTTCACCTGATCTTCTGACTTCTTTTCTTCTGATTTGATCTTAGCCTTCTAATCATCTGACCTTATCTGGGTCATCTGATACTTCGACCTGACCTATACATATTGAGTTCCCCCTCAATATGTGACCTATCTTTTACATCAGCTATCTATACATTTCAGCTGGTCATCTTAATCTGATTCTAAGTCATCAGTCAGCTAACAGGTCTGACTGGTCCTATTACAACCTGTTTTGGAACTTCCATCAAAACTTAAATACAAATTTCCCAACAATTTCCCCCTTTTTGATGGAACCAAAACACTTAATCAGAAAAATAGATACCATGAATAGAAATGCAGATAATGAAATGCAGTACATATTTCAGAAGACAATGAGATGTTGTCTTAGAATCTGAGAGATGAAATGTTTCATTCAGATAGGTGTGTGCATTATAGAATACATGAAAAGCATACCTATCATCTGATTCCAAGTTGTCTTCCTCAGGTGTACTTTAACATTTGCAGCTCTTTGGGGATGCCAAACGTCTTGTACATCCTTTGCATTAGTTTGTCCAGATCTTCTCTTCTATGGATCCCTCCATTTTCAGCAAATCCATTGTAGGCATTTTTGAATTTTACAGCATCTAGCTTTTTGTCTGGACGCAAAGGTGGAAGGAGTAGTTCAAAGGGTGGAGCTTCTGGTATTAGTGACATGATTTTCCCTTCTTTCATCACTGTCTGGTAGAAGTCTGGATACATCGTTTCTAACCAGTTCCGGAATTCATCATCATTTTTAGTCTGATTTTGATGAATCGGAATCTTCTCCAGGATGTGTACGTCACATAACCATTCTCCTCTAATCTGATCCCATTCTAGAAGCAAATCTAGCCGTGCACAGAGGATGTCTTTAACAGGTGCTGGAAGGGCATTCTTCTCCCAAGCAATCTCCTCTGCTGCAGCTTCGTTCTTCCTCTTCCTTCGGATGTAAGCGATGTTCAGTCCCTTAGCCTCTGCTAACTTCTGCTTTTTGATGGCGGCCTCTCTAATTCTCTATCATGTTTGCTCTTGAACTTGTTCAGGAGTCATCTGGCTTTTGGTAGAGAATGGTTGGCCTTGTCTCTGATCTTCCGCAGTTGCTTTCATCATCTTGCCTTTGCCTTTCTTTCTCCTAAGAGTCTGCTCAGATTCTTCTTGTTCGTCTTCTTTAGCTAATTTCTTAGCGAGTTCAAGGCTCTTGGCCTGATCATCAGTTTCCATTCTTTTCTGTACGAACGAAGAAAAATCTTCAATCTCGTCGACTCTGGCAATAACCTTTGAAAGAACAATTTTCTGCTCAGTGATCTCTTTGCTATTTTGCTCCACAGTTTCTTTTACTTCAGCAACGAGATCAATAGATGAAGTGGCTGGCAAGTCAGATACAGTGGTTTCTGGTAGAGATGTAGTTGTTACCAACTGTGTCTGTTTTTCTTCCTTCTCTTTATTCTCTTGTCCTTCCCCCTTTTTGGTTTCATCAAAGAGGTTGGACATCCTGCGGTTCAGAGCATTAAATTGCCGTGTGATCTCCTCTCTGAGTTCCTCGACAACAAGAGGAGTGATTTGAACGGTGGCAGAAGGTGCAGGTTTCAAGAAGCGTCTGAGAGCAACTTCGATATCATGTCTTGCTCGTTCTGTAGAAGTTATAAATTGTTACCAACCCATATCCATGTGGTTGTCAGTTTTCTCCAAGGATGCCCAGACATTCTCCAATAGTACCTGTGTCTGATTGAGCATATCTGTCTGAACCTTGAGTTTGTCAGACTGGAGTTTTAGCTTCTCGGCAAGAGGATTATCTAGTTGCATAACTTCAGAGAGGATGGCATTGTGCATCCCAACTGTGTGACTTCTTTCTCTGTCAACTAGTTTTGCTTGCTCTTCTTCAAATCGCTTCATCAAATCTGCTGTGAGCGCTGTGAATTTATCTTCAATAGCAGTCTTGATCCCATCCTGAATCTTCTCAGTATAAAGATCTAGGGTATCAGAGCTCATCGTAGCAGTCTGGTTAGATGTTGAAGCCTTGCCAAGTCGGGTCTCATCTGCAGCACCCATTCTTGGTTCATCGGCAGCTCCCTCATGATCTGTAGGAGGTTGAACGGTTTCCTCCCTTTTATCAGCAATTCCGAACCTTTCGTGAATCAAGCATCTGATATCATCATCAGATGCCAATTCAACAACGCTTTCAATCCCAGCAGTGTTTAAGCATTTCATCTCCAAGTCTACAAAGAAATCTGATCCCAGAGATGTCATGAGAATCAGAAATTCTTCAATACTTTTCAGTCTGATAGCCCTCCAGAACACAATCTCTTCGATTTGTTGTTGGATGCCAGGATGTTGATCCAATTCAGGGCACAGCTCCAGCAGATACTCCTTGATCTGTTGCTTCATTATCCTTATGATGGGGCTTTCTGAAACAGGTGAAGCAAGCACGGTTCTGGTGTTGAAGGGATTATGAGAGATGGACACTCGCTTGTCAGATCTCTCAGGTGCTTGTGACTTGTTTGGAGATTGGGATATTTGTGGTTCGTTTTTAGCATTTTGAGGGTGTTCAGTTCCCTGAACAGGTTCATTGATTGGTGGTGTGGGAGATCTGGGTGATCTGATATGTGAGGGTGAGGGTGAGAAGGTTTTGTGAGGAGAGGGTGATGGTGATTTGGAAGTGGGCGTTGGCGATCTTGCTCTCTAGAAGATCGTGGTGAGGCAGAGAATCAGATGGTGATTCTTCCTCAGATTACTCCACTTCTGTCCTCCTTCTGACAGATTTCTCTCCTTCTGTTGCGGTCATCTGCTCTTCCCTTACTTCTCTGGTAGTGGGCTCAGAGTGGACTGCTATCTCCTCTTCTGATTCCACTTGCATCAGATCTTTCGTTCTGCTAACTTGCTGGGCAGAACTTGGAGCAGTCTTCAGAGGAGAAGTCACTCTCTTCTGACGTTTCCGCTGAGCATCTGGTTTCTTGGCCAGATCCTTCCTCTTCATCCTCTTTTCCGGAATGGCCGTTCCCTGCGCTTCAGATGATGCAGTTGCCTTATCTTTTCCTTTCTTTTCTCCCTTGGGTTTGGGCACATAAGGAGTTGAATCTTCATCAGATTGTCCAGGTAGGGACTCATCCTTGCCCAATATGGCCTTGTGCTTTGCTTGATATATCTTTGCTCCATTCTCATTCCATTCATAGTTATGTGGCAGCTTATCTGACAGAATGATTGAGATTTTGTGGATGAAGGAGCACTTGGAAGATAAGCACACTACATTGCTCTGGGTCAGTTCGAACTTCCCGGAGTCTTTCCTCAGTCGTGCCTTGACCATACCCAACCAATCTATATCTGAAGCCTTCTTTATTATTGCAGCCATGACACTGATCTTATACGAAGTGACAACATCAATACTATAAGTTGAGCACATGATCACCTTCTGAACGATCTCAAGGAGAAGGCGATATTTTCTCTTCAGATAGGAGGCTTTGACGTTCGTTGTGTTCTCCTTGTTTGCTGGTCTCAATAACTCGGCTTCAAGAAATTCCTTTTCTCCTACAGCAGTCGTGTAGGTCTCTGGATTGATGCTTCCTCGAGTTAGGCCGAATATCCTCTGGAGATCGTCATTCGACACTCGCACTTCCAGTCTGCCAACAGAAGAAATCAGGTCAGCATCAATGTCTTCATCCCTCTATAGATTGTATAAAAATTCAAGGGCTTCATGGGTGTGGACGATGTTCTGATGTGTAGAGCAATATCGTTCTAGCCCACACGCTCGCAAGCACTCCAGAATTTCTAGTGATTCAGGATTTGAGGTGATGGTGAATACCACATACTTCTCATCAATGATGTCTTTCTTCATCGATGCAAAGTTGCAGAACTTTTTCCCTTGGCCCTGTCGTGGAAATAGATATGCCATTTTTGTACGATATGCAAATTGATGTTTAGTTTGAGTAAGATATCTCAATAAATTCAGTCAAACCAGTAATCTTAGCATCAATTTAGCAAGTAAGCGTATAGATCTTATAAAAATTACAGAAACATATCATCACGACTTGTAAACCTAAGTACCAGAGTGAATTGAAATAAAGCAATATTTAAACGAGAAATTACCAGAAATTGATTCGAGGATTTGAAAAATCGTAAGAAAAGAATCAATTGATTTCGAAAGTAATTCTCTGAAGATTTTGAAAGTTTTGAGCTTTAAAGAGCTTTGAGAAGATGAAGTATTGGAAAGAAGTTTTCTGAGAAAGATTTGAATTTTATAGAAAACGAGGGAAAACCTTTTTGCACAACTTTCCAAAGTACTCAAGTATCCGTGTTTTGAAATCTGTGGCTGAGATTAGTCGGCCAAAAAGTATTTTGATCGCACGGTTGAGAAAAGTAGTCTTCTCGAATTTCGGACTCGAAAATTCGCAATAAAACGCATTAAAAACACATTCCCAAGTCCGCATTAAAAGATTTGCAGAGCATGCGTCATAAAGTGAAAACAGAGTAAAATCAATTTATTTAAATAACACATATAAGTTATTCAGAAAGGGATAAATAAGAGAACGTATCTGACTGATTGATATTGTAATCAACCAGTTACCACTGTGATCTGATCTGGTGCTTGTTGACCTTACTGATGGTAGCCTTAAGCATTTCCCAACAATATCTTATTTATCTGATCAGATTCCTATGTGAAGCACTTCGTCACTTATCTGATTCTCTCATCTGATGCACTTATCTGATTCACTTCATCCTTCAATTTTCTTCTATTCAGCCCACATTTACTATGCACTTAAGTCAAACTCCCGCCAAAGAATTTGCTTCGGGGAGTCAAAAAGTCGCCTCGATTCCCAAATCGGCGCGATTTGACATTCCGTAATAATGGCATAGATATGTTGTGATTACTCACACCGTCAACTCATGCAACCATTAGCCGCGTGTCCCTTACGCGTTGTCGATGCAAATTTCTCTTAAGGTCTTCTGAGAAAATAAATTTGCATTTGTACCCCTAATTTCCTTCTATAAATTAACCTGGGGTGTTAGGCAAAAACAACACAACATAAACCATTCATCTTCTTTAGCATATACTTCATGCCTTTCTGATGATTTCCTTATTTCCGGTGAAACTTCTGGTGAAAACCTTTAACCCTTTTCCAATGAATTCAGCTTCTCAAATCAACCCTGTGTGTTCCTTCACACTGTTTTCGTCGTCATCTAAGATTACACATACGATCAATGCAAAGCTTCTTTACCACCGTGGAGGCGGATCTGCTAAGGCAAATGAGAAGGCACTTCTCCTAACCGTATGCACCTTGTGCGCCTATCGAGATGACAAAATTAGCATCAACAGACTCAGTCTGAAACAAAACATGAGTTTGATATATGGTCTCAGATCGGTCAACAATTTGATCTTCATATATCAAGCTCAATTTTTACATCGACACTAGTGTCTGTTTGGTCCTTATTACCAAACACGTGTAATTTGTGTCCCATTGCTGTTGGAGAGCCCATTGATTTTAGCTCTAGGGGCTCCTAGCTTAAAGATCCTTCAAGGCTCGCTCTCGCTCCTTACTTCGAAGCTCTAAGAGTGGCTTTCAGGATTCTAGAAGCTTCTCTGTGCCCCCTGGGTCGGAGAGAAGAAGAGCATCAACTCTTAAAATCTCTCTCTCTCCTTCCCTGCCTTGGGTTGGCTTAGGGTTTATGGTTTATGTAGTGACCTCCTGGTCTTCTTGTACTTGAAGCTTGTAATACCACTTGAAGATAACTTGTAGGTAGCTTGTGATATCACTTGTAACTTGTAAATCTGACCTCCGGGTCCTTATCAATAAAAAATTATGTTATTTCATTGTTGTGTTGCCTCTTCTGACTTATGCGATCTGTAGCTTTCAACTTGTACGACTTGCTTGTTTACTGTAGCTTTAATCGACTTATAAAGTAATCTTCCAATCTGATCAGTTCCCTTGTCGATATATCTTGAATCGACCGCTCTTATGCGAACTTCGGATCGGCTACTTGTCGACTTTTTTCGCTCCGCTCTGAACTTGGATGAGATCGGCTCCTAAATGCGGTAAATCGATCGATGGGTTGAGATTCCTAACTCAACTGATTCCCCTTAACCTGGTTAGTCTTTTAACCAACTGGTTCTGGAGATCATTCCACCAATTATTTTGGGTGCACTTTCTCCGAGATCCAGAAGCCCTAGATCGTTGCATAATTCTCTGAATCTGATCTCAGCTAGTGGCTTAGTTAAAATATCAGCTTTCTGCTTGTCAGTATGGATCTTTTCCATTCTGATATTCTTCTTTTCAACGTGATCTCTGATAAAATGGTGTCTGACATCCACGTGCTTGCATCTTGTATGTAGAACATGATTCTAAGTGATTGCAATAGCACTATTACTGTCACAGAATATAAGTACGTTCTTAGTTATGATGTTGTAATCCTCACCGCCGACTTAGCAGAAAGCAGATTGGGAACAAACGACTTCATGATCATATATTATTCGCCCGGTAGTAGATATGTCGAATCGATGTCTGATTCTTCGAAAACTAAGAGATCAGTTTATTTCCCAGAAACTGACATGAACCTGAGGTTGACTTCCTGTCGATTCTGCAACCTCCGTAATCAGAATCAGAATACCCACTAAGCTCTAGATTATCATCTGATGGGTAAAATAAACAAAGGTTCTTGTCCTTCAGATACTTGAGAATCCGCTTTTGCTTCTAGGTGGCTTTTTGCATTGGATTTGCTTGAAATCGGGCGCATACATCGCTTGCAAAGGTGATATCCGGTCTGGCTGGCGTCGGGTATAGTAGAGATCCAATCAGAGCCCTATATTCTTTCTGATTAGTTTTTTGACCATCTTTCATCGGATCCATCTTGAACCCGGTCATCATGGGAATTTCGCTTCCTTACAATGTTGAACTCCAAACTTGGCGAGAGATTCCTTGTGTATTTCCGCTGGCGAGATGAATATCCTTCGTACTGCTTGACTTGTAAACCCAGAAAGTAATTCATCTAACCCATCATGGACATCTCAAACTTCCCTTGCATCAATTTGCTGAACTTCTCGCACGGCTTCTTGTTGGGAGATCCAAGATGATGTCGCCCACACGAATGAACCATCGGAAAAATCTTCTCCATCTTCTATTATGAATAAGGTTCATCCACTATTCCTTTAGTGAACCCTTCATCTATCAAGAACTCGGCGAGAGAGTGTATCATACCAAGCTCGAGGAGCTTGTTTGCCAGAGCCATAAAGAGCTTTTTTCTTAAACGCGGTACACTTGGTTGCCTTTTTTCAAAGCACGGAGGTTGTTCAACATAAACTTCCTCTGCTAGTACCCCGCTTAAAAATGCACTTTACGTCCATCGATACACAATGAAACCCTCACGGGATACGCATCTTTAAACAACCGAATGGCTTCTAGGCGAGGGATCCGTGCAAAGGTCTCATCATAATCAATTCCTTCGATTGTGAATACCCCTTAGCAACAAGCCTTGCCTTATTCCCTGGTTATGACATTATTCTCATCTCTCTTGTTGTTGAATACCCCGCCCGTGCCAATCACGTCTTGATGAGTTGGTCCGTCCACGGTTTCAAACTTGATTCCTCTCAAATCGTTTCCATCTCCTCTTGCATGGCTAGAATCTAGACTGCGTCTTGTAGAACTTCCTCTCTTTGTAGTTGGTTCCTTCAAAGACAGATAACAACAGTACATGGCACTTTCACCAATTTGATGTCTAGTTTTGACTCTATCAGATGGGTCTCCGATAATCAGATCAGTTGGATGACTGGTAATCCAAGTCCTTCTACTCTGATTTGCGTCTATTTGGAGAACATCATCCATTTCTGATAGTAGTTCATTACTACTGATTGGGAGTGGTGCAGAATTATGATCCACTTGATAAGAACATATCTCAGGTGATGTTGGACTCATCATGTCTTCGATGTCTTTAAGTAGGAACTTCAGAATTTCCCTGAACCGATATGGTTCGATTGATCTTTATCTCGGCATGCGAACTTCTTCATTAGTTATGCGTACCTTAGGGTCTGATTGACCTGTTGAATCAGCAAGATCAAGTTCTGGAATATACACTGTTACATGTTCAGCTTCTTTCTCCTTGATACTTAGCTGATCCATTTTCTGCGTATCAGGTAGTGGTTGATCTGGTACGTCTTGTTCTGAGGTAGCTTTCTCTTGTTCAGAAGATGTCTCATCAAAGACCATATGGGGTGTTTCTTCCACAACTAGGGTTTGTTTGTTGTAAACCCCGAAAGTTTTCTTGGATGAGGAATATCCTAAGAATATACCCTCATCTGACTTGGCCTCAAAAGTTTTCAACTGACTTTTCCCATTGTTGTGAATAAAACACTTGCACCCAAAAACATGAAAGTAAGAAACACGAGGTATTCTGCCCTTCCACAGTTCATAGGGTGTTTTGAAGTGAGTCTTAGTTAGAGAACATCTGTTCTGAGTGTGGCATGCAGTGTTGATTGCTTCTGCCCATAAACGGCTTGGTGTCACATGTTCAGCTAACATAGTGCGAGCAACTTCCTTGAGAGTTTTGTTTCTCCGTTCTGCTACTCCATTTTATTGTGTCGTTCTTGCAGCTGACGTCTCATGCTGTATACCAAACTTAGTGCAAAAATCAGTAATAAAAGAATTCAGGAACTCTGTACCTTTATCTGATCTGATTTTTACTATGCTGACACCCTTTTCGTTTTGTAGTTTCTTGAGTAGCTCGGGTATCTTTGTCGTTGTCTCATACTTCTTGTATAAGAATACAACCCAAGTAAACTTGGAATAATCATCCATGATTGCCAGAGTATATTTGCGTCCACTGAGACTGACTGGTGTAACTGGTCCGAATAGATCCATATGGAGCGATTTGCGAGATTCTCTTGGATCTTTGGCAGTATTCCTTTGAATGAAGCTTTAACTTGTTTTTCCTTCCGACATGCGGCACATGTCCGATCCTTTGAGAATACTTCATTCGGAAGTCCTTCAACCAAAAGGCACCTTAGCTATCTTGTTAAGAGTCTTAAAAGTTGAGATGACTCATTCTTTTGTAATTTTGAGCCAATCGCTACTTTTGGAACTCTTAACAATTACGCATGCATTTCTTGGGTAACTGTTCCAATCTGCTGTGTAGATCGTGCCTTTCCTTGAACCAGTTAGCAAGATTTGTTGAGTAGCTCGATTCCTAATCGTACACTTGTCGCTCGAGAACTCAATCTTCAATCCGTTATCTTGAAATTGTAATCTTGATAGTAGATTGTGCTTTAATCCTTCGACATACGAGACTCGATTACTTGTACATCATCATTCTCTAAGGTTAGAATCCTTTGGTAAAACCAAAGTTATCATCAAAAAAGTAGTACACGGGCCTTCTTGTTCTTTGTAAGAAGCTAAGGAGATGTTTGCTTCGATCATGTGCCTTGAGCATCCACTATCGATGTGCGGATAGTTGCTTGTACACCTCCTTTGTGGCACCCCCCCACGAAACCTGTCGAATCGGGCTTTAGGTACCCCTTTTGAATTGGGTCCTGAGGGGTTAGAGGTGGATTTAGGGATCCACACAAACAGGGCACTTCCATTGTAATCAGATAGATCAGAAGGCCTGATTTGTCTCCCATACATATCAAGATAATCATACGTCTCTTTATATGCTTTTTTTCGATTTGTATGATTATTCGTGTGAGCCCTTGGGTGAATCGAAGACTTGGGATTTTTTCTTTTATATTTTGTTTTCCTTTAACCCGGTGTGGCTGGGTCAAAAAGCAAGCCCTAGGTCTCTAGTTATAAGGATAGGTACGACTGCTACCATTAAACGATTCATATCTCTTTGGCATAGATGGTCTTTGCAGTTTACCTATAGCTTGCTTATTAGGCAACTGACCTCGATTGTGTCTCAGATTAGATTTCCTTTTTACAGGTTGTCTCTTCTGATACCTAATCTCTTCGATCGAGTTGAGGTTTCTTCGAAGAAACTGGGTTCTTTTGTTGATTCTCGGCTGATGTGCTTAATTTGGGGTCCATTTACATTTTTTTCTCGATTAGGCACATGCCTTACTTGCTTTCGTGAGTCTCTTTCCCTTATCGAGATACATTTTTAGCTTTTTATGTATCTTTGTCAGAGACTCGTTTGATTACACCCTTCTGAAGTGAACCAAACGGGGCTTTTGAGGATGTAGAAGGGTTCTCATACCAATACCCTTCTTGTTAGTCGGCGTTCGAAAATAGGTGTTCATATCTTGAACGGTTTTTGATGACTTCGTGAAAACCTCTATTTTCTTGCGCAAACTATCCTCAGTAGATTTTAGACTCTCATGTAGTCGGAATAGCTCATCAAACTTAGCTTGCAGGATTTTGAAATCATCGACTTCTTTTTTGTTGATTGCTAATCGATCTTTGATCCGCTTCTCATTCGGAAGATTCAACCTTGAGCGTTAAGTTCCTCGATTACCGAAAGCGGTTTAATTTGATTTGATTCATTTCTTTTCTTCTTGTCAACATTCTCTTTAACAAGCTGATTATTTCTGATCCTTAGCTTGTCATTTTCAGCTTCCACTATTGTATAAGTGTCTCTCTTTGTGATCGAGAGATCAATCAAGCAATTGCTCAGAGTAGAGCTGCAAGTCAATCTCTCCGGCGGGTGTGTGCTAATAATACCGGTGTGGAAATTGAAAAAAGAGAAGGTTTGGAGGTTACTCAGATTGGTCTTCCTCCTCGCCATCCGTCGGTGATTTCATCGTCATCAAGAGAATATCGATCTTCATGGTTGAGGAAATCAACAAAGACCTTTTATCAGACATAAATCTTTTATAGATGAGTAGCCAGAATCCTCAGAAGGCAGATATGAATCATCAATTCCTGATGTATCAGCTACCATGGCTTTTCTGTCTTTGAAGCGTAGCTCACTTTTGTTCCACTTCTCTTCCCTTTCTCTGGGAGTCGGTCTAAGTAAAATGAGTGCGGTGATGACCGTTTCAACGATTGAAGCATGTTCCATGATCCACGGAACTTCCTCTTCCAGGTGAGACACTTCGTTTGTAGGATCTGTCAGGTGACTTCCCTTTCTGATTGTAGTCAGAACTCATTCTGTTAGATCTGTTATCTTTTCTCTCTTCTGACCGATCATCTCTTTTATCATCTCTGTGATCCCTTCGGTCATCAGATCTATTCCTTTCTAGTGATCTGTCAGTTGGCCTCCTGTTCCTTTGTCTTGATAATCCTTGTAGAATCTGCGATACTTACCAAGTTGAATATTTGATCTTTCAAGTTTCCTAGTAAGTAAAGCGATCATTAAACTTTTGGCTTATGATGTTTCCAACAGTTCGGTGGCCTTTGATCTCTGCTTCTTTGGTTGCTTTGAATGCAAGCGATTTAGATGTGGAGGTTGAGGCTTCAAAGCAGCATCTCGTCTTCATCTGCTTGCCCTCTTTTCGATTAAATCGAACTCATGGGCTTTTAAGGCTTAGGAATAAGCTACTTGTCTTCATCTTGGAAATGTCCGGCAATCCTTGATTCCGTGACTTTCATGTCCCATTTCTTGGTGAGAGTTCTTAAGATCTTATAATTGATGTCTTTGTCGACATCTCTTCCAAGTTCTCGTAGCTTATTTTGACATGGTGATCCTCCCATCGAGCTCGTTGATGGTCTCGTTGGGCAACATTTTGAGTTTTCAAACTTCACCGATTCACTTTTGTAGTAATTTGTCTTTGATCGATCATTTCTTCAAGATATCTCGGCAAAGAGTATCCCACATTTGTTTTCTTTGTTTTGAGATACTTTATCTTCTATTTGGTGACTTTATCCATCGCCTTCTTCATGATTATATGCTGGCGATTGTATCTAGAGTATACAACTTTCTTTATTACGCATCCATCGTATTTGTACTTTTTCGAACAAGGCTTCGGTGCATGATTCGATCTCCTCCAACCTTTGGGTTGTCGTGATATATGATGATGGGTCCTCGTTCAATGACTTCCATCATTACGCCGCTTATCGATCCCGGATGGTTCTTTGTAGGTCCGAACGGGTTTTGTGAGGCGAAGTCTAGAGGGGAGGGGTGAATAGATTTCAAAGCGTTTGTGCAAATCGGGTGTGAGGCGATTAACTTTGATCAGTGTGAGTGAATCGGTTTGGGCTGATAACCAACTTCTTGATCGCTCAAGGCAAGCCGGTCGGTTCGAACTATCGTTTAACGATGTAATGCGGAAGCTTAAGTTTTACCCGTGTGAAAAACCGGTTTTGATAAATCGATTCAAAGTTAATCTTTTAATCTTAATGAAGATTGAAGTGTCAAGTTTGATCGGATCGAAGCTTGGTGTTAATCGATCTCAACTTGGGAATATGTATGCTTTTAAGGGTTGTGTGCGATTGTGTCAGTTAATCAAAGCGGTAAAGGCACACAAGATTTATAGTGGTTCGGACAAAACCGGTCCCCACGTCCACTCTTCCCTATCATAAGGGGCACCTACTTAACCAACTTGACTTTGTTTTATGTGTAAGTCCAACACAAGACACCAACTAGATGTTTAGGAGTTCACACTCAACCGATCGGAGATCGGAACTAGAAACCCTAGTCGAATTCTTGCTAAACAACTTAACCTAACTTGGGGGTTTGGGTAAGATTGTTTTGGTTCCAACTATGAAAATTTTTTCTTGCGGATAAGCGCCTATGACTAGATGAAAAGATTTCTATGCTAAGAACTTATGGGATGAACACTTAATAAAAATTAATCTTCTTGTTCGTGTTCTTGTGCGGAAATCGATATTAGCTTGAGCTTCTTGATTGTTGACGTTCTTTTTTTTTTTTCACGAAGTGTGATCCCATATTTATAGACCTTGAAATCAAAGAGCCGTTGGAGAGCAATTTGAATTTCGGGCTATATTAGGTAGGTTTCGAGGATTGATGTGGCGTCTTCGTGAGCGGCATGGCGAAAAGCGTGAACTTGTATTTTATATCCGTTAGAGAAGAAAGATCAAATCCCTTAAGTGCCCGGCTCGATCATCGTGTCTTGTTCTTATTGGTTAACATACTCACTTTTTAGGTGTTTGTTCTTCCAACTAAGGTTGACATTCTTCTTGTTCGGATCATAGGCGTATGATTAGGTGAAACATCAATTTTCACTGGTGGTGACTTCGATCGATCTGGAATCGATCTACGATGGAGTCTTCAGTGTGGGGTTGACTTAGCTTCAACTAGCGGATCTTTACCGATGTAGGTCTTACGGTGCGATCTTACGGAAGTCATCGATCTTCAAGTATTACGTGTTTGAGCTTTATGACTTAATTTGAGATATCGACTAGATCGGATCGATCGATCTTCATTCTTGTCTTGCATTCGGCTGTCGGATATCTCCGTCCTTTGAGTCTTGGATCGACCTATACATATTGAGTTTCCCCTCAATATGTGACCTATCTATTTCATCGGTTGTTCAATACAATCATTATCAAGTGGTCTCCTATAGCGAGTAATATAAACATCGGTCACCTAACAGTCCGGATCGTCCTATTACATGTGTTTAACTTTCATCAAAACTATAAATTTCCCAACAATTTCCCCTTTTTGATGAAACCAAAACACTTTGAGAAACCAAATCTGATTGATAAAAATAGAAAGCGATTAAGAGCATATAATCGAAGACAATGAGACTTTGTCTTAGGATCGAGAAAATAAACTTTTCTCATTAAAAATGTTGATTACATGTTACATCGGAAAAGTTTGTAAATAAGAAAAAACAAGTGATCTGAGTAGTCTTACGATTCTTCACTTTTTTAGGCTTGTATCATTCGGCATATCTCTTTGATCTTGAGGTACGTTGAAAATCGATAAAGTTTCCATTTGACATCATCGATCTTTGAGGATCGGTTATATGCGTTAAATGCGGGATGTCAAAATAGAATCTTTGAAATGCCATCTGTCAAATGAGCCATCGCCTTCTTCGAGTATTCCAACATATCATACTCTTGGCGAGTTATTTTTACATTGATAAGCTTGGCCTCATTTTCCGGATACTTGAAAAAATCCGGGTATTTATTTTCTAACCGGTTGAGGAATTCTTCATCGGAGATTCTTCTTGTGGAACAAGATTAAGAACAAAGGCATCGAAGCCATTCACTCCTCGATCTTATTCCATTCCTCAAATTTTTAGCATCTTGGTAGTTTTTAGGATGATCTCATCAACTCTTCTTTGGCGGCTTAGGTTACGATACGGATTTTCCGGCCCTTCCTTTCTTCGCTCTCGTCCGAATTTCTTCTTGATTTTTACGCCTCTGCCATTTTTTTGCCCTTCTTTCTTCTTGACTTTTTTAGGGCTTCTTCTTTTTCTCTGCTCTTTGGACATCTTTTTTTGATCAGGAGTTTGTGATGTCCAGACTGTTGTTATGTCGGTTGGTTTCTCATTCATCCTTCCCCTTTTTGGTTTGATCAAAAAGAGTAGTGAGGTGGGAGGTCGAGAGAACCAAAGTTGATCGCGATCGCATCTGTTGAGATCTGCCGCGAATGATATGCCTTGAGTTTGAGCAGTTAGATTTTGAATCTTCGATATCATTTCGATCTTGACAGATTCCATGGCATGAGAGAGTGTTTTAATCGGTTTGTCAAGTTTCTCTTCATCAATTCTAGCTTGTCGATGAGCATCGTAAAAAAAACTTGTTGTTTATCCACCGAGTCGGTTTGGCATCAACGGTCTTTTATCGATTCGGTGACGATGAGACCTGATTTGGGGAAAATCGATCTTTGATTGCCCTAATCTGGGAAATAGCCAATTCCCTTGATCTGTTATTTCTTTGATGGCAATCGCCTTTGATCGCCATTATCGATCCCTCAACTTCTTCTTTCGGGAGATCTTTGAGACAAGATTTGATCTCACGAAGTTGATCAATAGTGGCGTGTGATGTTGGAATGTTGGGTGTCACTTGATTTGATTGATTGTTTGTGCCTCCAAGTGGTTGGTCATGAACTGCGACACAGCTCCACTATCATCGGCGGGCTCTCCGCGATCCTTCATGATGGCATCGATTCGGGAGCTTTGTCGGCAGATCTCGATTCGTCTATTCCGGTAACCCTAGCTTCCTTTGGATCGAGCTTTTTGTGATTTACTTGATTATCGGCTCGGTGGTGATCCCACTTTAGCAGATTTCCTCATGTCGAAATCGAAGTGCGCAAACTCATCAAGACCGCCCATCCATTCAATAATTATTATAAAATGAGAAGCTTTTTAATCGAAGATCTCTCGGTGAGGATCTCCATAACTTCTCTCTTATGGCGGGATGGGCGATCGATTCGGATATCAACTCATCAATTTCTCTTTCGATTCACATTACGATCAATTTCCCGATTATGATCTTTGTTGATCTGGACTCGGAATTGTCTGTCGCATTTAGTTTGATGAGATGTGGAAGGTTCGGTTGTGCTTGAGTAGGCGGAAGTTGGTGATCGGTTCGACTGCAGAGGTTCTTTGTGGAAGCAGTGCTTCGGTCCCCACATCGGGTAAGCTTTACGGCGAACCGATGCGATTTGAGTTCGGCGGGCAGGTGGAAGAATAGGAGAGACATGCTCAGCAGCCATTAGTCTGAGTGGTGAATCAGCTCGAGCTTGAGGAGAGGGAGATCGATCGGCTTGTGCTTCTTCCTCAGAATGATCTGGCGAGCTCTCAGCTTGAGAAGCTTTGCCTGTCGATTTTTCACGATTTTTTGTGTTATATGGTGATCTGGCGCTCTTTCTTCATCTGACTCATCTTCAAGCATCAGAGTCATGGAGGCTTGCTTCGCCTTCTTCGGCCTCTTCTCCTGGGCCTTCACCAGTTTTCTTTTCTTCTTTTGGGGGGCATCTGGTATAGACGAAGTTGCTTCCTTGCTTTTTCCTTTCTTTGACTTTGGGGGGGTTGGCCGCATATCATCGTCTGGTGGCCCAAAGATGGCTGAAGTGGCTGTGAGAAAGGCCTTATAGGACTTCAGTCCAATCTGTTCCCATTCAGTATTAGGCAGTTTATCTTTCAGAATAAGCGCTGACCTTGTTGAGATTGGCGATCTTTTCTTGGATATACCGCCTTTAGTTCATTGACTCCAAATTTCTCATGTTCTTGGAGCGAGAATGGCCTTGAGGAACCCGTGCCAATTGATGTTTTTGGCTTCATCAATTATTGCGACCATCTTTGTACATTTTGACCGGATGTAAGAGCATCGGGCTGAATCAATCCCCCATAATTGTTTTTTGACAATATGTCAAACAACAATCGGTATTTCCTCTTGAGCATTGGCGACAAAAAACGGCGTATGATGTTTGTCGGCCTCTCGAAAACTCTCTTACGATCGGCTCATCTTCGTTCTCCCCTGTAATGAGCGGTAAAAGAGATCCGTCCTTTTGGTAATTTGAGCAGACGGGTTATATCATCATTCGTCGATCGATTTCTTCTCCGTTATTTGTCGAGAGCGATTCATTTTAACGTCGTATCCACTCTTAAATTCCTTAGGAATTCTAGTGCTTCATCTTTGCATTCTTTGGATTGCGTTGAAAGCGTATAAAATTTCTCAAGGTCTGCTTTTCGCAGAATTTGCTCGACCTCCATGGATTCCGGATCCTGAGTGATATTGAACTGTATGAACTTATCATCCACAATCTTTGTTGCCAGTTCCGCATAATTGCACATTATCTTTCCCATTCCGTGGGTGGCCATCTACAAAGGAATGGACCCGATTAAAGTTGTGCATATATATATATATAAGAACATCACATATGCGGAAACCAAGAAACAATAAAGCATAACACAGGATAAAAACATTTAAGATCAATGGATTTTAAAAAGAATACATCAAATAAACATAAATTACCAGATTCTGTTTTTCGGAAAGATGATTTTGAAACTTAGGAAAAACACTTTGAATCTGAGAGAAGTCTGAGTTTTCGAGAGAATAAATCGCAAGTTTGTGAAATGGAAAACTCTGGTATGGTTTTTGATGATCTTTATAAAGACGAGGAGGGAAAAAGAAGACAAGATTTGGAAGATCAACCGTTTGAAAAGATTAAACGCTCAGATTAAGCGGTTTTGATCGTAGGTCGGAAAAAACACGTCTGAAAACCTTTTGGATTTAAAAGCACATTTAGTAGCGGTTAATACATGTTCCCACGTCCGCATTAAATGATTTGCGGGAATACGTCCACAAGGATAATGGGTACATAAAGACAAATAATATCGATAAGATCCGATAAATAAGCAAAGAACAAGAGAAAAGAAAGTCGATCGGTTGGTGATATTGTAATCGATCAATACCACTTGTCCATGTTGATTTCACTTGTTGATCTTAGTATTCGCCTAAGCCTTAAAATTTCCCAACCGATCCTTTTAAGCGATCTTCTTCACTTGCATCCGATTTGTTGAAGTTTCATGCTCAACCGATCTTCCTTGAATCGTCGATTTCTTCCGATCCTCCTTGATGGGTTGAAGTTCCCCTTCAACCGATATTTCATTTTCCCATAGATCGATGTATCCGATTTGTTGGAGTTTCAAGCTCGGTGATCTTCCTCATCCGATCAACAGTATGTAATCGATTTTAGTTGACCTGTCGATTCTTTTCAGATCAAGCCAATTCTTGGGATAAGTGTTACCGCCAAAACTTAGTCTAGAGTAGTAGCTTCTATTCCCTAAGTTGGCGCGATTTGACATCGTAATTATCGTCAATCTTTCGATATGTCAATCCGCGTAAATTTATCCAATTATCGATTCGCGTGATTTCTACCTATTTGTCCTTTTGGTGCTGATTTCTCTAAAAGGTTTTGAGAACTCGAATTTGCATTTGCACCCTTGCTTGGTCTCTATAAATTGGACCAATTGTTTTTTACACAACATAACCCATTCACCATACTTATCTTCTTTTGTAAAATCATGCATTACGGTGAACCCTTATTTAGGTGAGACTTAGGCAAACACCTTTACCCCTTTTTCAATGATTTGACTTCTCAAATCAACCTGTGTGTCCCTTTATTGTCTTCGTCGTCATCAAAGATTTCACATACAATCGTTGCCAAAGCTTCTCTACCACCGAGGCGGCGGTTCTGCTTATCGGCCCGAGAAGACAATTCTCCTAACCGTATGCACCTTGTGTGTCTATCGAGATAGCGTAACCGCATCCGTGATTTCGATCGAAAATGAACATGAGTTTGATGTACGGTGCGCATCGACAACAACGGTGATGACCGTATATCAACTCACCATTTAACATTTGGAGAGCCCATTTTGACTCTTTCTTAGGGCTCCCGGCTTAAAAAAAATCCTATCAAGGGCATTTGTCGCTCCCTTTGGTTTTTAGCTTCAACTAAGCGGCTTTAGGATTTCTTTAAAGCCCTCTCTCACCCTTGTTAAGTGGGGAAAATGAGAGCATCGATTTAAATCTCTCTCTCTCCACTTCTTCAAGGGTTAGGATGAGGGTTTAGTGTTAAGGTCTAGGGTTTAGGGTTTAGGGTTTATGTACTGACCTCTGGGTCCTCTTGTACTTGTATCTTGTAATGTAACCTGACCTTCGGGTCTTTATTAATGAAAATTTCTATTATTTCATTGTTGTGTAAAATTCCTGTATCCTTATGCGATTTTAAGCTTTAATCTTGTGAATGCCACTTGTGAATCTTGTTGAATTTCAGCTTAATCGACTTACAAAGTATAACTGAACAGATTTAATCAGATAATCCTTTAAACGATCAGTTCATTTAATCTGATAAACTTTAAATCTGATCAATACCTTCTCATATCAGTTCCTTGACTAATCTTCTGATCAGTTGAGATACCAAATTCAACTGATTTCACTTTGAAGGCCGATTAGTTTCTTAACGGTGGTTACGGAGATCATTCCATCAAACATTTTAGGTGCATTTTCTCCAAGATCCGAAGCCTAGCTCATTGCATAATTCTCGAATCGATCTCAACTAGTGGCTTGGTTAGAATATCGAACTTTTACGTATATCGGTATGAATCTTTTCCATTACGATATTCTTCTTTTCAACATGATCTCTTATAAAATGGTGCCCGACATCCACATGCTTGCATCTTGTATGTAGAAACGAGGATTACGAAAGTGATTGCAATATCACTATTGCATCACGTAAAATAGGTACATTCTTAGCTTCAATGTTATAATCCCTCGGTGGCCGACTAAGCGAGAAGCGATTTGGGAACAACGACTTCTTCTGCGACATATATATTCTCTTGATAGTAGATGTTGCAACCGATGTACGCTTCTTTGAAAACCACGAGATCGGTTTACTTCCTAAGAACCGACAAGTTCCCGAGGTGGATTTTACGTCAATCTTGCAACCTCCATAATCGTAATCGAGAATACCCACTAAGCTCTAGATTATCATCGATGGGTAAAATAAACCAAGGTTTTCTTGTCTTCAGATACTTAAGAATCCGCTTAAGTCGCTTCTAGGTGACTTATCATTGGATTTGCACGAAATCGCACATACACCCTCTGCGAAGGTTATATCGGTCTGTTTGGCGGTCGGGTATAGTAGAGATCCAATGAGTGCCCTATATTCCCGATTTGTTTGACGACCATCCTCATCCGGATCCATCTTGAATCCGGTCATCATAGGAATTTTGGCTTCCTTACAATTTTGAACTCCAAACTTAGCCAATAAATTCATAGTGTACTTTTGCTTGGCGAGATGAATATCCCTTCGTACTTTGCTTTTACTTGAAGACCCGGAAAGTAATTCATCGTTCCATCATGGACATCTCGAATTTCCCTTGCATCGGTTTTTGAATCTTTCACATAGACTTTTGTTGGGAGATCAGAAGATGATGTCGATCACGTAAATCCGAACCATCGTAATATCTTTTCCATCTTCTATTGCGAATAAGGTTACGTCCTTTGTTCCTTTAGTGAACCCACTTTCGATCAAGAAGCGAGAGAGTGTATCATACCAAGCTTCGAGGAGCCTGTTTGTGCCATAGAGAGCATTTCTTAGGACGGTACACTGGTTGCCCTTTTCAAAGCCACGGAGGTTGTTCGACATAAACTTCCTCTCGCTAGTACTCCGTTTAAGAAAGCACTCTTTTCGTCCATCGATACCACAAATGAACCCTCGTGGGGAAGCATATATGAAAACTTGATTAAATGGCTTTAGGCGGCGGCGGTGCAAAGGTCTCATTATAATCAATTCTTCCGATTGTGAATACCCCTTAGCAACAAGTCTTGCCTTATTTACGGTGATGACGTTTTTCTCATCTCTCTTGTTCTTGAATACCCACCGTGCCAATAACGTCTTGATGACTTGGTATGTCCACTAGTTCCCAAACTTGATTTCTCTCAAATGGTTCCGGCTCTCCTCCTGCATAGCTAGAATCCGACTTGCATCTTGTAGAGCTTCCTCTATGTTGTTGGTTCCTTCATATGCGGATAACAACAATACATGGCACTTTCTGTCGATGTCTAGTTTTAACTTTATCGGATGGGTCTCCGATTATCGATCGGTTGGATGATTTGGTTATCCAGTCCTTCGATTCGATTTTGCGTCGGTTTGGAGAACATCATCCGTTTCTGATAAAATTTCATTACTAGCGATTGGGAGTGGTGCAGAGTTATGATCCACTTGATAAGAACAAGTCTCAGCTGATGTTGGACTCATCATGTGCTGATGTCCATTCGTGGGAACTTCAGATGTTCCCGAGGCAGGATGGTTCGGTTGATCTTATCTTTAGTATCGAACTTCTTCATAAACAGTTTTTTTAGTACCTTAGGATCCGAATGATCCGGTGAATCAGCTAGATCTAGAATGTATACTGTTACGGTTTCTGATTCTTTTTCCTTGATCATTAGCTGATCCATTTTCTGAGCATCAGGTACTTGTTGATCATGTACATCTTGTTCTGAGGCAAATTTCTCTTGTTCAGAAGATGCTTCATCAAAGACTACATGGGGTGTTTCTTCCACAAGTAGGGTTAAATGCATTGTAAACCCCCGAAAGCCTTGCTAGATGAGGAATATCCTAAGAATATACCCTCATCCGAGGTTGGCCTCAAAGGTTTTCAACCCGACTCTTTCCCATTGTTGTGTATGAAACACTTACACCCAAAAACATGGAAGTAGGAAACACGAGGTTTTACGTCCTTCCACGATTCATAGGGTGTTTTGTAGTGAGCCTTAGTCGAACACATACATTACGAGTATGGCATGCTTGATGTTGATTATACGCTTTAAAACGTCTTGGTATTGCATGTTCAGCTAACATCGTGCGAGCAACTTCTTTGAGAGTTCTATTCCTCCGTTCAGCTACTCCATTTTGTTGTGGCGTCCTTTAAATTTGATGTTTCATGTCAGATATACCAAACTTAGAGCAAAAAATCGGTAATAAAGGAGTTCGTAAATTGCGTACCTTTATCTGATCTGATTTTTACTACGTTGACACCCTTCTCATTTTGTAATCTTTTTAGTAGCTCGGGTATCTTCGTTGTCGTCTCATTCTTCTTATGTAAGAATATAACCCAAGTAAACTTGGAATAGTCATCCACGATTACCAGAGTATATTTGCGTCCGTTGAGACTGACTGGTGTAACTGGTCCAAATAAATCCATATGAAGCAGCTGCAATACTCTGCTGGATGCCGGTCCGGGAATTCCCTTGAATGAAGCTTTGACCTGTTTTCCCTTCTGACACGCAGTACATGTCTGATCCTTTGAAAATACTTCATTCGGAAGTCCTTCCACTAGAAACATCCTTGCTATCTTATTAAGAGTTTTAAAGTTCGGGGATGGCTCATTCTTTTTTGCCGAGTATTTCGCTACTTTTGGAGCTCTTAACAATCGGGCATGCATTTCTTGGGCAACTGTTTCCAATCAAATTTGTGTAGATCGTCCCTTTCCTTGAACCAGTTAGCAAAATCTGTTGAGTGGCTCGATTCTTGATAGTGCATTAATCAGTCGAGAACTCAACACTGAATTCGTTGTCGCAGAATTGTGAAACCGATAGTAGGTTGTGCTTCGGACCTTCGACATACGAGACTCGGTTATTTGTACATCATCATTCTCTAAGGTTCGAATCCTTTGGTATAACCAAAGTTATCATCACCGAAAAGAGTACACGCTGGCCTTTTCGTTTCTATGTATGAGTTGAGGAGGTGCTTGCTTCTGTCATGTGCCTTGAACATCCACTATCGATGTACCGGATAGTTGCTTGCACACCTCCTTTGTTGGCGGACCCACGCGATCCTGCTGCAGCCCAAATCGGGCTTTTAGGTACCCCCTTTTGGATTGGGTCCCGAGGGGTTAGGATTAGTTTTGGGGATCCATACAAAAGCGAGCACTTCTATTGTGATCGAGTTAGATCGAAGGCCCGATTTGTCTCCCATACCTATCAACATAATCATCGTCTCTTTATATGCTTTTTCGATTTGTATGATTATTAGTGTGAACCTTGGATGACTTAGAAGACTTGGGATTTATCTTTTCTGTTTGTCTTCTTTTTATCAAATTGTGGTTCAAAGTGTGACCCTAGATTTACGATTATAGGGGTAGGTACATTCGCTACCATCAAAAGATTCATATCTTTTTAAGGCATAGGTGTTTTTTTGCGGTTTACGAAGCATGCTTATTAGGCGGTGACCTTCATTGGGTCTCAGATTGGACTTCCCTTTTACGGGTTGTCTTTTTCGATTTCGATCATTGATCGGGTTGAGGTCTCTTCGGAAGAACGGGGTTCTTGTTGATTCTCGATCGATGCTTTACCGATTGGGGTCCATTTACATTTCCCCATACGGTTAGGCACCGCCTTACACCGCTCAACCGGTCTTTTTTTTCCTTATTAGATACATGTTTGGCTTTTGGTGTATCTTTGTCGAAACTTCGTCGATTACACCCTTTTGAGATGAATCGGCCCGGGGCTTTTGAGGATGTGGAAGGGTTCTCATAGCCAAGTCCTTCTTATTAATCGTTGTTCGAAAATAGGTGTTCATGTCTTGAACAATTTTAGATGATTTTGTGAAAACCTCTATTTTTCTTCGCAGATTATCCTCGAGATGATTTAGGACTTTCATGCATTCGGAATAGCTCATCAAATTTAAGCTGAAGAAGTTTGAAATCATCGACTTCTTTGTTTGTTAATATCCGGTGATCTTTGATCTGCTTCTCTGATCGAAGCCTTAACTTTCGAGGAATGTTACATTCCTCGGTTGCATACGGCGGTTTGACAATTTAAGTTCGGAGGCTTTCTTCGAGATCATTCTCCTTTAGCAAAGTGATTATTTCTAATTCTCGGCTTGTCATTTTAAACTTCCACTATAGCATAAGTGTCTCTTGCATTGGAGAGATCCTCAAGCAATTTGCTCGAGTAGAGAAATGGTCAATCTCCCCCGGGTGTGCTAATGATAGCAGTGTAAAGCGAACGAAAGCGAGTTTGGAGGTTACCTTAGATTGGTCCTCCTGGCCATCAGCAGATCTCATCATCGTCTGAAGAGAATATCGGATCTTCATTTTCATAGAAGTCAAGCAACCTTTCTTGTCGGTAAGTCTTCTTCTGAGAGGAGTATCCGAGTCCTCGAGAGGGCGGATAGGAATCGTCGATTTCGGCGTATCGGCAACCATGGCTCTTGTCCCTATAACATTGCTCTCTTACGTTTCCTCTTTTCTTCCCTTTCTCTTGGCGTCGAGTGCAGGCGTCTGCGCTATAGTGACTGGCTTCTCCACGGTTGAAGCACGCTCCTTGATCCACACGAACCTTTCCTTCGGTGAATCACTCCGTCTGTATGACCTATCGGTGACTTAAAACTTCGATAGTAGTCGAGCTTCTTACATGCGATTGGTTATCTCTTCCTTCCTCGGTCGATTATCTCTTTTCCTTTCATCTCTGTGATCCCTCCGATCATCAGATCTGGTTCTTTCTGGAGATCTGTTGGCTGATCTCCTATCTCTCCCTCGGCTATGTTGATAGTCCTTATAAAATCTTCGATACTTACCAAGTTGGACGTTCGACTTCTCAAGCTTCTGGTAGCGAAGCGTCATTACTTTGACTCATTATATTCCCAACGGGTTCGTTAGCCGCCGTTTCTGCTTCTTTGGTTGCCTTAAAAGCAAAAGCGATTTTTGAAGTTGAGGCTTCGGCGGGCACCTCATCTTCATCAGCTTGTCCTCTTTCAATCAAATCAAACTCGTGAGCTTTAAGGCTCAAGAACAAGCTACTTGGCTTCATTTTTGAAATGTCTTGGCAATCCTTGATTACCGTGACCTTCATGTCCCATTTCTTGGTGAGAGACCTTAAAATTTTGTAGTTGATATCTTTATCAGACATCTCTCTACCAAGTTCTCGAAGCTTGTTTATTGACATCGTAATCCTTCCATCGAGTTCGTTGATGGTTTAGTAGGGCAAACATCTTTAATTTTTGAACTTTACCGATTCGGCTGCGCAGACGGCTGTCTTTTATCTGTTCATTTCCCTCGCATATCTCAGCCAGAGTATCCCACATTGCTTTCGCAGATTTGAGATACTTAATATTTTCCTTGGTGACCTTATCCATTATTTTCATGATAATGTGCCTTGCGATAGTATCTAGAGTGTGCAGCTTTCTTTCCTCTGCATCCATCAATTTGGGCTTTTTCGCACTAGACTTCGGGGCAAAGTTCGGATCTCCTCCAACTGCGGGGTTGTCGTAATATATGATGATGGGTCTCTTTTCGATGACTTCCATCATTACGCCCTTGATCGAACCTAGATGGTTGGACATATATATGGCCCAATCTGCATACTCATCGATTGAGAACCGGCAGATCATGATACATACGAGGTGTTATCCATCTTTGAGTGATTTTGGAAAATGAATGAGTTTTAAAAGCGGTTTTCAAGATCGGGATTCGATCGACCACAAAGATTCTTCCTCAAGAATCGATGATACACAAAGTCATTAGGGTCGATAGAACCAACCGCTCGATACCACTTGTAGGTCCCGAGCGGGTTTTGTGAGGCGTAAGTCTAGAGGGGAGGGTGAATAGACTTACGAAAACTTTTGTGCAAATCGGTGTGAGGCGATTAACTTTGATCGAGTGTGAGTGAATCGGTTTGGGTGATAACCAACTTCTTGATCGCTCAAGGCAGATGAGTTCGGTAATTATCGGTTTAAGCGATGTGTGCGGAAGCTTAAGTTTTACCGTGTGAAAAACCGGTTTTGATAAATCGATTTCAAAGTTAATCTTTTAATCGGTTGGTGAAGTGTCAAGTTTGATCGGATCGAAGCTTGGTGCTAATCGATCTCAACTTGGAATATGTATGCGCTTTAAGGGTTGTGTGCGATTGTGTGTGTCGTTAATCAAAGCGGTAAAGGCACACAAGATTTATAGTGGTTAGGACAAACCGGTCCCCACGTCCACTCTTCCTTATCACAAGGGCACCTACTTAACCAAGCTGGACTTTGTTTTTATGTGTAAGTCCAACACAAGACACCAACTAGATGTTTAAGGAGTTCACACTCAACCGATCCCGAGAGATCGAACTAGAAACCCTGATGCGAAATCTTGCTAAACAACTTAACCTAACTTGGGGGTTTGGGTAAGATTGTTTTGGTTCCAACTATGAAATCTTTTTTGCGTATAAGCGACCCTAATGACTAGATGAAAAGATTTCTATGCTAAGAACTTATGAGATGAACACTTAATAAAAATTAATCTTCTTGTTCGTGTTCTTGTCGGAAATCGATATTAGCTTGAGCTTCTTGATTGTTAATGTGTTTCCTCTTTTTTTCTCTCGAAGTGTGATCCCATATTTATAGACCTTGAAATCAAAGAGCCGTTGGAGAGCAATTTGAATTTCGGGCTATATTAGGTAGGTTTGAGGATTGATGTGGCGTCTTGAGGAGCGGCATGGCCGAAAAGCGTGAACTTGTATTTTATATCCGTTAGAGAGAAACATCAAATCCCTTAAGTGTCGGCTCCGATCATATCGTGTCTTGTTCTTATTGGTTATGAGGCGACTTTTCAAATGTTTGTTCTTCCAACTAAGGTTGACATTCTTCTTGTTCGGATCATAGGCGTATGATTAGGTGAAACATCGATTTTCACTGGGTGGTGACTTCGATCGATCTGAAATCGATCGATCTACCGATGGAGTCTTCGGTGCGGTTGACTTAGCTTCAACTAGCAGACTCGGCTGATGTAGGTCTTCTGATCTGATCTTCTGGAAGTCATCTGATCTTCAAGTATTCTGAGTTTGAGCTTTATGACTTCAGCTGAGATATCTGACTAGATCAGATCGATCTGATCTTCTGTTCTTGTCTTGCATTCTGGCTTGTCGGATATCAGCTGTCCTTTGAGTCTTCAGATCTGACCTATACATATTGAGTTTCCCCCTCAATATGTGACCTATCTATTTCATCAGTTGTTCTATACAATCATTATAAACTGGTCTCCTATAGCAGGTTATATAAACATCAGTCAGCTAACAGGTCTGACTGGTCCTATTACATGTGTTTTTGGAACTTTCATCAAAACTATAAATTTCCCAACAGTTGCACATGTATATAGTCCAATCTGCATACTAATCAATTGAAAACTTAGGCAAATCATGATACATACCAGAGGTATTATCCATGCTGAGTGATTTTGAAAACGAATGAGTTTTAAAAACGGTTTTTCAAGATCTGTTCAAATGACCACAAAGATTCTTCCTCAAGAATCGATGATAGTCAAAGCCAGTGGTCTGTAGAACCACGTCTCTGATACCACTTGTAGGTCCCGAACGGGTTTTGAGAGGGCAGAAGTCTAGAGGGGAGGGGTGAATAGACTTCTGAAAACTTTTCGTGCGGATCATGTGTGATTTGCAGATTGCCTGATCAGAGTGCTAGTGAGTCAGTTTGGACTGATGTTCAATCTTACTGAGTGCCTGGGGGCAGACCAATTTGATATCTTGTCAGTTTAACTGAGAGTGCGGAATCTTGTAAATACCCGTGTGAAAAACCAGTTTATCAATTCAGATTCTTAAGTCAGTTTTCAACCGGCTAACTAAGATGTCAACCTGATCAGATCAGTTGCTTGGTGCAGACTGAGCTTAACTTAGAATATGTATGCAGTTTTAAACTCAATTGTGTGAATAGTGTAAAGCAATAAGAAAGCAAGTAAATGCACACAAGATTTTATAGTGGTTCAGACGAAACCCGTCTTACGTCCACTCTTCCCTTAACATAGGGGCACCAACTTAACCAACTTAACCAACTGGACTTAGTTTATTGTGTTAGTCCAACACCCAACAGATATTTATTGAGTTCACACTCAACCGAACCAAAAATCAGAAACTAGAATCCCTAGTTTGAAATCTTGCGGTAACAAACTTAACCAACTTAGAGTTTGGGTAAAGATTAGTTGTGGTTCCAACTGGAAATCTATCCAAGTGTTAATGTAGCCAAATACTAGTGGATAGGATTTCTTGCTAAGAACTATGGGATGAACACTCTAAGAATAATCTTCAAATATGGTGTTCTTCGAGCGGAGATTTTGCTGTAGTTTTTTGCTTCTTTTGTGGTGTCTCCGTGTTCGTTCTTAGTGTCCGGCCTTCTTCAATTTTGAAGATCGATCCCATTTTATAGACCTCAAAATCAAAGAGCCGTTGGAGAACAATTTGAATTTCGGGCTATATTAGGTAGGTCATGTGAGGATATGATTGTGGCGTGCTCGATTATCGGCGTGGCCGTAGGCATGATTACACCGTTTATGTCATGACATCGAATCCGTATTGTCGACTCTTTTTGTGCCGCGTGTGGCTTTCTTGTGCACTTGATGAATTTGTCCGTTAGATGATTAATATTCCTTTTGTAGAAGATTCGTCTTTGCGGTGTACCATTTTGGTTGACGCCTTGGTGTGAGTGATTTGATCGGATAAGCGTCGATCTACCTTGTTGAGTCTTTCGATGCAGATTGTCTTAGCTCAATATGCGGTTTCGGTGATATAGGTCTTGGTCTTTTGGTAGTCTTCGATCTTGGTGACTCGAGCCTCGATGTCTTGATCATCTTGAGTCTTCGGAGGTTTATTCTTGAGTCTTGAGTTCATCGAGTCTTGAGGTTTATCCGAGTCTTGAGTTTATCTCGAGTCTTGAGGTTTATCCGAGTCTTGAGTTCATCGAGTCTTGAGTTCATCAGAGTCTTTGATGTCTGTCTTCACCTGATCTTCTGACTTCTTTTCTTCTGATTTTGTTCTTAGCATTCTGATCATCTGACCTTATCTGGGTCATCTGATACTTCGACCTGACCTATACATATTGAGTTCCCCCCTCAATATGTGACCTATCTTTTACATCAGCTATCTATACATTTCAGCTGGTCATCTTAACTGATTCTAAGTCATCGATCACCAACAGTCCGATTTGGTCCTATTACAACCTGTTTTGGAACTTCCATCAAAACTTAAATACAAATTTCCCAACACTATCATCTTACGACTTTGGTCCTTGAAGACATAGTCTTCTTCGTGGAACCTGGCCTGCCTAGAAATAATTATTGTTTGTTTCTCAGGTAGATATAAATAATATCCTCTTGTTTCCTTAGGATATCCCACAAGGTAACCCTTTTCACCTTTGGATTCCAACTTATCAGTGAGCATCTTTTTCACAACTGCAGGGCAACCCCACATTTTGATATGTGAAAAGGTTGGCTTCTTGCCACACCATAGTTCATATGGTGTATGCTCAACCGATTTGGATGGAATCCTATTCAGAATGTAAATTGAGGTTTGTAACGCGTATCCCCATAAGAATGTCGGAAGAGAAGAAAAACTCATCATGGACCTTATCATGTCTAACAAGGTTCGGTTCCTCCTCTCGGATACTCCATTCATTTGCGGTGTTCCGGGAGGAGCCCATTGTGATTGGATTCCATATAACTTTAAGTAATCCATGAACTCGTGGCTAAGGTATTCACCTCTTCGATCCGATCGAAGAGTCTTTTATACTCTTACCAAGTTACTTCTCTACTTCAGCTTTGAACTCCTTGAATTTCTCAAAATATTCGGATTTGTGTTTCATAAGATACACATATCCATATCTTGAGAAATCGTCAGTAAAAGTGATGAAGTAGGCGAAGTGACCCTTAGCTAGAGTGGGCAATGGTCAACTAACATCACTGTGGATCAACTCTATAACTTCTTTGGCACGAATCCCTTTTCCAGAAAAGGGTTTGTTGGTCATCTTGCCCTTGAGACAGAATTCACAATTTCCATAAGACTCAAAATCGAATGGGGTTAAGTAGTCTAACTTTTTTAACCTTGTAATCTTATTCTCATTTGCATGACCAAGCCTACAATGCCACAAGTAAGTCGGGTTTTCATGATTACTAAGTTTGAGTAGTTTGTTTTGTATATTAAGAATATCATGTCCACAATGCAACAAATATAAACCATTCGATAAAGGAACATTTCCATAAACATCACCATTAAGCGAAAAATAACAATTATTATTTGCAAAATGGAAGGAAAACCCTTCAATATCTAACATAGGAATATGAATAATGTTGCGAGTAATAGAAGGAACAAAATAACAATTATTTAGTTCAAGTCTAAAACTAAAGGGTAAGTCTAAAACATAAACGCCAACACGTTCAGCAGCAACTCTTGCTCCATTCCCAACATGTAGGACGACTTCACTCGGCCTAACTGCTCTACTATGCTTGAGACCCTGCACATTAGTACAAATGTGTGAGCCACAACCGGTATCCAATACCCAGCAGTTAGTATCATTTGTGGACATGTTTATCTCAATAACAAACATACATGTTCCAGTGGCTGAGACACCTTGTGTCTTCTTTTCAGCTGCTAGAAACTTACAGTCCTTCTTCCAATGCCCCTTCTGCTTGCAGTGGAGGCATACATCCTTGTCCACCCTCTCCTTCTTTTGAATTCCACCTTTGGCCTTAAGGAAGTTTGGCTTAGAGCCTTTCTTTGCCTTGCCCCTTCGCTTCTTCTTTCCTTTCGGAGCAGAACAAGTAAAGGCACTCACCATGAGCACGGGCTTTTCCTTAGCAGTGGAAGACTCAAAAGTCTTTAGCATGTTATGCAGCTCGGGCATAGTCAATTCCATCTTATTCATATTAAAGTTTACAACGAAACTTGAATATGAATCGGGAAGTGACTGAAGAATGGCATAAACAGCAACGTTGGTTTTGAGCTCAATGCCCAATCGACCAAGTTTCTCGATTAGCCCAATCATCTTCAACTCATGAGGAGAAACCTTCCCTCCCTCAGACAATCGACATCTAAACAGATCTCTCATCACTTCATAAATCTCAGAACGAGATTCAGAATCAAAGAGATCCTTCAGATGCTTAATCATCTCGAAGGGGAGCATCTTCTCATGCTGTCTTTGCAATTCGGGAGTCATCCTGAGTAGCATAACACACTGAGCCTGGGAAGCATCCTCTTGATGCTTCTTCTGAGCTTCGGCGTCAAATGCCTCATACTCTCCAGTACCAACCTCCGGGCTAACAGGGATTGGCGTGTCCAACACGTACTCAATCTTTTCTTGCCTAAGCACCAAACACACGTTTTGGTGCCAGTCGAGAAAATTTGGCCCAACCAATTTGTTTGTTTCCAAAACGCTTCTCAGTAATAAGTTATTCATTTCAACAATCCTAGAGAAATAAAATAAAATGGGAATTAAAACACATAATTTCTATGATCAATATTCAGCAATCAAAATAAATATGGCCTTTCAAATTTATTTTGTCTCCATTATTTTCACATATTCAACGACCTCATTGGAAGAATACGAATTTATATCTAATATAAATCATAATGGACTAGGATCCACATTCCTACTATTATAATATCTGATTGGGCTGATTACTATGACAACATAACTGGTAGGTCTCCAAACCAATTGCAAAAATTTGCAACTCCTAGTTGATTGTACCTAGCTCAATCTGATGCCCCTTGACTTTCGTTTCCCGGCTTGGGCTGGTGAAACAAAGTCAAGTTGATTTACAACCATCAAGCGGCGACACTACGTGTCCCTATGAAAGTCCCGTTAGATGTAGATCCAAACAAAAGACTTGGGCCTTAAATACTCATTGGAACAAAATTTCCGGTTTACTTTTAACTTTGATGGAAGGCATCGTTTAATTTAATGAAAATCATATTTTAACGAGGATCATTTTAAAGGCGGGGTATTAATTGCTTAAACGAGATCCAATCATGTTAATCTACATCACATTTGAGCACTTATTGGGCGCCGCCTACCCAAACATGACATTAAACGAACTAACACTTATATGGGTGTCGTCTACCCAAACAATCAATACGGTTCAACAAATATTGGGCGCCGCTTACCCAAACAATTATAATGCAGACTATAAAAGCGTTAACGAATTAATTAAAATCAGTTAAACAAGTGGGATTTAATAATTTCTTCTAAACCGAATCTCAAAATCCAATTTAAATTCGATTTTAAATCATTAAAAGCTAATAATTAATCCAATTAATTATGATTAAAATCCAATTTTAATTCTTTAAAATTAATCCAATTAATTTTTAATCAAAAGTCCAACTTTCAATTTTATTTTAAAATTAAACCTTTTAATCTTAAAATTCATTTTAATTATCTTATTTATAGGGGCTCAAATGCAATTTCAAAAATTGCATAGGAGAGCCTAGCCAAATCAAATTTACTAGACGGTCCTCCGTTCATCATCACCCAAATTCGACAGCATCCAATCTGTAATTTGGGACATCCGTTTATCCAAAAATCCAACAAACAATTCATCAATCACAGTTTTCAGAATTAATTCAATCAAGTAATCAATTAGACTGTTCGAGGGATTCTCAAAAGGGATAGAAACGAAGAACAACAGCGAACACAAACACATCGGCCCAAAATTACGGCCAAGCGCTTGGCCCTCGCTGAAACGGAGATCATGAGGCGACTCATCGCCGTCTGACCCAAGCGCATTCGGGTTGAACCCGTGCTTCGGTGCAAGTGCGCGAAGCAGCCCATCGAATTGAATCAAAAGAAGGCGACTGCCGTGGGTTGAAGACGATGCAAGGGATGCGCCACCACGAATCAAAGCGAAACGGTGATGCGTCGCCACGAATCACATCGAGACTGGAGTGTATCACGGTGCAGTGAAGACAAACAGAGGAGCGCCGGTGCCGAGTTTGCATACGACCGTCACTTGCTTCGTCACGGAGTCGCGCGACCATCGCGAGTCGCAGCGCGAAGCTACCGTCTCAAGCGATGTCGCGGCGGTCCATCGCCAGGCGAAGCGGTGCTGTGTTGAAGACGGAGGCGGAGCGGCCGATTGGTGTTCCAAACCCTAATCTGGCGAAGCTTCCCAAGGAAGGAGACGAAGAGCCCAAGGGGTTTCACAAACAATTAACATATGTAAACCCCAAAATAAAATAATCAAGGGGTTCAGTTGTTCCAAACAGCCGTGCCCTAAGTTTTAATAATAAAAGAAAATTTTAATTTAAAACCAATACACTATGCAATTAAATCAAGAGCCTGAGCTCTGATACCACTGTTAGAATATAGAGGCACTTAAAACATGTAATCACATGCGCAACAGAATTTAAAGTTCACCAACAACGAACAATTAATTGCATACAGGTTACAATAATCATAACGAGAAATCTTACAGTAACTCGAGAACAGATTTCTCTACTATGGTATCCACGTAATCCCCAATCACGGATTTGCACGGATTTGCCAGCGTTAAATCCCGAGACGAATTTGCTAGGAAAATCCAAACTCTAGATTTTATGGAAAAAATTTGAAGTGATCCCGTTTGTGAATCTCAATAGCTTGTATATATAGGGAGACTTAGCTTATTTCCCAAGCTAGCCCAATTAGGGAAATAAAATCCCTAATCTTGAATTAAATTAATTCCTATTAATTTAATTCCCTAAATATAAATCTCTACGGATTTAAATGTCTTATATGAAAATCTCTACGATTGATTTCCATATACATTAAATCCAACAATTATATTTCAAATATAATTATTGGGAATTCATATTTAATTAAATCTAATTTAATTAAATATTAATAATAATTAATTCCAAATTAATCTATTATTAATTACTTCTCCATAAATTAAATATTAAATCCAATTTAACATTTAATCAATCAACTATAATCCGTAAAAGGGAACTACTTGTTCTGTGACCCATATGCCCTCATATACCAAGCGATTAATCAAACTAAAGGTCTTAGTTGAACCCTAGTCAATAAATCAGACATTCTCAATATATGAGGTACATTGCGAGAAACATGCAACTACCTGTAACTAAAACGTGGGCAATTGCGATTTCCTAATTTCATTCACGAATACTCGATTAGTCTTGAACATGATGAAGTGTCTATTCAAATAACTTAATCGACTGATCTCAAATCACTAATTGATCATTAGTGTCACACTTAGTCACAAAGTCTAAGTTGACGTGCATTGGCCAATGACTTAGATCCAATTATGATGAGAAGATGAGTATTCTCTCTAAATCCACTTTGAGGAATGAATCATTTTCTTGGCTCAACTACCACGCACATACACTTCGTGATGAACCCAATTCAAGTTATATCTACCCATGGATGGGTGCAAGCGTCGGTCATGGTCAAAGTTCATCACTCCACACATGTCGTGCGTATTGACCTCAAGTCAAAGGAGTATCACATCGCTCCCACTAACCGAGACACCCGTAGACACATATAGTGGAACTACATCAAACGGTTTATTGGATGGGTATACCAATACCCTCTAAGGTATTTGTGCATCCATCATGAGATACCTAGTATCTCATAATAAGTGAGATCTTACTACACTCTCTAAGAGTATGATGCAGATCGCACACCAATCTCCATTGCATCATCAATATCCCTTTCTTGATAGTCCTCGATTGGGGCTATTTAAGAATCATGCTTAAGTCATCTGAGTTCTCACTCACTCAATGACAGCATTGACTCATGGGAACACATATAAGAATAAATGCAAACAATCAAACATAATATTCTAATGAGTGTAACGCCATACATTTAATATTAAACAGCCAATAATATTAAACTAATACTGAATATTATCTGAGTATTATGTCCTTACAATGGATTGTCTCTAGGACACTAACACTAACATAAAATAACTTTTTGATAAGGGTATTTTGTCAGTTTTAGTGAATAGATAAATATTAAGTTACTTTTGTATGTAATTATTAGTGATATGGGATGTAATTTAGTGATGTTTGTAGGGATAACATGAACTGTATAGTCACTTTATTAATGCTATTTTGAGTAAGTGATAAAAGATAGACTTTCTGAATTTTGAGCAATTTAAAAAAGACGAGGAGTATTATATATATGAAAATGTATAATTTATATACTTATTTGTATGATTATATTACATGATATTGGATTTAAATTTATTAGTCAAATTACCATAAATTTAGTTGCATGAACTATTGACATTAGACTTAAATTGTTAGTTGAATAATTTTTAATTAAATTATTAGTTGAATTGTAAAATGACTCTAGATTGGTTGTGATAAAGCTCGATTATTTCATTTATTTATATGATTCTTTTACATGATATAATATTTAAATTAATAAAAAGTTATTCCTTATTATTACACTTGAAATCTACAATTTTTTAATGAAATATTGCATGTTTAACTAATTATAACACTGTTAAAAACTCATTTAAGTCATTATATACATATAACATAAGTATTACTCCTAATAATTATAATATATATATATATATATATATATATATATATATATATATAAAAAAATATATGGGGCACATGACCCCAACATAGGACATGTAAGTAGGGGTGGGAATAGGTCGGGCCGAGCTACGCCTCACATAAAAAAGCATGGGCCTGGTACTTAATTTTGGGCCATGTCTGGCCTGTTATCTATTATAGGCTTTTTAAAGAGCCTAGGCCTGACATTTTTATTAAATAGGTCGGGCATGGAAGCCTTTTAAAAGTCTGTATAAAATATGTACTTTTTTTATGTTGGAAAATTTGTATTTAAGTTTTGATGGAAGTTCCAAAACAGGTTGTAATAGGACCAGTCAGACCTGTTAGCTGACTGATGACTTAGAATCAGATTAAGATGACCAGCTGAAATGTATAGATAGCTGATGTAAAAGATAGGTCACATATTGAGGGGGAACTCAATATGTATAGGTCAGGTCGAAGCATCAGATGACCCAGATAAGGTCAGATGATCAGAAAGCTAAGAACAAATCAGAAGAAAAGAAGTCAGAAGACCAGGTGAAGAAAGAAGACATCAAGACTCGGGGATGAACTCAAGACTCAGATGAACTCAAGACTTAGATGAACTCAAGATTCAAGAATAAACTCAAGACTCAAGATGATGAATACACCGAGGCTCGAGTCACCGGAAGATCAAGACTACCGGAAGACGAAGACCTATATCGCCGAAGTCCGCATATTGTGCTAAGACAATCTGCATCGAAGACTCTACAAGGTAGATCGATCGATTATCCGATCAAGTCACCAGACCGACGTCAACCAAAATGATACACCAGACAAGACGAATATTCTACAAAAGGAATATCAATCGTCTAACGGACAAATTACTAAAGTGCCGCCTCGCAAAGCCAAAGAGAAAGTGACACGTGCACAAAAAGAGCTGACAATACGGGATTCGACGCTGCGGACATAAACGGTGCTAATCATGCCTACGGCCACGCCGATATTATTGAGCACGCCACAATCATATCCCTGACCTACCTAATATAGCCCAAATTTCAAATTGCTCTCCAATGGCTCTTTGATTTCGAGGTCTATAAAATGGGATCGATCTTCAAAATTTGAAGAATAACTAAGAACGAACACGGAGACACCTTAAAAAGAAGCAAAAAACTACAAAGAAAATCTCCATTTCGAAGAACACCATATTTGAAGATTATTCTTAGAGTGTTCATCCCATAGTTCTTAGCAAGAAATCTATCCACAAAGCATTTGGCTACATAAACACTAGGATAGATTTCCAGTTGGAACCACAACAAACCTTTACCCAAACTCAAAGTTAGGCTATGTTTGTTACCGCAAGATTTCAGACAAGGGATTCTAGTTTCTGATTTCTGGTTCGGTTGAGTGTGAACTCAATAAACATATGTTGGGTGTTGGACTAACACATAAAACTAAGTCCAGTTGGTTAAGTTGGTGCCCCCGTGTTAAGGGAAGAGTGGACGTAAAGGCGGGTTTAAATCGAACCACTATAAAATCTTGTGTGCATTTACTTGCTTTCTTTATTGCTTTACACTATTCACACAACCGAAGTTTAAAAGCGCATACATATTCTAAGTTAAGCTCGACCGCACCAAGCAACCGATCGATCGAAGTTGACACCTTAGTCACCCGGTTGAAAAACCCGACTTAAGAATCGATTTGATAAACGGGTTTTTCACACGGGTATTTACAAGCTTCCGCGACTCTCGTTAAACCGACAGATATCAAACCGACCGCCCTCGGGCACTCAAGAAGATTGAACATCACCCAAACCGACTCACTAGCACTCGATCAGTAATCAGTAAATCACACCGATCCAAGATGAAAAGTTTTCAGAAGTCTATTCACCCCTTCCCTCTAGACTTCTGCCCTCACAAAACCCGTTCGGGACCTACAAGTGGTATCAGAGCAGTGGTTCTATAGACCACTGGCTTTGAGTATCATCGACTCTTGAGGAAGAATCTTTGTGGTCATTTGAACAGATCTTGAAAAACCGTTTTCAAAACTCATTCGTTTTCAAAATCACTCAGCATGGATAACACCTCTGGTATGTATCATGATTTGCCTAAGTTTTCAATTGATGAGTATGCAGATTGGACTATATACATGTTCAACCATCTGGGATCGATAAGCGGCAGAATGATGGAAGTCATTGAACGAGGACCCATCATCATATATCACGATAACCCAACGGTTGGAGGAGATCCAGATCATGCACCTGGAAGCCTTGTTCGAAAAAGTCCAACCCTGATGGATGCAGAAGAAAGAAAGTTGTATACTCTAGATACAATCGCCAGGCATATAATCATGAAGACGATGGATAAAGTCACCAAAGAGAAGATAAAGTATCTCAAGACTGCGAAACAAATGTGGGATACTCTTGTTGAGATATGCGAAGGAAATGATCAGATCAAAGACAGCCGACTACAAGCAGAACTGGTGAAGTTCGAAAAGCTCAAAATGTTGCCCAATGAGACCATCAACGAGCTCGATGGGAGGATCACCATGTCAGTAAACAAGCTACGAGAACTTGGAAGAGAGATGTTAGACAAAGACATAAATTACAAGATACTGAGATCTCTCACCAAGAAGTGGGACATGAAAGTCACGGTAATCAAGGATTGCCAAGACATAGCCAAGATGAAGCCGAGTAGCTTGTTCCTAAGCCTTAAAGCCCACGAGTTCGATCTAATCGAAAGAGGGTAAGCCGATGAAGACGAGATGCCTGCTGAAGCCTCAACCTCCACATCTAAATCAGTTGCATTCAAAGCAACCAGCAGCAGATCAAAGGCCACTGAACCTGTTGGAAACATCATAAGCCAAGCAGAACAGATCGCTCTGCTTACCAGGAAACTTGAAAGATCGAATATTCAACTTGGTAAGTATCGCAGATTCTACAAGGACTATCAAGACAACAGAAGGAACAGGAGGCCAACTGACATATCACTAGAAAGGAATAGATCTGATGACCGAAGGGATCACAGAGATGATAAAAGAGATGATCGGTCAGACGAGAGAAGAGATAACAGATCTGACAGAAGGAGTTCAGACTACAATATGAAAGGAAAGTCACCTGACAGATCCTACAGACGAAGTGTCTCACCTGGCAGAGGAAGTTCCATGGATCATGGATCATGCTTCAACTACTTGAAACCAGGTCACTACAGCTCCGACTGCCCAGACCTGACTCCCAGAGAAAGAGAAGAGAAGCGGAACAAAAGAGAGCTACGCTTCAAAGACAGAAAAGTCATGGTTGCTGACACAACAAGAATTGATGATTCCTATCAGCCTTCTGAGGATTCTGGCTACTCATCTGTAGAAGACTTCTGTCTGATAAGCAGTGCTGTTGATTTCCTCGAACATGAAGATCTGATATTCTCTTCAGATGACGATGAAATCTGCCTGATGGCCAGGGAGGAAGACCAATCTGAGGTAACCTCCAAACCTTCTGCTTTTTCAATTTCCACACCAGCTATTATTAGCACACCTGCTGGAGAGATTTACTTGCAGCTCTACTCTGAGCAATAACTTGATGATCTCTCTGATGCAGTAGACACTTATACAATAGTGGAAGCTAAAAATGACAAGCTAAGGATCAGAAATAATCAGCTTGTTAAAGAGAACGCTGTCAGTAAAGCAGCTGAACTGAAATCAGCTGAAACTGCTCAGAAGGTAACTGAGGAACTTAACGTTCTGAAGGTTAAATCTTCTGATCAGGAGAAGCAGATCAAAGATCAGCTAGCAATCAACAAACAGCAAGCTGATGATTTCAAAATCCTACAAGCTAAGTTTGATGAGCTATTCCGACTACATGAGAGTCTAAAATCTACTGAGGATAGTTTGCGCAAGAAAATAGAGGTTTTCACGAAGTCATCAAAAACCGTTCAAGATATGAACACCAATTTTTGAACGCCGACTAACAAGAAGGTAATTGGGTATGAGAACCCTTCTACATCCTCAAAAGCCCCGTTTGGTTCACTTCAGAAGGGTGTAATCAAACGAGTCTTTGACAAAGATACACAAAAAGCTAAAAATGTATCTGATAAGGGAAAGAGACCTGCTGAGCAAGTAAGGCAAGTGCCTAATCAAGAAAGGGAACAAAAATGGACCCCAACTGATTAAGCATCAGCCGATGAATCAACAGAAGAACCCAGTTCTTCTGAAGAAACCACAACCTGATCAGCAGATTAGGTATCAGAAGAGACAACCTGTAAAAAGGAAATCTAATCTGAGACCCAATCGAGGTCAACTGCCTAATAAGCAAGCTATAGGTAAACTGCAAAGACCATCTATGCCAAAGAGATATGAATCTTTTAATGGTAGCAGTCGTACCTATCCTTATAACCAGAGATCTAGGGCTACTGCACCTGAGCCCCACTGGGTTAAAGGAAGACAAAATATAAATAAAAATCCCAAGTCTTCTGATTCACCGAAGGCTCACACGAATAATCGTACCAATCAGAAAGCATATAAAGAGACGTATGATTATGTTGATATGTATGGGAGACAAATCAGACCTTCTAATCTATCTGATTACCATAGAAGTGCTCTATTTGTGTGGATCCCTAAATCCACCACTAACCCCTCAGGACCCAATTCCAAAGGGGTACCTAAAGCCTGATTCGATTGCAGGTTCGCATGGGACTGGCCAACAAAGGAGGTGTACAAGAAACTATCTGGTACATCGATAGTGGATGCTCAAGGCACATGACTGGAAGCAAACATCTCCTTAGCTCTTACAAAGAACAAGAAGGCCCACGTGTACTCTTCGGTGATGATAACTTATGTTTTACCAAAGGGTTCGAAACCTTAGAGAATGATGATGTACAAGTAACTGGAGTCTCGTATGTCGAAGGATTAAAGCACAATCTACTATCAGTATCACAATTTTGCGACAACGGATTCAGCGTTGAGTTCTCGAGTGACAAGTGTACAATTAGGAATCGAGCTACTCAACAAATCTTGCTAACTGGTTCAAGGAAAGACACGATCTACACAGCAGACTGGAACAATTGCCCAAGAAATGCATGCTTAATTGTTAAAAGTTCCAAAAGTAGCAGTTGGCTCTAGCACAAAAGAATGAGTCATCTGAACTTTAAGACTCTTAACAAGATAGCTAGGGTGCCTTTGGTTGAGGGACTTCCGAATGAAATATTCTCAAAGGATCAGACATGTGCCGCATGTCAGAAGGGAAAACAAGTCAAAGCTTCATTCAAGGGAATACCTGGACCAGCATCCAGTAGAGTACTGCAACTGCTTCATATGGATCTATTCGGACCAGTTACACCAGTCAGTCTCAGTGGACGCAAATATACTCTGGTAACCGTGGATGATTATTCCAAGTTTACTTGGGTTATATTCTTATACAAGAAGAACGAGACAATGACAAAGATACCCGAGCTACTCAAGAAGCTACAAAACGGTGTCAGCATAGTAAAAATCAGATCAGATAAAGGTACAGAATTCCTGAATTCTTTTATTACTGATTTTTGCACTGAGTTTGGTATACAACATGAAACGTCAGCTGCAAGAACGCCACAACAGAATGGAGTAGCAGAACGGAGAAACAGAACTCTCAAGGAAGCTGTTCGCACTATGTTAGCTGAACATGCGACACCAAGCCCTTTCTGGGCAGAAGCAATCAACACTGCATGCCACACTCAGAACAGATGCTCTCTGACAAAGACTCACTTCAAAACATCCTATGAACTGTGGAAGGGCAAAAAACCTCGTGTTTCTTACTTCCATGTTTTTGGGTGCAAGTGTTTCATTCACAACAATGGAAAAAGTCAGTTGAAGACTTTTGAGGCCAAGTCAGATGAGGGTATATTCTTAGGATATTCCTCATCCAGCAAGGCTTTCGGGGTTTACAACAAACGAACCCTAGTTGTGGAAGAAACACCCCATGTGGTCTTTGATGAGACATCTTCTGAACAAGAGAAAGCTGCCTCAGAACAAGCCGTACCAGATCAACCACTACCTGATACGCAGAAAATGGATCAGCTAAGTATCAAGGAGAAAGAAGCTGAACACGTAACAGTGTATATCCCAGAACTTGATCTTGCTGATTCAATAGGTCAATCAGACCCTAAGGTATGCACAACTGTCAGTGAAGAAGCTGGTATAACTGAGACAGTCTCAACTGAACCATCTGGTTCAGGGGAAACTCCTGAAGTTCCTACGAACAGACATCAGCACATGATGAGTCCAACATCAGCTAAGACATGTCCATATCAAGTGGATCATAATTCTGCACCACTCCCAATCACTAGTAATGAACTACTATCAGAAGAGGATGATGTTCTCCAAACAGATGCAAATCAGAAAAGAAGGACCTGGATAACCAGTCATCCAACTGATCTGATCATCGGAGACCCATCTGATAGAGTCAAAACTAGACATCAGATTGGTGAAAGTGCCATGTATTGTTGTTATCTGTCTTTGAAGGAACCAACTAAAGTAGAGGAAGCTCTACAAGACGCAAGTTGGATTCTAGCCATGCAAGAAGAACTGGAACAATTTGAAAGGAATGAAGTTTGGAAACTGGTGGATAGACTAACTCATCAAGACGTGATTGGCACAAAGTGGGTATTCAAGAACAAGAGAGATGAGAATAATGTCATAACCAGGAATAAGGCAAGACTTGTTGTTAAGGGATATTCACAATCAGAAGGAATTGATTATGATGAGACCTTTGCACCAGTCGCTAGCCTAGAAGCCATTCAACTGTTTCTGGCATATGCTGCCCACAGAGGGTTCATTGTATATCAGATGGACGTAAAGAGTGCATTCTTAAACGGGGTACTAGCAGAGGAAGTTTATGTTGAACAACCTCCAGGCTTTGAAAAAGGCAACCAAGTGTACCGTTTAAGAAAAGCTCTTTATGGCCTGAAACAAGCTCCTCGAGCTTGGTATGATACACTCTCGAAGTTCTTGATAGACAGCGGATTCACTAAAGGAATAGTGGACAGAACCTTATTCAGAATAGAAGATGGAGAAGATATTCTGATGGTTCAGATTTATGTGGATGACATCATCTTCGGATCTCCCAACGAGAAGCTGTGTGAGAAGTTTAGCAAATTGATGCAAGGGAAGTTCGAGATGTCCATGATGGGTCAGATGAATTACTTTCTGGGTTTACAAGTCAAGCAGAGTACATAAGGGATATTCATCTGCCAGACGAAGTACACAAGGAATCTACTGGCCAAGTTTGGAGTTCAACATTGTAAGGAAGCCAGAATTCCCATGATGAACGGGTTCAAGATGGATCCAGATGAGGACGGTCAGAAAACTAATCAGAAAGAATATAGGGCTCTCATTGGATCTCTACTATACCTGACTGCCAGCAGACCAGATATCACTTTTGCAGTAGGTGTATGTGCCAGATTTCAAGCAAATCCAATGCAAAGCCACCTAGAAGCAGCTAAGCGGATTCTCAAGTATCTGAAGGGGACAGTAAACCTTGGTTTATTCTACCCATCAGATGATAATCTAGAGCTTAGTGGGTATTCTGATTCTGATTACAGAGGTTGCAGAATCGACAGGAAGTCAACCTCAGGTTCATGTCAGTTTCTGGGAAATAAACTGATCTCTTGGGTTTTTGAAGAAACAGACATCAGTTGTGACATCTACTACTGAAGCAGAATATATGGCTGCAGGAAGCTGTTGTTCCCAACTGCTCTGGCTAAGTCAGCAGCTGAGGGATTACAACATCGTAGCTAAGACCGTACCTATATTCTGTGACAGTAATAGTGCTATTGTAATCACTCAGAATCCTGTTCTACATACAAGATGCAAGCACGTGGATGTCAGACACCATTTTATTAGAGATCACGTTGAAAAGAAGAATATCAGAATGAAAAAGATCCATACTGACAAGCAGAAAGCTGATATTTTAACTAAGCCGCTAGCTGAGATCAGATTCAGAGAATTATGCAATGAGCTAGGGCTTCTGGATCTCTGAGAAAATGCACCAGAAATGGTTGGTGGACTAATCTCCAGAACCAGTTGGTTAAGAGTCTAACCAGGTTAAGAGGAATCAGTTGAGTTAGGAATCTCAACTGATCAGACGACCAGACGAGGAGCCGATCTGAAATTCAGATAAGGAGCAGATCAGAAAGTCAGACAAGTAGCCGATCTGAAGTTCAGACGAGAAGCATATTAGTTCAAGATATATCAGATTAAGGGGGAACTGATCAGATTGGAAGATTACTTTATAAGTTGATTAAAGCTGCAGTAAACAAGCAAGTCGTACAAGTTGAAAGCTACAGATCGCATAAGTCAGAAGAGGCAACACAACAATGAAATAACAGAATTTTTCATTGATAAGGGGCGTGAGAGGCCTTAAGGAAAATCCTGAGCCACCCCCAGAGCTTCGGAGTGAGGAGCGAGAGCGGCCTTGAAGGATTTCTGTGCCAGGAGCCCCTAGAGCTAAAATCAATGGGCTCTCCAGCTGTTAAATGGGACACAGTGCCATAGGTTTGGTCACAAGGACCAAACAGACACTAGTGTCGCATGCAAAAATTGAGTTTGATATATGAAGATCAGCTGTTGACTGATGCAGACCATATACCAAACTCATGTTTTGTTTCAGACTGAGTCTGTTGATGCTAATTCTGTCATCTCGATAGGCGCACAAGGTGGATACGGTTAGGAGAAGTGCCTTCTCATTTGCCTTAGTAGATCTGCCTCCACGGTGGCAAAGAAGCTTTGCATTGATCGTATGTGTAATCTTTGATGACGACGAAAGCAGTGTGAAGGAACACACAGGGTTGATTTGAGAAGCTGAATTCATTGGAAAAGGGTTAAAGGTTTTCACCGGAAGTTTCATCGGAAATAAGGAACTCATCGGAAAGGCATGAAGTATATGCTAAAGAAGATGAATGGTTTATGTTGTGTTGTTTGCCTAATCACCCCAGGCTAATTTATAGAAGGAAATTAGGGGTATAAATGCAAATTTATTTTCTCAGAAGACCTTAAGAGAAATTTGCATCGACAACGCGTAAGGTACACGCGGCTAATGGTTGGATGAGTTGACGGTGTGAGTAATCACAACGTATCTATGCCATTATTACGGAATGTCAAATCGCGCCGATTTGGGAATCGAGACGACTTTTTGACTCCCCGAAGTAAATGTTTTGGAGGGAGTAGACTTCAGTGCATAGTAAATGCGGGCTGATTAGAAGAAGATTGAAGATAAGAGTATCAGATAAGAGAATCAGATAAGTGGATCAGATAAGTGACGAAGTGCTTCACACAGGAATTTGATCAGATAAGTAAGATATTGTTGGGAAATGCTTAACGCTACCATCAGTAAGGTCAACAAGTACCAGACCAGATCACAGTGGTAACTGGTTGATTACAATATCAATCAGTCAGATACGTTCTCTTATTTATCCCTTTCTGAACTTCTTATATGCGTTATTTAAATAAATTGGTTTTTACTCTGTTTCACTTTATGAGGCATGCTCTGCAAAACTTTTAATGCGGACTTGGGAATGTGTTTTTAATGCGTTTTATTGCAAATTTTCGAGTCCAAAATACGAGAAGACTACTTTTCTCAACCGTGCGATCAAAATACTTTTTGGCCGACTAATCTCAGCCACTGATTTCAAAACACGGATACTTGAGTACTTTGGAAAGTTGTGCAAAAAGGATTTCCCTTGTATTCTATAAAATCCAAATCTTTCTCAAAAAACTTCTTTCCACTACTTCGTCTTCTCAAAGCTCTTAAAAGTTCAAAACTTTCAAAATCTTCAGAGAATTACTTTCAAAATCAATTGATTCCACTCTTTCGATTTCTAAATCATTCGAATCAATTTCTGGTAATTTCTCATTTAAATACTGCATTATTTCAATTCACTCTGGTACCTAGGTTTACAAGTCGTAATGATATGTTTCTGTAATTTTTATAAGATGTATACGCTTAGTTGCTAAATTGATGCTTAGATTACTGGTTTAACTGAATTTATTGAAATATCTTACTCAAACTAAACATCAATTTGCATATCGTACATAAATGACATATCTTGTTCCACGACCGGGCCAAGGGAAAAAGTTCTGCAACTTTGCATCGATGAAGAAAGACATCATTGATGAGAAGTATGTAGTATTCACCATCACCTCAGATCCGGAATCGCTGGAAATTCTGGAGTGCTTGCGAGCGTGTGGGCTAGAATGATATTGCTCTACACATCAGAACATCGTCCACACCCATGAAGCCCTGGAGTTTCTATACAATCTACAGAGGGATGAAGACATTGATGCTGACCTGATTTCTTCCGTTGGCGGACTGGAAGTACGAGTGTCGAATGACGATCTCCAGAGGATATTCGGCCTAACTCGAGGAAGTATCAATCCAGAGACCTACACGACTGATGTAGGAGAAAAGGAATTTCTTGAAGCCGAGTTGTTGAGACCAGTAAACAAGGAGAACAAGACGAACGTCAAAGCCTCCTATCTGAAGAGGAAATATCGCCTTCTCCTTGAGATCGTTCAAAAGGTGATCATGTGCTCAACTTACAGTCTTGATGCTGTCACCTACTATAAGATCAGTGTCATGGCTGCAATAATAAAGAAGGCTTCAGATATAGATTGGTTGGGTATGGTCAAGGCACGACTGAGGAAAGACTCCGGGAAGTTCGAACTGACCCAGAGCAATGTAGTGTGCTTATCTTCCAAGTGCTCCTTCATACACAAAATCTCAATCATTCTGTCAGATAAGCTGCCACAGAACTATGAATGGAATGAGAATGGAGCAAAGATATATCAAGCAAAGCACAAGGCCATATTGGGCAAGGATGAGTCCCTACCTGGACAATCTGATGAAGATCCAACTCCTTATGTGCCCAAACCCAAGGGAGAAAAGAAGGGAAAAGATAAAGCAACTGCATCTTCTGAAGCGCAGGGAACGGCCATTCCGGAAAAGAGGATGAAGAGGAAGGATCTGGCCAAGAAACCAGATGCTCAGCGGAAACGTCAGAAAAGAGTGACTTCTCCTCTGAAGACTGCTCCAAGTTCTGCCCAGTAAGTTAGCAGAACTAAGGATCTGATGCAAGTGGAATCAGAAGAGGAGATAGCAGTCCGCTCTGAGCCCACTGCCGGAGAAGTAAGGGAAGAGCAGATGATCGCAGCAGAAGGAGAGAAATCTGTTAGAGGGACAAAAGTGGAGCAATCTAAGGAAGAATCACCATCTGATTCTCTGCCTCTCACCACGATCTTCCAGAGAGCAAGATCGCTAATGCCCACTTCCAAATCACCATCACCCTCTCCTCACAAAACCTTCTCACCCTCACCCTCACCTATCAGATCACCCAGATCTCCCACACCACCAATCAATAAACCTGTTCAGGAAACTGAACACCCTCAAACCGCTAAAAATGAACCACAAGTATCCCAATCTCCAATCAAGTCACAAGAACCTGAGAGATCCGACAAGCGAGTGTCCATCTCTCATAATCCCTTCAACACCAGAACCGTGCTCGCTTCACATGCTCCAGAAAGCCCCATTATAAGGATAATGAAGCAACAAATCAAGGAGTATCTGCTGGATCTATGCCCTGAATTGGATCAACATCCTGGCATCCAGCAACAAATAGAAGAGATTGTGTTCTGGAGGGATATTAGACTGAAAAGCATTGAAGAATTTCTGATTCTCATGACAACTCTGGGATCAGATTTCTTTGTAGACTTGGAGTTGAAATGCTTAAACCATGCTGGGATTGAAAGTGTTGTTGAATTGGCATCTGATGATGATATCAGATGGTTGATTCAAGAAAGGTTCAGAATTGTTGATAATAGGGAGGAAACCGTTCAACCTCCTACAGATCATGAGAGAGCTGCCGATGAACCAAGAATGGGTGCTGCAGATGAGACCCAACTTGGCAAGGCTTCAACATCTGACCAGACTGCTACGATGAGCTCTGATACCCTAGATCTTTATACTGAGAAGATTTAGGATGGGATCAAGACTGCTATTGAAGACAAATTCGCAGCGCTCATAGCAGATCTGATGAAGCGATTTGAAGAAGAGCAAGCAAAACTAGTTGACAGAGAAAGAAGTCACTACAGTTAGGATGCACAATGCCATCCTCTCCGGGTTATGCAACTAGTTAATCCTCTTGCCGAGAAGCTCAATCTATACCGACAAACTCAAAGTTCGGGACAGATATGCTCGACGTATTACAGTACTATTGGAGAATGTCGGGCATCTTTGAGAAAACCGACAACCACATGAATATGGGTTGGAAACAATTTATAGCTTCTACAGAACGAGCAAGACAGGATATTGAAGTTGCTCTCAGACGCTTCTTGAAACCTGCACCTTCTGCCACCATTCAGATCACTCCTCTTGTTGTCGAGGACCTCAGAGAGGAGATCACACAACAATTCAATGCTCTGAACCGCATAATGTCCAACCTCTTTGATGAAACCAAAAAGAGGGAAGGACAAGAGAATAAAGAGAAGAAAGAAAAATGCATACGCTTGGTAACAATTACATCTCTACCGTAAAACCATCAGATGTCGACTTGCAAACCACTCCATCTATTGATCTCGGGTCAAGTAAAAAGAAACTGTGGAGCAACATAGCAAATAGATCACTGAGCAGAAAATTGCCCTTTTAGAGGTTATTGCCAGAGTCGACAAGATTGAAGACTTTTATTCGTTCGTACAGAAAAGAATGGAAACTGATGATCAGGCCAAGAACCTTGAACTTGCTAAGAAATTAGCTGAAGAAGACGAACAAGATGAAACTGAGCAGACTCTGAGGAGAAAGAAAGGCAAAGGCAAGATGATGAAAGCAACTGCTGAAGATCAGAGACAAGGCCAACCATTCTCTACCAAAAGCCAGATGACTCCTGAACAAGTTCAAGAGCAAACAAGACAGAGAATTAGAGAGGCCACCATCAAGAAGCAGAAGTTAGCAGAGGCTAAGGGACTGAACATCGCTTACATCGGAAGGAAGAGGAAGAACAAAGCTGCAGCAGAGGAGATTGCTTGGGAGAAGAATTCCCTTCCAGCACCTGTTAAAGACATCCTCTGTGCACGGCTAGATCTGCTTCCAGAATGGGATCAGATCAGAGGAGAATGGTTATGTGATGTATACATCCTGGAGAAGATTCCGATTCATCAAGATCAGACTGAAAATGATGATGAATTCCGGAACTGGTTAGAAACGATGTATCCAGACTTCTACCAGACGGTGATGAAAGAATGGAAAATCATGTCACTAATACCAGAAGCTCCACCCTTTGAACTACTCCTTCCACCTTTTTTCCAGACAAAAAGGTAGATGATGTAAAGTTCAAAAATGCCTACTATGGATTTGCTGAAAAAGGAGGGATCCATAGAAGAGAAGATCTGGACAAACTGATGCAAAGGATGTACAAGATGTTTGTCATCCCCAAAGAGCTGCAAATGTTCAAGTACACCTGAGGAAGACAACTTGGAATCAGATGATAGGTACGCTTTTCACATATTCTTAATGCACACACCTATCTGAATGAAATATTTCATCTATCTGATTCTAAGACAACATCTCATTGTCTTCTGAAGTATGTACTGCATTTCATTATCTGCATTTCTATTCGTGGTATCTGTTTTTCTGATTAAGTGTTTTGGTTCCATCAAAAAGGGGGAAATTGTTGGGAAATTTGTATTTAAGTTTTGATGGAAGTTCCAAAACAGGTTGTAATAGGACTAGTCAGACCTGTTAGCTGACTGGTGACTTAGAATCAGATTAAGATGACCAGCTGAAATGTATAGATAGATGATGTAAAAGATAGGTCACATATTGAGGGGGAACTCAATATGTATAGGTCAGGTCGAAGCATCAGATGACCCAGATAAGGTCAGATGATCAGAAAGCTAAGAACAAATCAGAAGAAAAGAAGTCAGAAGATCAGGTGAAGACAGAAGACACTGAAGACTCAGATGAACCTGAAGACTCAGATGAACCTGAAGACTCAAATGAACCTGAAGACTCAGATGAACCTGAAGACTCAGATAAACCTGAAGACTCAGTAACAAACCTGAAGACTCAGTATGACTGAATACACTGAGGCTCAGAGTCACCTGAAGATCAGAAGACTACCAGAAGACCTGAAGACCTATATCAGCCGAGTCTGCATATTGTGCTAAGACAATCTGCATCAGAAGACTCTACAAGGTAGACTGATCAGTTATCTGATCAAGTCATCTCGCACCTAGCGTCAACCAAAATGATACACCAGACAAGATGAATATTCTACAAAAGGAATATCAATCGTCTAACGGACAAATTACTAAAGTGCCGCCTCGCGAAGCCAAAGAGAAAGCGACATGTGCACAAAAAGAGCTGACAATACGGGATTCGACGCTGCGGACATAAACAGCGCTAATCATGCCTACAGCCACGCCGATATTCGGAGCACGTCACAATCATATCCTACAGCCTACCTAATATAGCCCAAAATTCAAATTGCTCTCCAACGGCTCTTTACCCAAACTCAAAGTTAGGTTAAGTTTGTTACCGCAAGATTTCAGACTAGGGATTCTAGTTTCTGATTTCTGGTTCAGTTGAGTGTGATCTCAATAAACATCTGTTGGGTGTTGGACTAACACATAAAACTAAGTCCAGTTGGTTAAGTTGGTTAAGTTGGTTAAGTTGGTTAAGTTGGTGCCCCTGTGTTAAGGGAAGAGTGGACGTAAGACGGGTTTCGTCTGAACCACTATAAAATCTTGTGTGCATTTACTTGCTTTCTTTATTGCTTTACACTATTCACACAACTGAGTTTAAAACTGCATACATATTCTAAGTTAAGCTCAGTCTGCACCAAGCAACTGATCTGATCAGGTTGACACCTTAGTCAGCCGGTTGAAAACTGACTTAAGAATCTGATTTGATAAAACTGATTTTTCACACGGGTATTTACAAGCTTCAGCACTCTCAGTTAAACTGACATATATCAAACTGATCTGCCCTCAGGCACTCAGTAAGATTGAACATCAGTCCAAACTGACTCACTAGCACTCTGATCAGACAATCTGCAAATCACACCTGATCCGCATGGAAAGTTTTCAGAAGTCTATTCACCCCTCCCCTCTAGACTTCTGCCCTCACAAAACCCGTTCGGGACCTACATTTTACAACCTTATTATTGCTACTATTCATTATAAAAAAAAAATTCAAAATCGTACCTATAAAATTTTAAGTGTACAAATAAAAATAATAAGTGTTTCATCAAATCACAAGAAACAATAACAAAATTATTGTAAAAGTGAATAGTTGCTAAAATATTTAAAGCATTATAAAAGTTAATAATTACAGTGTTGTGTTACTTGCATTTGCTAGATATGTTTACTACTAGTTATTAGTATTTAATAGTATCTATTTTATTAATATATTATTTATAATTATATAATTATATATATATAATATTAAATAGGTCGTCCAGTTGGGCTTAAAAAGCTTACAAAAAAGCTCAAGCCTGACCTATTTAACTAAATAAGCTTTTAAAAATGTCTGGGCCTGACTTGATTATTAAACGAGTCGAGCCAAACCGAGCTTTATGTTGGGATAACATATGCCAGGATCTATCGGGATGACCTCATAAACATAAATTTAAATTTACAATTATTACTAGCATGAATTTACCTAAGTGAATCCAAATAATAATTAATCCAACAACAACATGCAAATAATATTTCACGTAAAAGATCCTAGCTTGCGGAATTTCTAGGAGTTTACGTAAACATACCCGTTGGAGAGACAATCGTTGAGACGGACAGGATCGAGTAACTGGCTACCAACCAAAAGTCCTTCTCAAGTATTCCCAAGTCCTCGTTCAATGACCCCGGTGGAAAGTCCTCCAATTGAACAATTTATAAACAAAGGGAAAATAAACAATTGTTGCACTACCTTTGTGGATTTCTAATATTTCCAGCACATGGAATTGTAGGGGATGAAAAGAATTCATCCCCTTATTTATACATAGGGGGTTGGACGAAAATTAGGGCAACAAGGGATTGAAAAAGATCTTTTCTTGATCTCCAAGAAATCTTGAATATATCTCATATATTCTTCTTTCCATAAGTATTTTTTTTTCATAAAGGACCCTTATTTTCGAAAATTTAAGAGGAATAATTTCAAGATTGGATCTTTCTTGAATTTATGAGATATTGTTGTATTCCAAGAATACATATCTTTTTCCATAAAATCTTTCCAAGAAAATCAAAAAATCTTTAATTCCCCTTATCCCCTATTTTTCGAAAATTCCCATTAAAGAGGCCAAGTGGGAAATTTCTTGAATTTATGGGATAATCTTTTATTCCAAGAATACTTATCTCCTTTCCATAAAATCTTTTCAAGAAAATCCTTCTCCCTCTTTCTTTAATAATTTCAAAAATTTTAAGGAAAATAATGCAACAAATATTTAATTTATTTTTAAGCACCTTTTATTTATTGGACTTTGTTTTGGGCTACTTGAGGGACCTTTAGGAGAATTAAGATGGACCTTCCAATGGGCTACCGAATTCCAATATTGAGCCACAATATAATTCAGCCCATTAATATTAATTAATGCCACTATATAATTAATATTGCACTATCCAACTTAACCCATATTACGGTAATATGACTCCAGATTATTATTTCCCGTGTTTAAGATTATTTAGTCCATTAATTAATTAAGTCACTGAAAAACTTTATATTAATTAATATATTTATCCTTGGAGTAAGGACGGCTCAGCTTTATTATCCATATCAGAAAATTAATTCCACTTGCAAGATTTGGTATGATAAAGGTTTCGAGCTCACCAAGGGGACCAATCACGCAAGACTTTGCAAGAACACGATTCTCTGTATTAATCTTAGCAACTGTGGTACAATTAATATTATTGCCCAAGATATAGGGTATCGAAGTCGCAATAATTCTCTTCCCATTTATAAGTCAAAGCAATAACTACTAATCGCACACAATCCTTATTAAGTGACAGAGATTAAGAAATCAACAACCACTGAGGTCTAACTCTTCATCACATAAGTCAGTGCGAATGAGTTTATCCTCTCTGTAGGTCCTCTGCAGCGCATCAAATGCACTAGTGTAATCTCTTGGTCAAGACAAGTCAATATGAGCCTTACACATCAACTTTTACCAATAGACTGTTCGGGTCTATCTAAGTTGTGAAACACACACTAGTTTACAAGGGACTGTTAACGTGATCTTCTGTGATCTGGTATCACCACGTTAACTACAATGTAACACGTGCTATTTTATGAACGGTTTGCAATAAGTATATATAACATTCAATCATATTTAAAGCAACAGTGATAAATAATTTATTTCAGTAAATAAGTGTTTAATACATAAGTTATACAAAGTAAAAGCATACTTTCACGTATAACCCCAACCTATTCCCACCCCTACATGTAAGTCCATCATTGAGTCCAATTATTATGAATTAGTTACATGTACAATTAACATTAGACCTTAAATTGTAAAACGATACTGGGTTGGTTGTGATGAAGCTCGGTACCCAAATTTTTAAAAGAAAATACTAATCGAGACTAACTCAAGACAAAGAGTGTTAATTTCAGAAATGACACTAACTTTATCAAATAGTAGACCATCTTTAATATCTTAGAAAGAAAATTTTGACTAATGATATCTTATTAATAAGAAATATAGATAATTATTAAAAATCTTAGACTTTCTTAAGGAGGTCAATCTCAATCAAGCGTAGTTATATGTTATCATGTTCAGAGTAACTAGAGGGGACAATTTGAAATTTTTTATATGCAATGGGAAGCTATATTTTAAAAGCGGAAGTGGGTTTTGAATCAGACAACTTTAGTGCTTTTGGTCGGACTGGGTCCAATTGGGCTTGAACGTTATTAAAGCGATTGAGCCAATATGATGTCATAATTACATAATATATAAATTATAAATTATCATCCATATTTTATCACTTGTAATATATATTATGTGAATAAATTACGATAAAAAATAAATAAACATGCATCTAATAGTGTAATTTAAAGATCAACTTTAACAATCTAGTTCCAAATAATTAAGTAATAAAATTCCAGCGACCTTTTCAACTAAATTGAAAAATAATTAGGGCCCATCAGTACTTTTAGAAGTTCATCGTCTTTAGTTAAAAAAAGAAAAAAAAATTAGTAATGAGAGAAAACAGAGTTCACTTTATGCAAGCAAACAAATTGATTTCCATCGTCATCGCCGCCGGAGGAGGGAAGAGTCTGTCGTCAAGTGGAAAACGTCCAGATTTTTTTCCCCAAATAGAGTCGAATCGACGCGTGACCGGTTCACCCGATCGCCGATTCACACCTTTTTCCGCCATTTTGAGCTATTTTTATCGAGTTGATCGGCAAGTGGTTCAATGTGTCAAAATGAGCCGGTTGCCTGTCCGAGTAGCGATTGAACTAGTCAGTCTAATTCGCTTTATAAAACACAGATGGGAAGGCGATAATCGGTGACACTCAAAATGATTTAGAAGAAAATAATTCAAAATTTTAAACTAAAAAATACCTTTAAAGTTACATTATTTAACAATATAAAATTTTTAAGCAGTTTAAGCACCACCCATTTCCCATGCCTGATTATAAAAGCAAAATATGTTCATAAATCATGGGTTGCATCAAAATGAAAAAAAAAAATCAAGAAATATATTAAAAAAATGTAAAAAAGATTATTATTATTATAAGTAAAATATTTTTTTATAATTTATTTAACACAAAAATGAATATATTTCATATCATGTTCTTTTTTTACTCACAAACTGTGCAACGCATGACAATTTTCTCTTGATTATGAGGCTTAGCTCAGGATTCCACCTGGGTACAATCATCTCCTCAACACAACAATCCTCCAAACTCGAAAGAGAAATGACATCTTTACCCTTGTTAATCACACGAAGAACCAACAAAGTCTTGGCACACTAGCACAAAGTCGACCCTCTTTGATGTCATATAACTCCAAAGTTGTTGCTCGTTTATAACACGCTTACCTACACCTACAACCTTTATGCATTTCATCACAAAGCTTAAGTAAAGGGCTTCTTCCAAATTAAGGTTAAACCATTGCTTATTATCATTTTCTGCAGTTTTACGGGGATGACCAAAAGCTGTACGGATAAATAGGTTCGTTTGGTCTGGATCTACTGCGAGGAGGAGTACCATACACCCTAGGAGCAGTCCTTGAGAATTGGATTGGAGCAGAGAGGATTGCAGCCGGGAAACTAGCGTGGACATGGGTTCTGCAACGGCTTTTGCTTTGGCTTCTTTTCCTTTCCATCTTGGGGCCATAATCAAAGATGTTAACATCCCTTTTATGCTTCAACACATGTGATACAAAGCTATAAAACAATCATGAAAGATGTTAAGATCCCTTTTATGCTGCTTCGAATATGTAATACAAACAAGCATGAAAGATGTTAACGTCCCTTTTATGCTGCTTCGAATATGTAATACAAACAAGCATGAAAGATGTTAACATCCCTTTTATGCTGCTTCGAATATGTAATGCAAACAAGCATGAAAGATGTTAACATCCCTTTTATGCTGCTTCGAATATGTAATACAAACAAGCATGAAAGATGTTAACATCCCTTTTATGCTTTAAGCATGCGATACAAAACTATAAAACAATCATGAAAGATGTTAAGATCCCTTTTATGCTTTAAAAATGTGATATAAAGCTATAAAACAACCAGGATAAGCATAATTTTGTAACAGAAAACCAACAACTGAATAATACAACACTAGAATTAGTATATGACACGGGACATATGGAATTTATCGAATTGTATACAATTTTTTTTTTTTTCAAAGTTCCATTAATAGAATTGAAGTATATCAGTCTGCATTTCATCAGTGAGGCACTTCGTCAAACATTGTGAGTGCCCTCTATTGATTATAAAAATTAACTGTTAACTGGCTGAAACTCTTGAACTTGGTTATTACCAAGATGATTAAATTCGTCTCAAACCAGTTAATCAAAGTTGATATTACAAACATTACAACACAGAGAATGAGATGTTGAAAGCTTTTAGTAGTGAGATTAGGGCTTCAAACATTACAAGTGCTTAGCATTAAACCCAAGTGGTAAGTAGTAAATTATGCATTTTTTTAATATATTAAAGTACAATTTATTGGACTTGTTTGTATTAAGATGACATGATTAATTACTTATGTGAGTTTTGATGGTATTAGTCCGCACTTTATCGATTCATGTATTTTTTGGTGCATTTAAGTGTTTTTTGTGAGATATTATTTTGAAATAAAAGGCCCGTGCAAGAGTTAAAATTATTGGACTAAATTTGTGTTGCAAAACCCCAAGTGTTGAAGGAAAGGTTTACGCGTGCAGAATGTATATTGGAGGTTTGGGTTGATTTTGGTAAAAGATGGGGAGATTAGTTCCACGTGTCTATCAAGATTGGAAAGATTCATGCAAATCTCCTCATATATATCTTGGGGATTATTTTGGGCAGTGCACATATCACTTATAAGAGGGGCCACTTGAGTCAAAAGGACACAACACTTTTGGGAAGCAGCAGTAGCACACGACAGTAGGCATGGAGAAGGAGTTTTAAGAGTTTGATTTTATTTTATTTTATTGTTTTGTTATTTAGACTTTTGCGTTTAGTTATGCCTATTAGAGCCTACATTCTTTATTCCAATTCCATGAATTTCTGAACTCGTATTTTAATATATGTTAATTGATTTGAGACGTTTATAATATTTATTTTAAAATTATTTATTTAATCTATTTTAACTTTCAACATACTGAGATATTTAATTTGAATTGATCACCTAGGTTAGATTATTCTAGTATGTCTGCTAGTTCATAAATTTGTAATCCGTAATTGTTGCAGATTTATGGCAATCAGTAGCAACTAATATTTTGCTAGGGTGATTTAAATCGGGTTCTTTCGAATCGAGCTTACGTATTCGGGAATTTGTTTGTCCTTTATCCTAGAGTTTAATGCTTTTGACTGGATTAAATTTAGATCGTATTTAGACTGTTCAGTTAAAAAGAATCATTGGAGATCTTGTTTCAATTGAGTATAACTAAGGGATAATAACCGGTAGCCAGAACTTGTTGACTACTGAGGGACATTAATCTTATAGATAAATAGAGTAGTAAACGTCGCTGTCAGTTAACAACATTAAAGTCGAGGGATGAATGAACTGTGAATTGGAATGTCTTTTTATTATTGAATTTTCTTTGTTAGATTAATTGTTATTTTCCTAGCAATTTATTGTTTTAGTAGTATTTAGAAATCAATCCAAAATCCCCCTTTTTGTGTTACGTGTTACCTTCATTAATTCGTACAATTAGCATAATTATAATTTCGTGTTCCCTGTGGATCGACCCCTTGCTTGCCACTACTACGAGTTAGTAGAGTAGAATAGGGTATTTATTTTTGTCGTACCTCGACAGTGCGGTCACCAAGTGTTATTCCTATCGATATAAGATCTCATTTTTTAACAGATCAAAGAAAACCCACCCCAGTATTAGGCTGCGGTCGTTTTAGGAACTAGAAAATAAGTAAATAATTAATTAAAAGACATCAAAATAGGGGGATTATCCCTACCAATAAGAAGATTAGAGGCACGACGGTGGTCCCAGATTGACGATGGCGGTGTTTGGAGGTCACGGTGTGTGGCGGCGCTGGTGACTGAAGAGAATCTCGGAGAGAAGCGTAGTTGAGGATATTTTGTATATTACTATTTTTTATTTGGGCGCCTCACTATTAGGTACAAAATGAGCTTCAATATTACTCTTAGGTACAATCCAAACCCTTCATTACTCTTAGGTACAAAACCCATGATAAAATGACCCTTATGCCCTTACTTTCATCAGCCATCACCTTTTTGCACACTGTTCATGATTGACATTCATCAATTTCCATGCACTAATCGATTTTGCGAGCACAATTTTTTTTGCACACTTTTAAAATTACTCCATTTTTAAATCCCAACTTCATACATGAGAATCCCTTCCTTTCTTATTTTTCATTTTTCCATTTTCTCAGCCCCCATTTCCCAAAATAAAAACAATGAACACAAAAATTTGCACAATAGAATTCTTCACAAAAATTGAAAATTTTTCTTTCATCTTTTACTGAGCAAAATGTAAAAATATACAGATTCTTCTTTCATCGTAAAAAAATTACAGATTCTTTTGTCGTATTTCTTTATTTATATACAAAACACAAAAAAAAAAATTACAAGTACAAAAAAAAATAAAAAATTGTAGAATTTTCTTCCTTCATCTAATCTGCTATTATTTATTCTTCCTACTACATTTTTCATCATCAACAAAGAAATTTGCACAAAAAAAAAAAAAAAAAAAAAAAAAAGTACACAAAATCCAAAAATATCTATATCTGTGCAAAAATAATTTGCCAAAATGCAAATATATTTGCACAAAAAAACAGAAAAAATCTACCGACTTTCCACCGTCTCCACCACCACAAAACCTATCGCACCCCGACGACCATCACCACTACCACCAAAACACCGTATGTACTCGACCCCCCAAATAAGATAAAAAAAGATAAAGAAATTTTGCAAAAAAAAAAAATCATAAGGGGATCCGCCACCGCCTCATTCCAAATCCGCCGCCGATTCATTCCAGATTCATTTTCCTTCTTCTCCTTCTCCTCCTTCCGACTCCGAATCGAACGATTCATCATAGCTATCCGAAGATGACGTATAAGAATCATTATCCATCGATCTCCTTCTCTTTCGAGCTCGAGCTTTAGGGTTTACTCTCCCTCTTCACTCACTTTCTGTTTCCTTCTGATTTTCTGGACCCTTCGCCGGTGTTGGAGTCCGTGTCGGGTTTCGAGCCCGATTCAGATCTGTTGTGGCTCTGTCGTTTTGGTGGCGTGTCTTCATTCTCATTTCTGGAGGATTTGATTTTAGAGAGGATGTAGGTCCCGAACGGGTTTAAGTGAGGGTTGAAGTCTAGAGGAGAGGAGTGAATAGACTTCAAAAACTTTTTAGTGGATCAGATGTGATTGCACATATGTCTAATCAGAGTGCGATGTGGATCAGTTTGGACTGATATCCAACTTACTGATCTGGCAGGCAGATCAATTCGACGTCTATCAGTTTAACTGATGGTGCGGAAGATTAGTTAACCCGTGTGAAAACCAGTTTTACTCAAACAAAGTTTCTGACCAATCTGGTTTGTATCAGATAGCTAAAGTGTTAAGCTGATTAGATCAGTAGCTTGATGCTAATCTGACCCTGGTATAGAATATGCATGCATATAACAAGAGTAGTGTGCAAGTATGTGTAAAGCAGATTAAAGGCACACAGATTTATAGTGGTTCGGATAACTTGTCCTACGTCCACTCTTCCCTATCAGCAGGGGCACCAACTTAACCAACTGGACTTAGTTTAATGTGTTAGTCCAACACAATACAACCAACAGATATTTAATGAGTTCTCACTCAACCAATCCCATAAATCTAATCTAGAAACCCTAGATAGAAATCCTGCTATAACAAACTTAACCTAACAGTGTTTGGTTATAAGATTTGTTTTGTTCCAACTGGAATACTATCCTATCTTCTAAGTAACCTAAAGCTAGAGGATAAGTATTCTGGCTAAGAGCTAAGGGATGAACACTTAAGAATAAATCTTCGATTTGGTGTTCTTTGTGCGGAAATTGCTTGCACTTGAGCTTGATGATAATTTCCGTAACCTTACTATGAAGGTTTGATCCCATATATATAGACACGAAATCGAACTAGCCGTTGGAGAGCAATTCGAATTTCGGTCTATTTAAGGTAGGCTTGCATGTCCGATTTGATATGTGCAGAGGTGGCATGGCCGAAAGCATGCAAGCTTGTCCTTTCTAGTCGTTTAACTCTGATGCACCTTGTCCTGCAATGTCAGATCCGTACATACTTGTCTTTCTCTCATTGGTTATCAAGTACACTTATTCAGTGTTTGATTTACCAACTTAGGTTGACATTCTTTGTGTCTGATGAATACGTATGTCTTGTTGATCTTCTGGTGGTCACCACTGACCTGATCATTCCAAGTTGATCAGTCTACCTGATTGAGTCTTCTGATGCAGCTTGTCTTAGCACAACTTTGCAGACTCGTCTTCTTCCTATTATGATGTAGGTCTTCTGGTCTTCTCAACTTCTGATCCTCTGATCTTCTGATCTTCTGTTCTTCTGATCTTCTGATCTTCTGCATATTGAGTTCCCCCTCAATATGTGACCTATCTGATTACTTCAGCTGTCTATACAATTCAGCTGGTCATCCTAATCTAATATCTACCTCATCAGTCAGCTAACAGGTCTGACTGGTCCTATTACAATCTATTTTGGAACTTCCATCAAAACTATAAATTTCCCAACATTTTCCTCCTTTTTGATGGAACCAAAACAGTAGATCAGAAAAACACATAATTAAGAAAGAAGTGAAAGAGACAGAGTCAGAAGACATTGAGATGATGTCTTAGAATCAGAAGGCAGGTAGATCATTTCATTGATAGATTCGTGTCTTACAGGTGCAGAAATGATTGTGCAAAAAAAAATATTACCTAGCTTCTGTTCTAAGATCTAAGCTTCTAATTACTTCTTGTCTCTCAAGCCTTCAGGAATTTGGAATATGTCGTACATTCTCTTAAGTACTTCCTTCTGGCGATCTTCCTCAGTAATACTTCCTCTGTCTAGTGCATCAATGTAGGCTTCTCTGAAGGCAACTGGATCGTATATGTCCCTTTTCAGAGGAGGCATCAGATACTCATATCTGGGTGCAGAGGGTCTCATCATCATCTTTTGACTTCCTTCATAACCTCTTGATAGAAGACGGGATACTTCGCTTCAAGCCAGTCCAGAAAGATTTCGTCAAACACCACATCATCTTTCTCTTTAGGGACTCGTTGTATCATGAATACATCACATAACCAATCAGTTTTAATCGTCCTCCAAGGCTCATGAAGATCCTCTCTGCAGATAAGTATATTGTCCACGCTGGCAGGGAGAGCACGTTCAACCCATTCTTCATCAGCATCCAAACTTTTCTTCTTTCTTTTGAACGCTCTATCAAGACCTTCAACTTCACGAAGCTTCTTTTTTCTGATGGCTTCTTCCATGACTTTCCTTCTTTTGGCTTGATCCTGTTGATCTCTGATCTGCTCAGAAGAAAGTAGCAGCTCAGATCTTGTGACCACAATCTTCTTCTTGGTTTCCTTCACCTGCTTCCCTTTCCCTTTCAGTAGTTTCTTCCTCTCATCAACTGCTTCTGCTGATTCAAAAGCGAATTCCTTTTCTAACTTCCTGGCCAACTCCAAATTTTTAGCTTCTTCTTCTGTTTGTAGCCGTTTCTGAACATTTGAAGAAAAATCTTCAATTTTGTCGACTCGAGAAGTCAGATCCACCATGGCAACTTTCTGTTCAGAAATGGCTTTGTCTTGTATATCAAGCTGCTTAGTGTGCTCTTCAATAGTTGAAAACATCTCAGCTAACTCAGTGTCTGCCAATTCCGTAGCTTGAGTTGGTGCAGCAACAACAGTCATTATCGTTAACTGTCCTTGACCCTCATGCAGTTTTTCTGATGTGCCAGCTTCGTCCTTACCTTCCCCCTTTTTGGTTGCATCAAAAAGGAGTCGGACGTTCTTCTCCAAGGTCTGGAAGAGGGATTGCATTTCCTTCTTTAGGTCCTCTGCCTCCATAGACTAAATACGCACAGTCGAAGAAGATGAAGGTGCAGGTCCAAGCATTTTTTAGACTGCTTCTTCCAAGGCTTTCTTGGCGACTGAGACAGAGACCTCAAATTTCCTGACTAAAGCTTCAAAACTGGAATCCGCCTGCATTAACGATTTGTATGCTTCTTCCAGTAGGACTCTAACCGTAGAGAACATTGAAACCTCCAGACCTAGCTTCTGCAGCATCAACTCTACACTGTTCATTTCAGATAAAGCAAATGTAGAGTGCATTTCAGTCAGCTTCTTTGCAGTCTGATTCCTCTCAGCTTCAACCAGTTGCTTGGTCCTCTCATCCATCTGATCTAGCAGTTTAACAGCAAGAGTTTTGAACTGAGTTTCAACCGATGCCTTCACCCCATCCAGAACAGCTGTAGATACTTGATCTAGGGTTTCAGGCAGAATCATGAAAACGGAAGCAGTTGTTTGTGCCTCACCAGCCTGGGTCTCATATGGTACTCCCTTGACTGGTTCATCGGCAGTTGGTATGAAATCCCATTCATTCTGACCTTCTTCAGCAGATTCAAACTCTGGATAGCCCATCAGTTTATTGACTAACCAGGAAACATCATCATCGATAAATTAACTCAAGAAAGATTTGCCCCGTCGTCAGATTTTTCATTTTCAGCTCCAAGTCAACAAATTCATCTCTCCCATAGGCATCCAGAAGCATAAGAAAGTCTTCAATGTGTTGCAACCGAACATCTCTTCAGAACAAGGCATCTGCCATAACTGACGACACCCAATGATCTTCCGTAAAAGGAATAATGCTTGACAAGGAAGTTCTCAACCCGTCTCCTCAGAAATTTGACAATTGGCTTTTCTGGCTCAGGAGATTCGAACACAGTTTTTGTGTTGAATGGGTTGTGAGTGACGGATACAAACATAGCCTTCTGCTGGGCAGTCTGAATGTTAGGAGAGGCTTCTCGAAATGCCTTAGGCTCAACAGCCATCTGTGGTTGAGGTTTTGAAGGCTCAGGTTGAGGTTCAGTAGGCTCAGAGAGAGGTAAGTCAGGGTGAGTGTGAATTGGAGATTGACCTCAACAGATGGAATTAACTAAGATGCAGATGCTTCAGGTTCAGTCTGAGCTGGTGGAGTGAGTTGTCTGGGAGGAGAAGGGAATGGTATATCAGTTTGAAGTGATGGAGGAGTGGGTGATCTGGGAAAATGAGTTGGTTCATGCCCTTTGAAAAGAGAACTAAGAAGAGCTGATTCAGATGGTTCAGACTCATCTTGGGCTTCCTCGCTTTCTCTTGTTCTCTCGGAATCGATGTGAGTCCAAGCAATACCGCCTAACCTCGACAGATCTCTCCCCAGATTCCAAGATTTCGACATCACTGTCTTCATCCCTAAGACCTTCAGATGACATCCCATCCTTCTTGGGCAACATAGTGGTGAGTTTCTTCTGACGTTTATCGCCCACATCTTCAGTAGACTTAGGAGGTTTGGAGACCAACTGCTTCCTCTTGAGTAACCTTGTTTTTGGTTGGCCTTGTCTTTGCAGACAAAATCGATTTGGACCCTTTGTCCTTCTTGGTTTTCGGTACGTAAGGAGTTGGGTCATCATCCCTTTGACCAGATAGCTCTTCGTCCTTGAGCAGAAGAGCCTTGTACTTCTCCAGATATGGCTTCCGTCCAACCTCAGACCAAGGAAAATTTGGAAGTTTATCTGACAGAATCATCGACACCTTGTGGATGTTACAGATATTCTTTGATAGTACAACGTGGTTGTCTGCATTTACCATGAATTTAGAAGTTTCTTGCAACAGCCGATTCTTGAATAATCCCATCCAGTTCATGTCAGGAGCCTTTTCGATAATAGCAGTCATGATATGCTTGCTTTTCTGAGTTAGGGCATCTGGGCTGAAAGCAATTCCCAGAATTACTCTTGACACGATCTCAAAGAGCAACCTGTACTTCCTCTTTAGATAAGGATCCTTTACATTTGTGATGTTTGTAATGTTCCCAGGTCTGAGCAGCACCTTCTACAAATATTATTTATCTTACATCCCCGCAGTGAACTCATCTGGATAATTTCGTCCAATGGGTAAACCAAATATTCGTCCAAGATCGTCGTTTGTGACATTGATTCTATTTCCTCCGACAAACGATTGTTTTCAGTCTCTCTCAATTGTCTCAAAAACTCCATAGACTCTATGATGTACACACTACTCAAGTGCCGGAAATAAAATTGCTCGAGGCCACATGCTCTAAGACAATCCAAAATTTCCTTTGATTCTGGATCGTTGGTAGTGTTGAATATGACATACTTTTAGTCAATTACGGTTTTGATCATTGAAGCATAATCACATATCTCAGTGGATGTTGTAGAGGTTGCCATTTCTGTAATTCCCATAAATATACAAAAATTAGGCTATGAAGTAGTTCTATGCATTAACAACTACGATACAATCATCCGTAGGATACACAGTAAGCATATACACATTAGATTTCTCAAAAACCTAATTAGAGATCTATTTCCAGAAATTATAAGTGAAAGACACAGTTCAATGAAAGATTTTGGCACATATTAAGAACAGTGAAAAACACTTTAAACAGTAATTAATGGTCACTCAGAAATTACCAGAAATCGAATCGGATAAAATGTGAACTTTGAAAATGATCGATTTGGAAATGCTTCAAGAGAATCGTGTTTTATCCAGAGGATTTTGAAGAAATTTCTCGAGAGTAAGGTAATTTTCGGAAGTGATAAAGGTTTTTCTGAAAATCGTTTAGGGTTTTAAAGATGCGAGGGAAACATTTTGCACGAGTTCCCACAAATACTTGAGTATTTGTGTTTTGAAATGGGCGGCTTAGATTAAACGGCCGTAAAGTGAAAAAAAATCGTGTGGTTAAGAAAATTTGGCTGTTGGTATTTGGACGCAAAAATACGCATTAAAAGCCAATAAATACAAAAACCCCACGTCCGCATTTAATGTTTGCAGTGCTTGCATCATAAAGTGATGTGCACAATAATTATCACACAGATATGGATAAACTCAGTTGACTAGCTACATCAGATAGTATATATCAGGAGATAGTAAAACAAGAAAACAAGATTAGAAGACATATCTGACTGACTGATATTGTAATCAATCAGTTACCACTTTTGTCGAGTCTGACTAGGCTGATTTTTGTTAAACTTAGTGTAGCCTATGCCTTAGTAAATTTTCCCAACAATGTAATCTTGTCAGATTGACCCTCTTTCTTTACCAACCTTAGCAGTTGAAGTTCCTTCTTCAACTGTTCCTTTCTGATCAGATGAAGTTCCCCCTTCATCTGACCTTCTACCTTCTATCAGTTTCTTAACCAACTGGTATTTGAGATCAAACCACCAAAATATTCTGGTGCTTCATCTCCTAACTCCAGTAGTCCCAACTCATTACATAATTCCTTGAATCTGACTTCAGCTAGGGGCTTGATTAAGATATCAGCTCTTTGTTTATCAGTATGGATCTTTTCCATTCTGATATTCTTCTTTTCTGCATGGTCTCTGATAAAGTGATGTCTGATATCCACATGCTTGCATCTCGTGTGCAGAACTGGGTTCTGAGTGATAGCAATCGCACTATTACTGTCACAGAAGATAGGCACATTAGTAGCAATTATGTTGTAATCCCTCAGCTGCTGAAAAAGTAAGAACAGTTGGGAGCAACAGCTACCGGCAGCCATATATTATGCTTCAGTAGTAGATGTGGCAACAGATGTTTGCTTCTTAGAAAACCAAGAAACCAGCTTGCTTCCCAAAAACTGACAAGTACCTGAACTAGATTTCCTATCTATCCTACATCCTTCATAATCAGAATCAGAGTACCCACTAAGCTCTAGATTATCATCTGTTGGATACCATAAACCTAAGTTTTCAGTACCCTTCAGATACTTCAGAATCCGCTTAACTGCTTCCAGGTGGCTTTGTTTGGGGTTAGCCTGAAATCTGGCACATACACCTACTGCAAAAGTTATATCTGGTCTGCTTGCAGTCAGGTATAATAATGATCCAATCAAAGCCCTATACTCTTTCTGATTAGTCTTCTTACCACCTTCATCTGGGTCCATCTTAAATGCAGTCAACATTGGAATCCTGGCTTCCTTGCAATTCTGAACTCCATACTTAGCCAACAAATTCCTTGTGTACTTTGCCTGGCAGATGTATATCCCAGTGTGAGCCTGCTTGAGTTGAAGACCTAGAAAATAGCTTATCTGACCCATCATGGACATCTCAAATTTCCCTTACATCAGCTTACTGAATTTCTCACATAGCTTCTGATTGGGAGAACCAAATATAATGTTGTCCACATAGTTCTGAACCAAGAAAATGTCTTCTCCATCTTCTATTCTGAACAAGGTCCGATCAATCAAGCCCTTGGTAAATCCATTCTCTATCAAGAACTGGGATAGTGTATCATACCAAGCTCTTGGAGCCTGTTTCAGTCCATAAAGAGCTTTTCTTAAACGGTACACTTGGTTGCTCATTTCAAAGCCAGGAGGTTGTTCAACATAAACTTCCTCAGCTAGTACCCCATTTAAGAATGCACTCTTTACATTCATCTGATACACAGTAAATCCTCTATGAGCTGCATAAGCTAGAAACAGCCGAATGACTTCTAGGCGGGCGACTGGTGCAAAGGTTTCATCATAATCAATCCCTTCTGATTGTGCATATCCCTTAGCAACAAGTCTTGCCTATTTCTGGTTATCACATTGTGCTCATCCTTCTTGTTCTTGAATACTCACTTAGTGCCAATCACATCTTGGTGAGTTGGTCTGTCTACAAGTTCCCAAACTTGATTCCTCTCAAACTGCTCTAATTCTTCTTGCATAGCCAAAATCCAACTTGCATCAGATAGAGCTTCTTCAACAGTGAGTGGTTCCTTCAAGGATAGATAACAACAATACATTGCACTTTCACCAATTTGATATCTAATTTTGACTCTATCAGACGGGTCTCCGATGATCAGATCAGTTGGATGACTGGTTATCCAGGTCCTTCAGTCCTGATTGTCATCTGTTTGGAGAACATCATCCGCTTCTGATAAAGATTCATCACTAGAGACTAGGAGAGGTACTTGAGTAGGATCTACTTGGCATGGACATATCTCAGCTGATGTTGGACTCATCATGTGCTGAAGTCTGTCCGCCGGAACATCAGGTGTTCCCCCTGAACCAGATGGTTCAGTTGTTACTGTCTTAGCTGTACCAGCTTCTTCACTGACAGTTATACGTACCTTGGGGTCTGACTGGCCTGGTGAATCGTCAAGGTCAAAGTTAGGAACATATATAGTAATGTATTTTAGATCATTTCCTTTGAGCCTTAACTGATCCATTTTCAGTGAATTTGGTTTTTCTGTTACATCTTGTTTTGCAGTAGAGTTCTCTTGATCAGATGTTGACTCATCAAAGACCACATGAGGTGTTTCTTCCACAACTAGGGTTCGTTTGTTGAAAATCCTAAATGCTTTGCTGGTTGAGGAATATCCTAAGAATATACCCTCATCTGACTTGGCATCGAAGGTTCTCAACTGAATCTTCCCATTGTTGTGTACGAAACACTTGCACCCGAACACATGAAAGTAGGAAACTCGGGGTTTTCTACCCTTCCAGAGTTCATAAGGTGTCTTAAAGTGAATCTTAGTCAGAGAACATCTGTTCTGCGTGTGACATGCTGTATTGATAGCTTCTGCCCAGAAACGACTTTGAGTTGCATGCTCAGCTAACATGGTGCGTGCAGCTTCTTTAAGTGTTCTGTTTCTTCTTTCTGCTACGCCATTTTGTTGTGGTGTTCTGGCAGCTGATGTCTCATGCTGTATACCAAACTCAGAGCAAAAATCAGATATAAACTGGTTCAAGAATTCCGTACCTTTATCTGATCTGATTTTCACTATGCTGAGACCCTTCTCATTCTAAATCTTCTTGAGAAGTTCAGGTAACTTTGTTGTAGTTTCACTCTTCTTATACAAGAATACGACCCAGGTGAACTTGGAGTAATCATCCACGACCACTAGAGTGTATTTGCGTCCACTGAAACTAAGAGGCGTAACTGGTCCAAATAGATCCATATGGAGCAGTTGTAATACTCTGCTAGATGGAGGAGAAGGTATCCCTTTGAATGAAGCTTTTACTTGTTTTCCCTTCTGCCATGCGGCACATGATTGATCCTTATAGAATACTTCATTCGGGAGACCTTCAATCAAGGACATCCTTGCTATCTTGTTAAGAGTTTTGAAGTTCAGATGGCTCATTCTCTTGTGCCAGAGCCAACTGGAGCTCTTCGAACTCTTAACAATCAAGCATGCATTTCTTGGACAACTGTCCCAATCTGCTGTATAAATCGTTCCTTTTCTGGAGCCAGTTAGCAAAATATGTTGTGTCACTCGATATTTGATTGTGCATTGATCTGATGAGAACTCAACACTAAATCCATTGTCGCAGAACTGTGATACAGATAACAGGTTGTGCCTTAAGCCATCAACGTATGAGACACATGTAACCTGTACATCGTCGTTCACTAAGGTTCCAACTCCTCTGGTAAAACCAAAGTTGTCGTCCCCAAAGAGAACTCGTGGGCCTGGTTTCTCAATGTAGTTGCTGAAGAGATGTTGACTTCCAGTCATGTGCCTTGAACATCCACTATCTATGTACCAGATAGTTGCTTGTACACCTCCTTTATTAGCCAGTCCCACTCGAGCCTGCAAGCAAATAAGATTTTAGGTACCCCAGTAGAATTGGGTCCTGGGGGTTAGAAATACCTTTCGGGATCCAAACAAATCTGGCACCTTTGTTGAACACAGAAGACTTGTTGGTCCCGGTGTAAACGAGTGTCACACGTGTATGGGGGGAATACAAGTGTGTAGTGATTTTTCAACTTTTAAAACTTTTACTGAAATCAGCGAGTCAGGTTGTCCTGATTTTCAGTCCTGAGAAGAACAAATTGCCGTGAGTCAAAGTCTACTGAAACAATAACAATGAGCGGCGTTCAGGGACTTCAGATTAGCTCACTGATCCTGATTTTTCTCAGAGTCCAAATAAGCTTGGAGTAGATACTAATCTTACTGACTACTCAGGAGAGTTTATCAGCTTGACAACTATCTATACTAGCTTATCTAAGGTGCGGAAAGTGTAGGCCCTAAGTTTATACTCGTTTTACTTAGCTGGAAATCTTTCCTTAATGAAACAGTGGTTAAGGTTGTGATCAAGTTAATGCAAGTTCAATGGATTGATTCCAACTGAATATCAAAAATGCTTTCAGTGAAATATGCAACAAGTAATAATGCAAAGCAGAAAGCAAAAACAACACAGCAAGTTATAGTGGTTCAGAGGCTCAACCTCTTACGTCCACTCTCTCTGATCTTCAGAGAAATTTCTTAACACGCTACTTCTACTACCTCAAGCTTTCAGTCTGAATTCAGCAGCTTACTAACTCAACACTACTACGAGTTTTCAGGCTGAACTACTGCAACTTACTAACTCAACACACACAAGCGTTCAGACTGAACAATCAGCTTACTAACTTATCCTCTAGAGTCTTCAGACTGAACACAGTAGCTTACTAACTCTTTACAACTCTCTCACTTACAACTATTATGCACATAAACTTCCTAATCAAAGGGTTTGGGTTTGGTTGGTTTCCAACTAAGGTGAGATATCCTTTTACAATGAGAACATAAGTAAAAAGCTAGGATATCTCGAACTAAGCTTTGGATAAGATCATGAATCTAGGCTTAGTAAATGAGCTCTCTTCAATGATGAAACACTTGGGAAAATCTAAGGGTTTCGAGTGCTTCACAAGAATGCTTGAATACGAATGAGCTCTGTGAGTTATTTTGATTTCCCGTAACCTTGAAGTGTTCAAGTCCTCTGGTATTTATAGGCAACTCTTCAAGAAGTCTTCCTTTAAAAAATTATCCGTTGGAGAGATAGCATCTCGGGTTTCTTCTTTGAGTATATGGGAAACGACTTCATTAGGGTTTGAACGAGCCCTTGCATGCTTTAGAAAATACCCAGACACATAGCCAATCACCAATTTCTGTGAACAAGACAAATATCTCTGTTGACATTCTTCAGAGAAATGTCGCTTTCAGTGTCTGGAAAATACGTTGTTGTCGTCTCCTCATTGGTCGACGTCTTCCTTTGAACAGAGACAACAAAAATGGCTTTTTATCAACCAATACTGAGTTGATACTTTCCTTAGTGTTCACGAACGTATAACATTCTCTTTGCATGTACTCAGAATGAACAAACACTATTTAACTTGGAGTGACTTGTTCAGGTTCTGTTGATTCAGTACATAAGAGTCTTCAGGATCTTCTGATCTTCAGGTTCTTCTGATCTTCAGATTCTTCTAATCTTCAGGTTCTTCAAGTCTTCAGGTTTCTGTAAGTCTTCAGGATATACTGATCCTTCATTATGGTTTAGGTCTTCAGTATAGTTTGATCTTCAGGATACTTCTGATCTACAGATAAAACATTGAAACCTATTATAATCTGAACTATGTCTGATGACTATACATGATGCAGATCATCCTAATAATTTGAAACCTGATCCTATACTATCAAGATCGTCCTGAAACATGTCATATTCAGGGGTTTTGGGATCTAATCAAAATCTTTATTAATTTCATCTCCCAACAATTTTCCCCTTTTTGATGATGCCAAAACCATCTTGTTACAAGCTTGCAAACAGAAATAAACCTAATATCTATTCAGGTTTCAATTTATAAAGCAAGTAAAACAAGTAAGGCAACCATCAAGCAATCAGTAAGATAATGAGATATTATGTTTTGATCATCAGAAAATCAGTAGATTTTTCATTGAAGTTCAGAAACCATAAGTACAGATTACAATGGTGTTCAGGATTCTACTGATAACAAAATAGACAAACAGGAAAAACAAGATACATCATTCCTCTTCAGATTAGATCTCATTAGCTGGCGGCTTCAGGTTGAACTGGTCATAGTACCTGATCTTCAATTCTTCTCTCTTTCTAAGAGTCTCAGCATCATTACCAGCCAGGCCCATATACTCTGCTTGTTCCACGAAGTCAGCATGGATGAAATCGTAATTAACCAATCCATTCTTGTATCTTGGCGGAGGGTACTTGATCATTCTAGGAGCTTTTAGCTGAAAACCCAAGGTGTCAAATATGTTAAACCATTTCTGGCAAACATCAGTGTAGTTCTGAAGCAGATAGGCGATGAATGCTTCATCTCTGTCAGCATTGGGATCGAACCAGTTCAGCAACACATCATTGTTGAACACGAACTCTCTCTTGGCCGTTTCCCATCGATCATTCATCTCTATTGGCATCCACTTATCAATGTGGGGTCACTGCCTCTTCCTTGGCTTCGTTCCTCTCCTCCTCAGAATCATCCTCTGAAAACCTCCAAGTTTTCTCTTCGCCTCCTCCCTTTCCTTCCTGGTCATTTCTGACCCTGATACTGAGACTGCAGCTTTCCTCTTCTTTTCAGCCTCCAAGGCTTTAACTGTGTTGTGCCAGTCCCAGTTCAGCCTTTTGGTGGACACGTCATACTCACCAAATCCTTCCTTAAAAAGGTCATCAACATTAGATTTTTCCTCTTTCCCAGCCAGTTCCTGTGCAACATCCTCAACATCTTCATCAAACTCAGTAACCAATTGTCTCTGAGTAGGCTTCCTCATGATCGGCTTAGCAAGCTGCTTGGACTTTAGAGGTTTTTCTACAAATGCAGCAGGCTTCTTCTGAGGAATCAGGATACCATAAGCTCCCCCCTGCTTACTGGATTCATGAGTCCTCTGCCTCTTCGTCCTTTCCTCTAAAACCTCCATCATGACCTCGGGATGAATTACTATTTAAAGCTCTTTTTCGCTTTCCTCTACGAATCTCGGTGAGAGCCTCTTGAAGAGATTTTTCAATTTGTGGCAAAGGCGTGACAGCTTGTCGTAACTTTCCCTTTTTGGCATCATAATTTGCAATCGGTTACGAAAAGGTTTACATCCATATGGAGTTGTTCTCTACCAATCGACCTCACCTCTGCAGCCACGTGAAAGTGTTCATCTGAATCGTTTCAAAGACATTCAGCCCGATCGTGTGTCTCTTCCAAGCAAGACCACCGTAAGTTGCCTTCATTTTCTCCATCAAGGAGTTGCTCATCTCATCTACAACGGTGACCGATCATCTCCTGCGCCTTGGATTTGAGAAAATCCTCAAGAACTTTGGATTTCGGATCAAAGCTGTCTCTCCATCTCATCCTTCATCACCTTAGCCACATCATCAACCGTCTTTGAAAGTAGTAAACTTACTATCAATTGGGGTAGATGGTGAAGTTACTGGCGAGGTGTGACCATGGATGTGCTAATCGTCTGATGATTTCTGAGAAACTTGTGCCTCGATGGCTTTGACACTTCATTAACTAGAGGTTCAAGCTTTGCCATCAGATCAATCATTGGCTCAAACATAGTTAGCTTCTCCAGAATGGGTGTGAGATCAATAGTTGGCTGTGGGATTGGAATCTCCTCTTCTGCCTCAGTCTGAAGCCCAACTCCAATCACTTGATGGCTTTTCTTTGCAGGCTCTGAGGGGCTTCTCGAGCGGAATCACACGAAGTTCGGGGAACTTCGAGCTTCTTCCCCCTGGCGGATGCTCCGGCCTCGACAACTTCGACTACCTCGGCGGGGTCGATCGGTCGCGATCTTTTTCCCGAGCCTCAAAGAGGCCTTTCAAAAGTCATTCAACAATCTGTCTTTTCAAAGAACCTTTTTTCAGGACAAGGTCTTCAAACTCACCAGCCTTTATCCTTAGCCTCGTCTTCCCAAGGCCTGAAAATGCATCCAACTCTACCACTTCTTCAGCCCAGAAATCTTCACCTCTGAAGTTTCCTATCCGCAACATCATGGTAAAGGATTGATTGATGATCAACATGTCAATTTTCAGCTTGATAAACATATCCTGAAGGTCAGGATAGGTTGCAAGGATTGGGAATTTGTCAAGTACAAATCTCTCAGCTTTAAGTCTCCACTCCCTTTCTTCAGCTTCACCTTTCCTGAGTTCAGGAACAGGTGATTCTTCCTCAGAGGTAAAATGAGCCTCTGAAGGTATGGAAATTTTTGGCTCTGAGGGTTGAATGGTTGGGATCGGTATTTGGCTAACTTCAGCAGGTTGTTAGGAACCTGTGAAGATTTCTCTCATAATTATATCATCAACAATACTCGTGCTGAGCACCTCAGTAAAAACATCCTCTTCCCTCACAGCCTCAGGGATTTCTGCGGTTTCAGTCTCAGCAGCCTGTGAGATTGCTTTCACCAGGGTATCAAGTGGAGATATCTCCCCTTTAGCAACTTCACTTAATTTCTTCAATATCTTCTTCCTCTTCTGCTCACCCTGAGCCTTCTTCTTCTCACCTGTTTCCCTCTTCACTCTCAAGAGTTCAAGTGTCTTTCACCTCTTCTTAGGCTCCTCTACGACCTTCTCAGCAGCCTTCTTGCCTTTTGAACGGGTGATATCAGCAATAGGAATCCTATCCTGATCTGATTCAGAGCTTTCCACCTCAACCTGCTCTGTCTCCTGTTCAGGCTCTTCCGGGACAGCCTGCTCCTCAGGCTCTTCCTGAGCAGTAGAGCTCGTACTTTGAGAAGTTGCTTGTCTTCTTTTTAGTGACTTCGGCCTTCGAAACATGATTCTGTTTCGATTGAAAGCAGTGCCAGATAAGAAAAACATGTTATTCATTGGCAAGGTTTCCAGAAGATAGCTTATCTTCGTGGCAAACAACACCTTTCCGGCCTTAGTGAACGTCCCCTTGTCATACTTAATCTTCTGATTTTGATTAAGTATACAACTCACCAAGAACTTCAACCAGTTGAAATCTCTTGTCTGTGAATCCTCAATAGCAGCCATTAACCTCAACTTATTCCGGCTAACCTGCTCTAAACTCCCAGAAGTGCTCATCAAACACTTCGCCACAATATCAATTAGGACTCGATAAACTGGTTTTAGACATTTTTTGTTCAAGGCTACCTTCAACTCGACCTTTGAAACAGAAAATCTATCTAAAATCTCCTGCTCTCTCCCAATCATGTAACCCGCAGGATCATCTCCTCTATCAATCGACTCGAAAACATCGTTGATATTGTTTAAAGACAACCATACCTCTTTGGTGGTAACCACCTCTGCTTTGGATTTTACATATGTGCCAAAACTGATTTGTGAAACCAAAGTTCCGTTGGTGTCTTCTTGTAAGTTGATTACAAACTGCAACACCTCATGTGACAACTCCAGTTCTAGTTTGTTGCCGACCAATCTCCCCAAGTGCACAAGTCGAAGCATATGAAGAGCTTATTCTTCTACCGGCGTGCACTTGTTGTCGTCCATTTCTACAACATGCTCGAAGTAAGGTTTCTCAGTTTTTGCGAGATTCCTTATCATGCCGTGGCTTGGAAACTCCATTTGAAGATTGTTAGATTGAATATACGGAGGGCTTTGGATAGTTTGAACGTTTGTAGAAATATGCAGAGTGTAAATGATAAGTGTTTGGAGACACAGGGGTATATATATGATTTGCAAGGATAGATCAACGGTTGAGATTAAATCCGAATAAACGGCTAAGATTTAATCTGGGGCTTGTAATAATCTCAAGATTTATTTGCTATTAATAGCAAATAAGCAGTAAAACATTTTTAGTGGCAGCAAAATATGGTGACAAAATGATGTTTCACTCTAATCGAGGTAAACCTTTGATGTCTTGCCGAAATTTTAGCCAATAATAAATCTTCAAACATTCGCTAAAAGTTCAGGTATCTTGTATTTATTTCAAATGATTACTGACTGAAATAAATACTTGTGAGTAAATGCATGTACCAAGTGTGCTTCCGGATTAATTGAGTACTTAATCCTTTCTGAACACTTACCTTGACAAAAATCGTCCTGATTCTCAGTTTCCATCCTGAGTGGTTTTTGTCCTGAGTTTTTCCTACTGAAAAACTTCATGCATTTTGAAGAACTTCTCTCTTCAGGATAAATTACTCACCTGGATCTAACATACCTAATTCAACTGACAGTTCCTGAAATCTTAACTCAACCAAAGGCTTAGTAAGAATATCAGCTCTCTGTTTATCAGTATGAATTTTCTCCATCCTGATGTCTTTCTTCTCTACATGGTCTCTGATGAAATGGTGCCTGATATCCACATGCTTACATCTGGTGTGTAGTACATGATTTTGTGATATAGCAATAGCATTGTTGTTGTCACAGAAAATAGGAACTTCATTGGCCATAACCTTATAATCTCTCAATTGTTGCCTTAGCCAAAGAATCTGTGCACAACAACTTCCTTCAGCCATGTACTCAGCTTCAGTAGTACTAGTTGCTACTGAGGTCTGTTTCTTTGAAAACCATGATATCAGTTTGCTTCCTAGAAATTGACAAGTTCCTGAAGTGGACTTCCTGCCAATTCTCCAACCACTATAATCAGCATATGAATAATCAGTTAATTCAAGGTTATCATCAGCTGGATACCATAATCCTCTATTCACTGTGCCCTTTAGATATCTCAGTATCTTTTTGGCAGCTTCCATGTGACTAGTCTTAGGATTTAGCTTGGTATCTTGCACATATCCCAACAACAAAAGTAATGTCAGGTCTACTTGTTGTGAGATAGAGCAATGATCCAATGATCCCTCTATAAACAGTATGGTTAACTAATTTGCCTTCAGGATCAGGATCCATTTTGTAGTTAGTATTCATGAGAATTCTAACTGCATTGCAATTCTGAATACCATACTTGGCAATCAGATCTCTGGTATACTTGGCTTGATTGATGAAAATTCCTTCTTTAGATTGATTCATCTCCCCCATCATTGACATCTCAAACTTACCTTTCATCAGTGTAGAAAACTTCTCACACAACTGATGATTTGGGGATCCAAATATAATGTCATCCACATATATCTGAACAAGTAAGATATCTTTCCCATCTTCTATCCTGAACAAGGTTCTATCCACAGTCCCTTTGGTAAAACCATGATCAGTAAGAAATTGAGATAGAGTGGCATACCATGCTCTGGGTGCTTGCTTCAGACCATACAAGGCTTTCCTGAGCCTGTAAACTTGGTTATTCTTGCAGAAGCCAGGAGGTTGTTCCACATAAACCTCTTCTTTAAGCACACCGTTCAGAAATGCACTTTTCACATCCATCTGATATACCTTAAATTTCATGTGAGTAGCATATGCAAGAAACAATCTAATGGCTTCTAGTCTTGCAACTGGTGCAAAGGTTTCATCATAATCCAAGCCTTCTTCTTGGGAATAACCTTGTGCAACTAGCATTGCCTTGTTTCTTACAATAACATTATTCTCAACTCTTTTATTCTTGAACACCCACTTAGTTCCAATGACATTGTGCTTCTTAGGTCTATTTACTAACTCTCAAACTTCATTCCTAGTGAACTGATTCAACTCCTCTTGCATAGCAATAATCCAATTTGCATCCTGTAGAGCTTCATCAATCTCAGTAGGTTCTTTTTCAGATAGGAAGCAGCAGAACAAAGCACTTTCTCCATGGAACCTTCTTGTTTTAACTCTTTCAGATAATTCTCCCACAATCTGACTTGTAGGATGACTATCTAACCATGTTCTCCTGGATGTTCCCCCTTCAATATTGTCCTCAACATCAGAAATGTTAGGTTCAGGCAATTCATTTAACTCAGGGAACAACACAAAAGGAAAGAGTGAATCATCTTCCTCAGGGGATATTTCATTTTGAACATTGTTAGGGACATTTGTTCCCCCTTGGTTGATAGATTCAGAGATTGCCTCAGCTGTGACCACATCTTCATCGGCATTGCATACCTGATTCTGAACTTGTGTTCGTTCAAATTGGTCAACCTCAGTGTGTTGCCTTTCCTTCACTGGAGAGCTATCATCTTGAGTACCACCAGCCTGAGTATTTTCATCCTGAGTCTCTTCCTTTTCTGAGTCAGTTTCACTCCATTCATAGTAAGTGATTGACTTCTTTTCAGGCTCAGATGATGTTTTGACATTCTTCTTCAGACTAAGTCTGGTGATCCTCTTTGTCAAGTCTCCTGAATCAACTTTCTGTTTCTTATGAACACAAGTAGATTCATCAAAAACAACATGAGGTGTTTCCTCCACAATAAGAGTCCTACTGATTTGTAAACTCTGAAGGCTTTACTAATTTGAGAATATCTAAGAATATCCCTTCATCGACTTTGCTATCAAAAGTTTTCAACTGATCTTTACCATTATTGTGTATGAAACACTTACAACCAAACACACGAAAGAAAGAAACAAGAGGCTTCCTTTCATTCCACAGTTCATATGGAGTTTTTCCTTGATTCTTGGTTAGCATGGATCTGTTCTGAGAGTAGCATGCGGTGTTGTTGCCTCAAATTTCAAAATCTCTTAGGAATGTCACCTTCAACAATCATTGTTCTTGCAGCTTCTTTCAGAGTCCTGTTTCTCCTTTCAGCAACACCATTTTGTTGTAGGGTCCTTGCAGCTGATGTTTCATGAGTTATTCCATTTGTTGCACAATAATCAGATATAATATGATTGATAAATTCAAATTGCCTTTGTGCGTCGATTTTGACCACACTCGATTCTTTTCAAGATCTTGAGTTTTTTGAAGAATTCTCGGCGGTTTGGTCTAAGTTTTTTTCTTACTGAGTAAGAAAATGACCCATGTATATCTTGAGTAGTCATCAACTACTACCAGTGTATATTTTCTGCCATTAGTACTCACAGGTATTACTGGACCAAAGAGATCTATATGTAACAGTTGAAGTATTCTATCAGTAGACACTTCTACTTTGCTTTTAAATGATGCTTTAATCTGTTTGCCTTTCTGACAAGCATCACAAACATGATCTTTACTGAACACTTCATTAGGTAACCCCTTCACAAGTGCTAATCTTGCAAGTTTGTTCAGGGTTTTGAAGTTCAAATGGTTCAGTCTTTTGTGCCATAACCAACTGGTTTCAGTAGCCTTTTTGGCCATTAAGCATGTATCCATAGGAGTAAGTTTCCAATCAGCAAGATACACATTTCCTTTTCTAGTACCAGTCAGTAATACTTGTTGTGAAACATTATATTTCACATAGGACAAGTTCTTTGAGAATTCAACACTGAATCCTTTATCACAGAATTGACTGATAGAAAGCAAGTTATGCTTTAAACCAGACACATATGATACACCATGGATATGAACAGTATCAATTTCAAGAGTTCCATATCCTTCTGTCTGTCCTTTGGAATTATTTCCAAAAGTTATCTAAGGGCCTTTCTGTTCAACATAGTCATTGAGCAAATATTTGTATCCTGTCATGTGTCTTGAGCATCCACTGTCCAAGTACCATGCAACGGGTGCAACTTCAGTTCCACTCATCAGGGCTATGTTGTCTTTATTCTGCTTAGTGCCCTTATCCTTCACCTACGAAACAAATTAGGCCTTAGGTACCCATTTGGTTTAGGGTTCTACCAGGTTAGTTGTACCTTTTGGAACCCAAATCTGCCTGATAACTCTAATGACTTTAGAGTGGCTAATTTGTCTTCCATAAACATCACACATTCACCACCCTAGGTGCCTTGGAAGTATCCTGTGTATGAGTGTCAGCCTTAGCATGAACATGAGCCTTTGAATTCTTCTTGGGTTCAGGCCTCTTGTTCCATTACTTTGGCTTTGGTGCAGCTGATCTCTGTCTCTGCTGACTTGGGTTCAGGAAGCCTTTACCCTTAGGCAAGTGGGGTTTAGGTTGCCTGTACTGAAATTGTGGTCTTTCAGTATCCTGAGGACTTGGTCTCCTCATCTGAGAATTTCTCTGCTGAGTGTTTCTCTTCTGAGGATTCTTCTAATGGTTTAGGGCAGATTTCTTCAGGTTCGTATTCTTAGCCTGAGGCTTCGAAGTACTGGCCTGAGGATTTCCTACTGATTGTACAGGTTTTCTAGCCTTTTCTTGATGTTTGGGCTTTCTTTCCTGAACTCTCATATTCTCTGAAACCATAAGTCCTTTACCCTTGTCCAAAACACGGGGTTGTTCTTCAATAAAAAGATTAGTACGAACCGCCAGTTTAACAAAGAAAGTCTTGTTGCCACTTGTAGAAGCAACATTCAGAAGATCATGTGAGGTTCCCTCTGGAATATATCCTAATCCAGTCTTTATAGTTGCAGGTCTTTGATAACTCTGAATTTCATCTATTGTTTTAGATGCAGAATTCAATAGATCTAACTTTCTCTGCACACTATCCTCACTTTTCTTTAGAGTTTCATGTTTCTCAAAGAGGTCATTGAACATTTTCTTCAGTGGATTTCTCTAACTTTCCTTTCAGGGCCTCTACCACCTTCTCTTTTTCTGAGAGTTGTACTTTCAGAACATCAAGTTCATCAGTTACTCCCATCAATTGAGAAGTGATCTCAGCAGCTTTAGAGTTTTTCCACTTTAGATTCTCAGCAGTCAGCACTTCATTATGCTCTTGAGTTTCTATGAACAGTTCTTGTAACACAGAATAGTCCTTCATCAGATTCTCAAAAGAATCCATCAGGTCAAAATTACTGGTTACAAATGAACTTGATAACTCAGGTGCTTGTGTAGGAGCAGCAACAGAGATAGAAGAATTCACCTCCTCAATAGCAACAAGGCAGACATCATCACTATCACTGTCTGAGAACATCTCTTCTGAAGAGATGGATCCTTCCTCAGAATGTTCTTCTTCAGCAACCATTGCCTTCTTGCTGGAATACTTCTCGTCTCTTTTGGCTTGCCGATCCTTCAGTGACCTATCTTCTTGCAGTTGTAGCATCTGTTGGTATCATCATCCTGATCTTTTTCCTCTTTGGATTTGTAGTCCTTCTTTTTGGATGAGGATCCTTCAGCTTTGTAGTCTTTCTTCTTCTCAATAGACTTTTCTTCAGCTTCTGAGTTGTTCCTGTTCCTGTACCTAGTATTTTTATAATACCTCTTATACTTTCCAAATATGTGGTTTATTTTCTCAAACCTTCTTGCCATTAAGGCAATTATCTCATCTTTTTCATCCTGCACTTTGTTAGATGAAGTCTCAGGTTCTTTAGAATTACATATTTTACCTTGTGCTTTGAAAGCCACATTTTTGTTAGATGAAGTATCATCTTTGCTGTCAGCTTTCTTAGTTTTCTTATCAATTACAAACTCATATGCTTTCAACTCAGAGAAAACTTGTTGATATGGCATAGAAGCAATATCTTTGGTGTTTTCAATCACAACAGCATGAACATCCCATTTCTTAGATAGTCCTCTAAGAATTTTCAGAGCAATTTCTCTTTTAGGATACTTTTTCCCAAGAGCACTTAGATCATTCATAATGCTAGTGAATCTGACTTCAAGTCTTTCAATAGATTCACCATCTTCCATTTCAAAACCATCAAATTTGGCAATAGCCACAGATAGTTTGTTTTCTTTGATATGATTAGTGCCTTGACACATTATAGCAAGTGTGTCCCAAATGTCTTTGGTAGTTTCACAGTGAGAAATCATTCCCACCATCATCAATAGTGCTATATAGAGTATCTTTAGCAATATAATCCAAGTTAACCAACTTCCTCTCTTCAGGAGTAAGTTGATCATCGGATTTAGGAAATTCATCCCTTGGATCATCTTTTTCAGCATCAGTAGATCTAGGATTAACAACTTTAAACTCAAAAGGTACTTGAGACACAACTCTCCACATTCTCTCTTGTTTAGAGTACAAATGTGTCTGCATTCTCAATCTCCATAGATCATAATTCTCAACTGAGAACATAGGTAGTTTCTTAGAAGGCATGATGAAGTGGACTTGTAAGATATCAGCAGTAAGATCTATTCAGTAAACCACCAAAGTCTCTAAGTCAACAAGACTATGGCTACCAAAGCAAGTGGTCAGTTAGAACCACTGCTCTGATACCACTTGTTGGTCCCGGTGTAAACGAGTGTCACACGTTTATGGGGGGGAATACACGTGTGTAGTGATTTTTCAACTTTTAAAACTTTTACTGAAATCAGTGAGTCAGGTTGTCCTGATTTTCAGTCCTGAGAAGCACAAATTGCCCTGAGTCAAAGTCTACTGAGACAGTAACAATGAGCGGAGTTCAGGGACTTCAAATTAGCTCACTGATCCTGATTTTTCTCAGAGTCCAAATAAGCTTGGAGTAGATACTAATCTTACTGACTACTCAGGAGAGTTTATCCGTTTGACAACTATCTATACTAGCTTATCTAGGGTGCGAAAAGTGTAGGCCCTAAGTTTATACTCATTTTACTTTGTAAAAATCTTTCCTTAATGAAACAGTGGTTAAGGTTGTGATCAAGTTAATGCAAGTTCAGTGGATTGATTCTAACTGAATATCAGAAATGCTTTCAGTGAAATATGCAACAAGTAATAATGCAAAGCAAAAAGCAAAAACAACACAGCAAGTTATAGTGGTTCAGAGGCTCAAGCTCCTACGTCCACTCTCTCTGATCTTCAGAGAAATTCCTTAACACACTACTTCTATTACCTCCAGCTTTCAGTCTGAATTCAGCAGCTTACTAACTCAACACTACTACGAGTTTTTAGGCTGAACTACTGCAGCTTACTAACTCAACACTACTACGAGTTTTCAGGCTGAACTACTGCAGCTTACTAACTCAACACACACAAGCGTTCAGACTCAACAATCAGCTTACTAACTTCTCCTCTAGAGTCTTCAGACTGAACACAACAGCTTACTAACTCTTTACAACTCTCTCACTTCCAACTACTACGCACACAAACTTACTAATCAAAGGGTTTGGGTTTGGTTGGTTTTCAACTAAGGTGAGATATCCTTTTACAATAAACTAGGATATCTCGAACTAAGCTTTGGATAAGATCTTGAATCTAGGCTTAGTAAATGAGCTCTCTTCAATGATGAAACACTTAGGAAAATCTAAGGGTTTTCGAGTGCTTCACAAGAATGCTTGAATACGAATGAGCTCTGTGAGTTGCTTTGATTTCCCATAACCTTGAAGTGTTCAAGGCCTCTGGTATTTATAGGCAACTCTTCAAGAAGTCTTTCTTTAAAAAACTATTCGTTGGAGAGATAGCATCTCGGGTTTCTTCTTTGAGTATATGGTGAAGGGCTTCACTAGGGTTTGAACGAGCCCTTGCATACTTTAGGAAATACCCAGACACGCAGCCAATCACCAATTTCTGTGAACAAGACAAATATCTCTGCTGACATTCTTCAGAGAAATGTAGCTTTCAGTGTCAGAAAAGTACGTTGTTGTCGCCTCCTTATTGGTCGACATCTTCCTTTGAACAGAGACAACAAAAATGGCTCTTTTTTGTCAACCAATACTGAGTTGATACTTTCCTTAGTGTTCACGAACGTATAACATTCTCTTTGCATGTACTCAGAATGAACAAACACTATTTAACTTGGAGTGACTTGTTCAGGTTTTATTGATTCAGTACATAAGAGTCTTCATGATCTTCTGATCTTCAGGTTTTTCTGATCTTCAGATTCTTCTGATCTTCAGGTTCTTCAAGTCTTCAGGTTTCTGTAAGTCTTCAGGATATACTGATCCTTCAGTATGGTTTAGGTTTTTAGTATAGTTTGATCTTCAGGATACTTCTGATGTACAGATAAAACATTGAAACCTATTCTAACCTGAACTATGTCTGCTGACTATACATGGTGCAGATCATCCTAATAATTTGAAACCTGATCCTATACTATCAAGATCGTCCTGAAACATGTCATACTCAAGGGTTTTGGGATCTAATCAAAATTTTTATTAAATTCATCTCCCGACAAGGCTTGATTTGTCTCCTATAAACATCTACATAATCATACGTTTCTTCATATGCAATCTGATCAGTATGATTATTAGTGTGAGCCTTGGACAAATTAGAAGACTTGGGATTTTTCATTGAAACTTGTCTTCTTTTAATCCAGTGGGGGCTCAGGTGCAGCAACCCTAGGTTTCTGATTGTAAGGGTAGGTACGACTGCTACCATTAAAAGATTCATATCCTTTTGGCATAAATGGTCTCAGCAGTTTACCATTAGCTTGCTTGTCAGGCAGCTTAGATTGAGTCGACTTCAGCTGATACTGTCCCTTACGAGATGGTCCAGACTGAGGCCTACTCTGCAGATTTGGCTGAGCTCTCTTCAGAAGAGCAAGATTCTTCTGTTGATTCCTCGGCTGGTGTATGATCAGTTGGGGTCCATTTCTGTTCCCTTTCTGATCCGGCACTTGCCTTGCCTGGTCAGCCGATCTTTTTCCCTTATCTGATATAGATTTGGTTTTTCGTGTATCTTGATCAAAAACTCGTTTGGTTGCACTTTTCTGATGTGAACCAGACGGGGCTTTTGAGGATCCAGAAGGGTTCTCATACTCAATTCCCTTCTTATCAATTGGCGTACGAAAATAGTTGTTCAGATCTTGAACAGTCTTAGAAGATTTCGTGAAAACCTCTATTTTCTTACGTAAATTGTCCTCAAATATTTTCAGATTCTCATGCAGTCGGAAGAGTTCATCAAATTTAGCCTGAAGGACTTTGAGTTCTCCAGCTTATCGTTCATTGAGAGCCAACTGTTCCTTAATCAACTTTTTTTGATCAGTAGTACTGGCTTTTAGAACCTCCAGTTCTTTAGTCATCTTCTGACTGTTTCAGCTGATTTTAGCTCAGCTGCTTTACTTGCCTCAATATCCTTGACAAGCCGAATATTCTCAGCCCTTAGGTTATCGTTCTCAACTTCCACTCGTGTATAAGTATCTATTGCATTAGAGAGATCATCAAGCAATTGATCATTGTAGACCTGCAGGTTAATCTCTCCAGCAGATGTGCTAAGCACAACAGGTGTAGAACAAGAAACCACAGAAGGTTTAGAGATTACCTCAGATTGATCAGTTTCTCTGGCCATCAGACAGATGTTGTCATCAGATGAGAAGTTCAATTCATCGACATCGTCAGTTGTGGTGATCAGGCAGAAATCTTCAACAGATGAATAACCAGAGTCATCTGATGGCAAATATGAATCGTCAATTCCTGATGTGTCTGCAACCATGGCTTTTCTGTCTCGGTACATTTGTTCTCTTCTGTTCCATTTCTCTTCTCTCTCTTTGGGAGTCAGGTCGGGGCAATCAGCACTGTAGTGACCTGGTTTCTGACAGTTGTATCAAACCCTCGAGTCTCCATAATTTCCTCTATTTGGTGAATCATTTCTTCGGTACGATCTGTCAGGAGACTTTCCACTCTGTCTGTAATCATAACCTCTCTATCTGATCTTTCATCACGTCTGTTTTCTCTGCGATCTTCTCTACGATCATCTTTCCTTTCATCTCTATGATCGTCTTTTTGATCATCTCTTCTGATGTCTCTATCATCTGAAGAACGATATCTCTCTTGAGATCTGTCAAAAGATCTTCGATCTCTTCCTCTGCTTCGTCGATAGTCATCATAAAACTTTTTGTACTTGCCCATCTGAACATTTGTTCGTTCAAGTTTTCTCGTTAGGAGTGCAATCTGTTCGGCCTGGCTGATGATGTTTTCAAATGGTTCCACGATTCGTGAACTGCTACTGGTTGCCTGGAATGCAACAGATTTAGCTGAGTTTGCAGCAGTCTCAGCAGGGACATCATCTGATCCTTGTCCTCTCTCAATCAGGTCGAACTCATGGGCTTTCAAGCTGACGATTAGATCATTTGGTTTCATAGTAGCGATATATTGACAATCTTTAATCACGGTCACCTTGGTATCCCATTTCTTAGTTAATGATCTGAGAATCTTGTAGTTGATATCTTTGTTTGACATTACTCGTCCTAGATCACGAAGTTAGTTGACTCCTCGTGTAATCCTTCCATCAAATTGATCAATTGTTTCATTCGGTAGCATCTTAAGTTTCTCAAATACGACTAGCTCAGCTTGTAGTATGTTGTCCTTGATCTGTTCATTTCCTCTGCAGATTTCAGCAAGCGTATCCCAAACTTCTTTAGCAGTCTTCAGGTACTTCACTTTCTCTCGTGTAGTAGCATCCATAGTTTTCATGATGAGATGTCTGGCAACAGTATCTAGATTGGACAATTTCCTCTCATCTGCATCCATCAGAGAGGGACTCTTCCTGATTTTGCTCCAACTGATTGAGTAGGATCTCGTCCTACTTCAGCTGGGTTAAAGTGATATATGATAATTGGTCCTATCTCAAGAATCTCATCCATTCTGTTGTTGATCACTCCCAGATGATCTCTCATGTCGATGGACCAATCTGCATACTCATCAACATAAAACATGGGTAGATTATGATGCATACCTGAAGTGTTATCCATGCTTGTGGTGGTTTTGAAAAAAAATGATTTTTAAAAATGGTTTTCAAAGACCAGTTCAAGTGACCACAAGGTTCTTCCTCAAGAACCAATGATATTCAAAGCCAGTGGTCGGAAGAACCACTGCTCTGATACCACTTGTAGGTCCCGAACGGGTTTCAGTGAGGATTGAAGTGTAGAGGGGAATGGTGAATAGACTTCAAAAACTTTTTAGTGGATCAGATGTGATTGCACGTATGTCTGATCAGAGTGCGATGTGGATCAGTTTGGACTAATATCCGGCTTACTGATCTGGCAGGCAGATCAGTTTGGCGTTTATCAGTTTAACTGATTATGCGGAAGATTAGTTAACCCGTGTGAAAACCAGTTTTACTCAAACAAAGATTCTGACCAATCTGGTTTGTATCAGATAGCTAAAGTGTTAAGCTGATCAGATCAGTAGCTTGATGCTAATCTGATCCTGGTACAAAATATGCATGCAGATAACAAGAGTAGTGTGCAAGTATGTGTAAAGCAGATTAAAGGCACACAAATTTATAGTGGTTCAGATAACTTGTCCTACGTCCACTCTTCCCTATCAGTAGGGGCACCAACTTAACCAACTGGACTTAGTTTAATGTGTTAGTCCAACACAGTACAACCAACAAATATTTAATGAGTTCTCACTCAACCAATCCCAGAAATCTAATCTAGAAACCCTAGATAGAAATCCTGCTATAACAAACTTAACCTAACAGTGTTTGGGTATAAGATTTTTTTTGTTCCAACTGGAATACTATCCTATCTTCCAAGTAGCCTAAAGCTAGAGGATAAGTATTATGGCTAAGAACTAAGGGATAAACACTTAAGAATAAATCTTCGATATGGTGTTCTTTGTGCGGAAATTTCTTGTGCTTGAGCTTGATGATAATTTCAATAACCTTACTATGACGGTTTGATCCCATATATATAGACATGAAATCGAACTAGCCGTTGGAGAGCAATTCAAATTTCAGTCTATTTAAGGTAGGCTTGCAGGTCCGATTTGATATGTGCAGAGGTGGCATGGCCGAAAGCATGCAAGCTTGTCCTTTCTAGCCGTTTAACTCTGATGCACCTTGTCCTGCAATGTCAGCTCCGTACATACGTGTCTTTCTCTCATTGGTTATCAAGTACACTTATTCAGTGTTTGATTTACCAACTTAGGTTGACATTCTTCGTGTTTGATGAATACGTATGTCTTGTTGATCTTCTGGTGGTCACCAGATTTGAGCTGACATGATCATTCCAAGCTGATCAGTCTACCTGATTGAGTCTTCTGATGCAGGTTGTCTTAGCACAACTTTGCAGACTCGTCTTCTTCCTATTCTGATGTAGGTCTTCTGGTCTTCTCAACTTCTGATCCTCTGATCTTCTGATCTTCTGATCTTCTGCATATTGAGTTCCCCCTCAATATGTGACATATCTGATTACTTCAGATGTCTATGCAATTCAGCTGGTCATCCTAATCTGATATCTACCTCATCAGTCAGCTAACAGGTCTAACTGGTCCTATTACAATCTATTTTGGAACTTCCATCAAAATTATAAATTTTCCAACAGAGGGAGATGAAATGAATTTTAGAGAGAGATCTGGGTTGTTGCATCCGAATTTTTAGAGAGAGATTGACTAGGTTTTAGAGAGAGAGAGTGAGAAAGAGAGAGAAAGAGCCGGATGAATTTTTTCTAATCTTGAGAGAAAAAAGTAACGTGGGATGGGTATCTATTTTTCAAATTTATTTTATAAATTAAAAGCTAAAATATTGCTTTATGAATTTAAGGGTAAAAAGGGGATTTTATGTGCGATTTTGTACCTATGATTACTAAGAGTTTTTTTATTATAACTATTAGTAATTAAGTTGAGAATTTTGTATCTCAGGGTAATTATCCCTTTTTATTTTTATCTAGAAAAAAAATTTCTAATATTCTGAAAATGCATATATATAAAAATTACAAACATTCATAAGTTAAGGTACTGGCGATTTCGGTCCGTATAGCAATTTCGTGTGAGAATTTATACATATATAATTATTGGTGAACAACAGGAAACTTACACTTCATACAAACCTAGGTGTAGATTTAAAAAATTCAAACAACAATATTGCCATCGATCTTGTTGGTCCCGATTTGAAAACCCAAGAACGCGGAAAAATATCATGTAATGCATATAAAATAGGGGTGAGGGCAGAGTGATTCCAATTACTCTTTTTTTTTTTTTGCTTTTAAGAACGATGTGTGTTTTGCTTATAATCAAATGCATATGACAAGTAAGAACATAAAGCAGTAAAGAACACACGATTTTATAGTGGTTCGGAGTCCAACTCCTACATCCACTCTTCCCTATCATCAGGGGCACCAACTTAACCAACTGGACTTAGTTTAATGTGTTAGTCCAACACCCAACAGATGTTTACCAAGTTCACACTCAAACGGGACTTATCACCCTCACGGGATCGCCTACCCTCCCTTTCGGGATTGCTAGATGTTTACCGAGTTCACACTCACCTACAAACTTAACCGACTGATTTGGGTAAGGTTTGTTTGGTTTCCAACTAGGTTGAGATTTTCCCTTACATTTGTTTAGCCTCAATGATGGGAAAATCTCTCTAAGCTTAGGATATAGCATTTGTGCTTAGATCTAGGGTAGAACACTTTTGAATATATGTGTGTATTTCTTGCTCTGTGTTCTATGAATGGAGTTGCTTGAATATTTGGCTTTAATTTCACTTTGCAGATCCTCCATTATCTTCTTTTGAAGATAGTGCAATGTATTTATAGTGTGGATTTAAATATTATCGTTGGAAAGTAATATTCAAATCCATACTAATAACTTCCAGCTTTTCTTTGTCCTTTTGCACTTTTCCTTGCAGCTTTATGTCACATCAATATGTGTGTTGTCTTCTTATTGGCCAGCTGCTTTTGTGTGTCTAACGGATCTGATTTAAATTGTCTTACTAGTGTTCACTTCTTCCGATTCGGGTTACGTTTGATTCGGTATCTTGATTTCGGGTCCGCAATCTGGATCAGAGAATCGGGTCCGCAGATTGGTCTCTGATCCGATCAAGACAACAGATCGATCAACACAACATCGTCAAGAAGTCGGTCAATCAGATCCGTCAAGAAGATCAGTCACCAGATCCGGGTCACCAGACTGGTCAAGAACATCGTCACCAGATCCGTCTGGTCAGATCCGGGTCAAGAAGATCGTCACCAGACTGGGTCAAGAACATCAGTCAATCAGATCCGGTCAAGAAGATCAAAGTCACCAGATCGGTCACCATCGGTCGTCAAGAATATCGTCAACTTATCGGTCGTCAAGAAGATCGTGTCATCGGATTCGTCACCAGATCTCGTCAAGAAGATCGGTCACCAGATTCGCAAAACCGTGATCATTCTTCGCATCAAGATCTTTGATCAACATTTCTTCTTCAAAAATCAACATGTTTCTTCTTGTTCAGCTCATCAGTTTACTCGGAACTCATCCTACTCATCTGATCTCGATCAGCCTCGTCTGATCTCGATCATCTTCGTCTGATTTCGTGAGTTCCCCCTCAATTTGTTCTCTCGTTCCCCCTCAACTTGTTATCTGTAGATTAGCTTCAAAAGTACAAGTTGATAATGTTTTGGCATAATTCATCAAAACTAAAATATCCCAACATATCTTCATATGAATCAAAACCTAAGGAACATCAACAAAAATAAGGTCATAAATAAGTTTCTAACTCCAAATAATTACTATCAAGACTTTAATTGTTTATTTACATTTTTGTCTTTGATCATCCATCAAAATTTTGAAATGTTGGTACCTGATATTGATATTGAGTGTCAATGTAATTTGTTTTTCCTTTTCACGTTTTATCTATTGCAATCTAGCCACCTCAGTGGTGGCGCAAGCTTTTGTTCCTTCTCCTAATATAAATATAAAATTAAGATCACTGGACCCAAAAGATGTTTGCTCGTCTTAGCAAGTTCATGTACTAAAAGTGCTTAAAAACTCATATTGAACAACATAATTCATAAAAAATTAAATACACACATATATTTTTTCAAATTCAATTATATAAAATCTTTCTCCATAAAATTTCATAAAAAACTACAAAAGTAAAATCATATTTTTGGTCGATAGTAATATTTTTACATTGATAAATGCAAGTGAATAAAAGTAATTTTTATAGAGCAGCAACTCAAAATTTGTAACCATCCATACTTTTATTATTTTTGAAACATTATAGCCACCGTACCTGACTAATATAAAAAATGAAGATAAGGATTAAACCATCAAACCATATAAGAATGGATACACTGTTGTACAACACGGTATGTGCATTAGGAGAATTATTGAATCATATACGCACACACATTTACATCAAATTTGTAAGTGTATCCATGATTTTCGAGATGGAAATATACAAAGAGACAACAACACAATTTTTTTCTAATAAAAGGACTAATTACTTAAATACTGTCTATATTTATTCAAACCAGTGGTAATGGATGAAATTTGTTAAGTAGATATGAAGCATAAATTTCTTCAATTCAAACAGCAAATGCAAAATTCGAAACAAACTAAACCAAATTGAGTGAAACAATTACTTCCTGTGCAACGGGAAAATTACTTCCCGTGCAAGTTCGTTTATGCAAGAGTCTGTATTTCTTCGGGCAGAGTGAGTGATTCCATAATCTGCCTGAAGAAACACAAGTCACACATAAAAATAGGTTAAAAACAATCTGGATTTCTCAGTGCATATATATACATCGAAATTATATACCAAAGGTGCAATAGTCGAAAATTGATAATCGGGCGGATTTGGACCGCCAAACGCCTAGGCTGCCTAGGCGGAGACTAGTCGGTTCTGTTTTTTTTTTCATCTAAATGAGTTTTATTTACTACTTATCGGTATCGTACAACAAAAATACACTTCAAAATTAATTAACATATTCATTATACAACCGTCTAAATCAAGATAGCAATTCAAACACATTTTCTTATATCCATTATCCATTTTAGAATACAAAAAAATTAATTTAACATAAAAAAACTAAACAAATATGTACTTTGGAATTTTATTGTAGTGAAAGTTATCAATCTTTGTCTTATCATCAATTTATTCTAACAAAAGTCTCTCATTATCAAATAATACCTTAGTGTTGGGCACCTAGCTGGGTAGAAAATGAACATATGACGGCGATGAAAGTGAGCAATTCTCTAAATTTGGATTTGGACATATTTTATGTTAGCCGTATTTTTTTAAATTATTAATTGAAAAAACATATTCTCTTGGGAAAAGAAATAAAAAAAATTAAGCTCTTAGCTCCCGACTCGGTGGCCTAGCCCCCGACTACTTAGGTAAAATCGGGTCAGCCGACAATCGTCTAGCGTCTAGGCGGCCGCCTAGACCAACTTTTGCATCACTGTTATATACGGACATAATAATATACACATAATTACTCATGAAACTATATTGCGGGAAGTGAGAGAACACAAGGAAGAGATTATAAGTGAGTGAGATTACACACCTCCATTCTTACATTAATTTGGACAAAATCGAAAGAGCAAGGAAAAGATAAAAGGAGAAAATATTTCAATCGTGAATTCACGTATTATGATAATAACAAGTATGAAAAGATAATTTCATATATGATACCTGTTAACAGAAGTGGAGACCGAGGTGGTAGAAAGAGAGAAGAGTAAATGACTTTCGAATTAGAGAAAAGAAATAAAAGAAGTGGAAAATGAAATTTAAAAAAAAATATTAGAAACCGTCAAAATGACATTTATACTTAAAGTTAAATTTTGAACTGTGGAGAAATTGTCGGTAAAAAAATTTTGATAAAAAAAAAACTTTGGAGAAATAGTGGAGTAGGGGGGAATTGAGGAAATTGTGAATGAGTGAATTAGATATAAGACTGATTTTTTTTTTTTAAATAATTTTTTTGGATTATAGCGGTGACACCCAAGCTCAGGGGCACCGATAAACATAGTCTTAGAAGAGCAACAAGAGCTTTTTAGGAAATTAGCGTCACGGAAATTACACTAATGAGAAAGCTAAATGCTGCTAAAAATCAATAAAACATTATTGAAACGACTTGAGTTCAATTTTTCGCTAATCCAACTTTCCCTCAAGAGTAAATTGTTCATGAAATTCTCGATGCCAATCGCACTCATATAAAATATTGTCGTTAAATTCATCATCGAAATAGACATATAAACAAAAAAATACTCTTCAATCCTGTTAGCAAGTAAGGCATCTCCCATGGCCAAGAGTATGACTTGCAGAAGTATACAAAATATTGTAATTGAAATGTGACATATATCTCTTATAGTTTCTATGACTAAATCAAAGGCTACTTTTAGTCTCCTCTCTTCCACTTTAGCGGCCATTATCATTGCCAGATATGTGAGCATTAAGACAACAATTATCATGTGAAAGAATGAGATATTCATTCGGGTTCCTTGAAAAGTAGGAACCACGATTTTCTCCGACAAAATAACAAAGTATTTCATGCCCACTAATGATATGAAGTAAATAGTTAACGGTGAAATTTCAATCCTATGTATCATAATCCTAGTCATACTCTCATTTTGAGTTGAAAAAGATGTTGAGGTTTGGACAAGGAATATTCCAAATATCATGCATGTTAACATGCACCAATTGATATATCGGGGTGGATTTTCATCTAAGTTACTCCTTTCGAGTATTGCATATTGATAAGTCTCATTTCTACAACAAAATATTGCAATACTATGACCATACATACTAATAAGAAAATATATGCGGCCCTAAAGGGTGCATATATAAATTAAAATATATGTACATGTGTCTTTAAAAAAATATATATTAATTGACGACTATAGGATGTAGGTTTTACCTATGAGAGGAGCTGCCTGTCTCAAGCGAAACCTTTGCATAGGTACTTCCTTTTCCATAATCGAACAAAATAAACTTTTATGACTGGAAAAAAGTAGTAGTCGATATTATCAGAAGAAAAGACTTGCTCAAGTAAAATAATTTAATTAGTAAGATTATTTAAAGTTTTAAAGAGAAAAAACATAACGCAAGAATATGACCTGCATCCAAAATGTGGATTAATATTTACCGTTGATTGTGAGCATTTTCAGCAAAAAATGATTATACAACTCCGATATTCACGCATCTTTGACATTACCCCTTATACCTAATTCACATTTCTCTCCATCCTATGTGGCACTATCTATATGCAACTAATTCAAAATCTTAATTTCTCATCAATTTTTAATTTTTAATTAAATCTTCATAATTTTTTTAACTGCCTCATTTTCTATTTTCTCATTATTCTAATGAGAAAAGGATAGTATGAGGCAGTTAAGAAAACTTTGGGACTTTTAATAAAAAATTAAAAATAATTAGAAATTAGATATTTGAAATAACAGATTTTAACAATACCACATAGGAGGATAAAAATTGTGAAATAGATATAAAAGTGAAATAACGGAGATGAATCATCCTTTGTTGCTGAAAAGGCTCACAATAAACGATAAATATTAATCCACATGTTGGCTGAGAGTTCTATTCTTGCGCTATGCTTTCTCTCTCTGCAATTATTTTACTTTTGCAAGCCTTTTCTTCAATTATTTTGCAAGCCTTTTCTTCTGATAATTCAATTATTTTACTTTTGCAAGCCTTTTCTTCTGATAATATCGACTACTACTTTTTTCCAGTTATAAAAGTTTATTTTGTCTGATTATGAAAATGGAAGGTCCTACGCAAAGGTTTCGCTTGAGACAGACAACCCATCTCATAGGTAAAACATGTTGGGATAACATTTGCCAGGATCTATTGGGATGACCTCATAAACACAAATTTAAATTAACAATTATTACTAGCATGAATTTACCTAAGTGAATTCAAATAATAATTTACGCCAACAACGACATGCAAATAAAATTCATGTAAAGAGTCCTAGCATGCGGAAATTGTAGGAGTTTACGTAAACGTACCCGTTGGAGAGACAGTCTGAGATGGACAGGATCAAGTATCTGGCTACCAACCAAAAGTCATTCTCAAGTATTACCAAGTCCTCGCTCAATAACCCGGTGGGAGGTTCTCCGATGAACGATTTATAAAACAAAGGAAAAATAAAATTGTTGCACCACCTTTGTGGATTTCTAATATTTTCAGCACATGGAATTCGTTGTTGGGGATGAAAAATCCATCCCCTATTTATAAGTAAGGGGGTGGTCGAAATTTAGGGGCAATTAGGGTTTAGGAAAGATCTTTTCTTGATCTCCAAGAAATCTTGAATATATCTCATATATTCTTCTTTCCATGTGTATTTTTCCACAAAAATCTCACACCCTTATTTAGCCTTAATTTTTTATTTTTCCAAGAAGATTTGCAAGATTGGATCTTTCTTGAATTTATGAGATATTCTTGTATTCCAAGAATACATATCTTTCTCCATAAAATATTTCCAAAAAAATCAAGAAAATCTTTCTCTCCCTTTCTTTTACATAATTTTCGAAAATTACCCATAAAGAAGCCAAGTGGGAGATTTTCTTGAATTTATGAGATAATCTTGTATTCCAAGAATACTTATATCCTTTCCATAAAATATTTTCAAGAAAAATTCTTCTCCCTCTTTTCTTTCTTAATTTCGAAAATTACAAAAATATTAGGCAACAAAATTTATTTTTATTTTAAGCACCTTTTATTTATTGGACTATAATTGGGCTACTTGAGGTCCTTTAGGAGAATTAAGATGGACCTTCCAATGGACTTCAGAATTCCAATATTGAGCCACAATATAATTCAGTCCATTAATATTAATTAATACCACTATATAATTAATATTGCACTATCCAATCTTAACCCATATTACGGTAATATGGCTCCCGGTCATTATTTCCCTTGTTTAAGATTATTTAGTCCACTAATTAATTAAGCCACTGAAAAACTTTATATTAATTAATATCTTTATCCTTCGAGTAAGGACAGCTCAGCTTTATTATCCATACCGGAAAATTAATTCCACTTGCAAGATTTGGTATGATAAAGGTTCCGAGCCCACCAAGGAGACCAATCACGCAAGACTTTGCAAGCACACGATTCTCTGTATTAATCTTAGCAACCGTCGTACAATTAATATTATTGCCCAAGATATAGGGTATCGAAGTCTCAATGATTTACTTCCCATTTATAAGTCAAAGCAATAATTACTAAATGAACATGGTCCTTATTAAGTGACAGAGATTAAGAAATCAACAACCACTGAGGTCTAACTCTTCATCCCTTAAGTCAGTGCGAATGAGTTTATCCTTTCTGCAGGTCCGCTTCAGCACATCGAATGCACTAGTGTAATCTCTTGGTCAAGACAAGCCAATCTGAGACTTACACATCAACTTCTACCAATAGACTGTTCGGGTCTATCTAGGTTGTGAAACACGCACTAGTTTACAAGGGACTGTTAACGTGATCTTCTATTATCTGGTATCACCACGTTAACTACAATGTAACATGTGCTATTATATGAACGGTTTGCAATAAATATATATATCATTCAATCATATTTAAAGCAACAGTGATAAATAATTTATTTCAGTAAATAAGTGTTTAATACATAGGTTATACAAAGTAAAAGCATACTTTCACGTATAACCCTAACAATCTCCCACTTATACTCAAAGTCTGCTTTTAATTATACCACATCACGTCTAATGTATTATACAGTGACATCTAATGTCACCTACATCAACCTAATAATATATCTCCCACTTATACTCAAAGCAGATTGACAACGCTCTTGACACCCATTCCTTCCACATGTCTCTCGAATGTTAACAGAGGCAGACCCTTTGTGAATGGATCAGCTAGGTTGTCTTCCGACGTGATCTTTGCCACCTCTATATCTCCTCTCTTAACGATTTCTCGTATAAGATGGTATTTTCTTTCAATGTGTTTTCTGGCCTTGTGGGCTCTCGGTTCCCTTGAATTTGCAACTGCTCCGTCATTATCACAAAAAATCGTGATTGTGCTGGGCAAATTCGGAAAAACCAAGTCCACTAGGAAGTTCTTGAGCCACACCGCTTCTTTCGCTGCTTCACAAGCACCTACATATTCGGCTTCCATAGTAGAATCTGCGATGCATTTCTGCTTAACGCTTCTCCATGTTACAGCTCCTTCCCCCAGACAAAACACACTACCCGAGGTAGATTTTCTGGAATCTATATCTGATTGGAAATCCGAGTCCGTGTATCCGACTGGAAACAAACTGTCCGACTGGTAAATCAACATTCTATCTCGAGTTCTTTTCAGATACTTTAGAATGTTCTTTTTCTTGCGATCCGGTGTTGACTTAAAGGGATTACTTTGATATCTCGCTACCATGCCTACGGCGTAGCAAATATCCGGTCTCGTGCACAGCATTGCATACATAAGACTCCCTACTGCCAACGCATAAGGAATGCCTTTCATGTCATCTATCTCCCCTTGTGTCTTGGGACACATGTCTTTCAATAGATGGATTCCATGCCTAAAGGGTACAAAAACTTTCTTGGAATCTTGCATGTTGAATTGCTTCAAAACAGTGTCTATGTATGAAGCTTGCGATAAGCCGATCATTCTTTTCTTTCGATCTCGAGTGATCTTGATCCCAAGAATATGACCGGCTTCCCCTAAGTCCTTCATATCAAACTATTTTGACAGCCATACCCTTACGTCTGACAAAACCTTTACATTGTTTTCGATGAGCAGAATATCGTCTACGTATAGTACTAAGGATACCAAGGCAGTTCCGTCACACTTCTTATACACACAACTTTCAAACTCGTTTTGATCAAATCCATAAGACTTGATTACATGATCAAAACATTGGTTCCAAGCCCGAGATGCTTGCTTTAGTCCATAAATGGACTTCCTTAGCTTGCAAACAAGGTGTTCTTGGCCTTTCGCGATAAAACCTTCGGGTTGTTGCATATAGATTTCCTTGTCAAGACTCCCGTTAAGGAAAGCTATCTTGACATCCATTTGCCAGATCTCAAAATCTAGATGTGCAGCTATTGCCAAGAGAATACGGATGGACTTAAGCATGGCTATAGGTGAAAAGGTTTCTTCATAATCGATACCCTCCTTTTGAGTGTATCCCTTTGCCACAAGTCTAGCTTTAAAGGTCTCGACCTTCCCGTCCGGTCCTCTTTTTCTCTTGTAGACCCACTTGCATCCAATGAGTTTTACCCCACTGGGTGGTTCCACTAGCTCCCACACTTGATTATGATCCATTGAGCCCATCTCGGCTTCCATCGCAGTTTGCCAGGATTCAAAATCCTTATCTTGGACCGCCTCCTTGTAGGACCAGGGGTCTGATTCATTATTCCCGGGGACCAAATCCGAAGATTCTCCTATCCCCATGAATCTCTCAGGTTGTCGAACAACCCTCCCACTATGTCGAGGTTCCGGTTGTGTTGGTGTGACGCTTGGTATATCAACTTGTACAGTTGGTATAGGAGTTTGCCCTCTTATTTCGTCTAAGGTAATCTCACTTTTGGGCTTTCTATTGTTCATAAAGTCTTCTTCCAAAAATCTAAAGTGCGTACTTATTACCACCTTTTGATCTTCGGGACCATAGAACATACACTCTTTCGTTCCCATGGGATATCCTATAAACAACCTTAGTTCCGAACGTGCATCCAACTTACCGACTTTCTTGTCTAGCACGTATGTCGGACACCCCAAAATCCTAAGATGTTTCAGACTGGGCTTGCGCCCGCTCCACAACTCTTTAGGGGTTTTGGAAATCGATTTGGATGGCACCAAGTTTAGAACATAAGACGCTGTTTCCAAGGCATAACCCCAAAACGACTTGGGAAGATCTGAATAACTCATCATGGACCTGACCATTTCTAAGAGTGTTCTGTTTCTTCGTTCTGCAACCCCGTTTTGTTGAGGGGTTCCGGGTGCAGTCAACTGGGAAACAATGCCCTCATCTGACAGGTAGTTCAAAAACTCATCGCTGAGGTATTCGCCTCCACAATCAGATCGTAGAAACTTGATAGTCTTTTCCATATGATTCTCCACTTCGGCTTTGAACTCTTTGAATTTATCAAAGGTTTCCGATTTGTGTTTCATCAGGAAAATGTATCCAAACCTTGAGTCAGTGAATGTCACGAAATACTCATAACCACCTCTAGCTTTGGTTGACATTGGACCACATACGTCAGTGTGAACGATTTGCAACACTTATGTGGCTCTATTCCCCTTGGCTCCAAATGTCCTCTTGGTCATTTTACCCTCCAAACATGATTCGCAGGTTGGAAATGGTTCCATCTGTAGGTCCGACAATGAACCATCTTTCACCAACCTTTGGATCCTATTTAGATTAATATGACCTAATCTTAGATGCCAAAGAAGTTTCTCGTTCACCTTTTCTGAACATTTTCTCTTATTGTTTGAAATAGTCGATGTGTTATAAGATGCATTTTGTGAGTGGTGTGCACAATTAATAGTATAGAGATTGTTCCGCAATGTTCCATGACAGATAAACACATCGTTACGAAAAACAGTAACTTGTTTAGAAAAACAAACAGAATATCCATCAACAAATAGTTTTGAAACCGAAATAAGGTTTTTACAAAAAACAGGAACGTAAAGAACATCTCTTAAAACTAAAGTCTTGTCTTCAAAAGGTAGGTGCACGTCTCCCACTGCTTCAGCTGCTACTTTCGTAGCATCGCCCAGTGTGATGAGGATCCCACTTCCACTAAGTTGTCGGGTTAATTTGAACCCCTGTAATGTGAAACAAACATGATCAGTGGATCCCGTATCCACTACCCACGAGTGGGTAGCATACGCCGCTAAACAAGTTTCAACAACTAGTTCGTGAGAATTACCTTTCTTCCCATTCCTCTTAGGCTTGGGACAGGCAGACCTCCAATGTCCTTTCTCACCGCAGTTGAAGCACTTCCCCTTTAGATTCTTTCTGACACCCACCCATTTGACCATCTTATCTCTACTGTTCTTTGTGTTGAGGTTTCTTTGGTTACGACAATTTATTTCTTCATCAATCTTGCCTTCCATTGGCCTAGATTTTGATAAGAGATTTTTAGTCACCAAAGCTTGGTCCTTTTGTCCCAAATGCTTCTCTATCTATCGGTAGAGTTTCCATAAAATGTGTTGGGAAATTTATAGTTTTGATGAAAAGTTCAAAACACATAGTAAGCATGATGATGTTTCCATTATCGCTATAGGACATTGATAATGATTGTATAAAACTCGATGTAATCATAAGGGGGAACTCAATATGTATTTTCCAAGGAAGAAAGTTAGAACGTAACGTTAAACCAACGGAAGAGCCTCATCACGATATACTTAGGAAATATCAGTTGAAAGGGGAATAAGATCAAGGAGGATCAAAAGGAAATCGACGTCAGGAAAGATCGCTTAAGCTTGAAGTTTCAACAAATCGAGAACAATCGGAGAAGATGGTTGAAAGGATCTTTGGGAAATTTCTTAAGGTTTAGGAATGATTAAGATCAACAAGTGGAATCAACATTGACAAATGGCCACTCATGGACTAGGAAAGATCATGTGCAACTATCGCAACGAAGATCTTTGAGGATAAGTTCGTTCGATTTGGAACCACCGAGGATCTTGAATCCATGGAGGTGGAACAAATTAATCGAAACATATTGCTTTCTTCCATCGCAATCCAGTGATGCAAAGATGCGCACTACAATTCTGCGCAGATTTTGAGTGTGGATCTTAAAACATGATATCTTCGGAGAAGCTTTGACAAATACATTTTGCTCAATTTACAAAAGGGGCGAATCTCACCGCGACACTACAGGAGAATGTATCTCAAATCTTAAGAGACACAAACATCGTAAAGCGGGGATTCATCGGTGCCAATGCTCAAAAGAAAGATGTTGTTGTTTGACATTCGTCAAGAACGATCATGGGAATCTCATTTAAGATCTCTCACATCAAAATGTATAAAGATTAATTGATTCGAACATCAATCGCACGGCTTCCTCGAAAGCCATCTTGCTCCAAGAACACGAAAAATTTGGAGTCAATGAATCGTTAGAATCTCAACAAGGTTGCTTATATTGAAGGCTTTGGTGGAACTAAGGACAATTTCGAAGTCCTACAATACCTTTCTCATTTTCGTTTATAAATGATACGATTATCAGAAAAAAGAAACGGTAAGTTGATGTTCTAAGACTTTCGAAGAAGAATATTTCATTGGATTAAAAGGTTTAAGCTTTCAACCCGAGGGCGAAGAACGATCCGAGGTAGAGGAAATAAAAACAAATTTGTATGAACTGAACCTAATAACCGCCAAATTTATCGAACATAATTCGATCACATTATTTCAAAATCCAGATCAAAGACCAATAAGAATTGAAGATTATGAGACATCGGGTCGCCCATCCCGCCATCGAGAAGAAGTCATGGAGATCCTCACCGAGAGATCTCAAAATAGTTTTTACTTGTTGTTGATGGGTGGTGATCGCAGATTTTATTTAAACCAAAGTGGGATCACATTCAAGCGGAAAGTTCGACAACGAAGAAGAAGATTACAAACCTTTAATTCAAAATGGAAAATTAATGACCGAAATGGGGTGTCGCAGCTTCGATTCATGACAACCACCGGAGGCACAAACAATCGAACCTCGATCAAGTGATGGATCCAATTCCTACATCTCAAATCACCATCGATCAACTTCGGAGATCGATCTTGTCTCAAAGATCTCCTCGAAAAGAAGAGATTGAGGAGTGATAATCGATCGAGACAAATTAGTCTCAAACAAATCGAAGCAATCGAGATCGGTTCTCCCAATCCATGACCACCATGTCTGGCCGAGCTTACAAAAATCAGTTGATGACATTTTCAAACAGTGGATCAAAATCAATCGACGCCACCGAGAAAAGGCTCGAGTTATCGAAGAGAAATTTGACAAAATGATTTGGACACTCTCGCTACAATGGAAACCGCCAAGACAGAGCCGACATGCTGTTCGTAACCTAAAATTTCTCGCTAAAGATCATAAAGGCATTATCAACACTTTCAATGCGCTTTTTGATCAAACCAAAAAGGGGAAGGATTCGAGAAACCAACCGACACATCAAGATTCGATTCATACGGATAAGGCCGTAAATCAATCGCAAGAAAGCTGCTGCTTGGTCTTTTCTTTAGACCAGAAAGTCATTTAAATCAAATAAGGAGCTAAAGAAGATTGTCCAAAGAGCAGATGGTGAAGAAGAAAGAAAGGGCGAAAAAAAGCGCACAAGCGTAAGGGTTGAAACGGAAGTTGAATCAAGGGCTAAGAAAGGATTGACCGAAAATATAACCTGGGCCAATAAAGATTAACGAGATCATACAAAAAATTAAAACATAAGAGGTTTGAGGAATGGAATAAGATCGTAAGTGAATGGCTTCTAGATTTTGTCCTTGATCTTGTTCCACAAGAAGAATCACCGGATGATGAGTTCCTCAATCGTTCGGAATAAATAAAACAAGTATCCGGAAAATGAGGCCAAACTTATGAATGTAAAAATATCTCGCCAGAGTTTGATATGCTAGTATACTCGAAGAAGGGGAGATGGCTCATTTCAGAAGTTGGCATTTGAGAGATTCTACTTTGACATCTTGAGCAAATCGATATAATCGATCAAGTGCAGTAATCGATGTCAAATGGAAACTCTATCGATTTTCAACGTTCCACAAGACCAAAGAGAAATGCCGAAGGATACAAGCCCAAGGAGTGAAGAATCAAATCAGGGATCACTTTTTAAATTCAAAACTTTTTTCGATGTAACATGTAATCAACATACCTAATGAAAAGTTTATTTTTTCTCGATCCCAAGACAAAAAAATCTTTGTTTTCCGACATTTTGCTTTTTAACCTGTTCTATAATTATCAATTGGTTGGTTTCTCGGTGTTTTGGTTTCATCAAAAAGGGGAAATTGTTGGGAAATTTATAGTTTTGATGAAAAGTTCCAAAAACACATGGGACAGACCAAATCGGACATAACGATCGATGTTTCCATTATCGCTATAGGAGACCGATTGATAATGATTGTATAATTCGATGTAATAGATAGGTCACATATTGAGGGGGAACTCAATATGTATAGGTCGATTCAAGAATCGGAAGAAAGTCGATATCAATTCGTATGCGTAACGTTAAACCGTAAGCGGAAGATCGATCGGCCGAACTTGTCGATAACTGCCAGGTCATGAAGCTCAAACCTCAAATACTAGAAGATCGATGAAACAGACCGTAAGACCTACATCGCCGAAATAAAGCTAAGTCAACAGCGCCAGAAGACTCTATCGATAGATCGATTTATATCACCACAAGATGAAAAACCGATGTTTCATCTTATCATACGCCCGCGATCTAAAAACAAGAAGAATACCAACCTTAGTTGGAGGAACAACACGCAAAGCAAGGCTTCCATCCAATAAGGAAGAGACACGTATCGCGGGATTCGATTCTCTTTATAAAATACACATTTCGCCATTAAAAGTCCTCAAGACGCCACATCAAGCCCGCAAGTTCATTTAAAATAGCCCGAAATTCAAATTGCTCTCCAACGGCTTTTTGATTTCAAGGTCTATAAATATGGGATCACATAGAGTGTAAACACGAAATGCTTGGACAAACAAAATAATCAAGAAGCTCAAACTATAGTCAAATTTCGCATCGAAGAACACAACAACAAGCTTATTTTATATTGTGTTCATCCCATAAGTTCTTAGCAAGAAATCTTTTCATCTAGCTATTAGTCGCTTGTACTTTGAAAGATTTCATAGTTGAACTTAAACAACCTTACCCAAACCCCAAGTTAGGATAAGTTGTTTAGCAAGATTTCGATCCAGGGTTTCTAAAATCGAGATTTAGGATCGGTTTGAGAACTCTTAAAACAAATGTTGGACTAAACACAAAACTAAGTTGTGGGTTAAGTCGGTTAAGTTGGTGCCCTTCAGAAAGGGAAGAGTGGGACGTGGGACTGGTTTGTCCGGAACCACTATAAATCTTGTGCTTTTTATCGCTTTGATTAATCGCTTATAACATCGCACAATCTTAAAGCGCATACATATTCTAAGTTAAGATGATAGCACCAAGCTTTCGATCCGATCGGACTTGATATTTACGTATCCGATTAAAAAGATAAAACTTGAATCGATTTATACAAACCGGTTTTTCACACGGGTAAAACTTAAGCTTCAAGACACATCGCTTAATCCGATAGTTACCGAACCGACTGCTTTTTAGGCGTTCAAGAAGTTGGCTATCAGACAAAAACCGATTCACTCGACTGATCAAAGCATTGCTCTCACACTGACCAAGACGAAAAGTTTTTGTAAGTCTATTCACCCTCCCTCTAGACTTCGCCCACATAACCTGTCGGGACCTACAAAGACGTGATCACTCATCACATAACTATAGTAAAACTCATCAAAGCATTTTGGAAGAGTTAGGAACACAAAGTCAACCTGAGCCTCATCACTATACTTAGCACCGAGATAAGCAAGCTTGTCAAAATGACGCTTGACCTTGAGAACATGGTCCCTTGCGGGTGTTCCTTCTGTCATATGCAGCATCGCCACGCCATCACGATTAAACTGATTGATCATGCGGTTTTCTGTTAAAAACATGTCTTCGAGGCTTTGAATATTTTCCGCAGCAGATTCAACCCCTTCGTGAATGTATCTCAAATCTTCAGACATGGATGTCAGGATTATACATTTCACAGGTCCGTTGGTATGCTCCCAGTATTATACAAAGATCTCTCCGCATCAGTTGATCTTTCAGTTGGTTTGCTAGGCTTAGGTGTCGTTAGAACCCAAATGTGCTTTGGTGAACTAAGGACAATTTTCATTTTTCGTTTCCAAATGATATAGTTATCACCAGTAAGTTGATGTTCTTTGAGCGTATATTTCAGTGGATTAAAAGGTTTCGACATGCTGAACTGAAATAAATTACAATTTGTATAAGCCCAAATTTATCACATAATTCGATCACATTATTCATATCAAAATCTCAAAACAATATGAATATGCATCAGCCGACATCTCAAAACAGTTTATAGGTCACGTTGGGTGATCTGTCTATTTAAACACATTCAAGCAGGTTACAAACAGGAACAGTTACAAACCTTTAATTCAAAATTAATAGTCGGCTCCCACTTGACCAATATAAAATTGACAGAGACTTCAGAGAAGTATATGCATATCAACTTTATACCTAAGTAATAACCATGATTAAATACAGAATTATTACTTCGCTTTGAACGAGCCTCGTTGGGAGGGTCATCGTCGCCACTAATAATAAATCACAATCATCCTTTTGGGAATTTACTCATGTGAAAACCATCTTTTGGCCGTTCCGTTGGGGAAATTTCTCTAAAAGAATTCATAAATAAATAAATCATGGAGGTCAATATTGACGTAATTTTATTATCCGGAATAAAATTTGTCAATTAAAACATACTTAGTAATTTTCGAAAGTGAGATTTTCTTTGGACAATTTTAAATCATGCAAACACATTTAACAAATAAAATAGCACGAATTTAAAACAAACATCAAGATAAAATAAATCAAGTTGGGCACATATATCCAACTGTCATGGTTTAAATTTCATAGCTTGATCTTGAGAAATCGTCTATTCTTTTACCTTCATCGTTCGTCTCGAAAGGCTCCCACTGAATCCGCAACAATTCTTTAACGAGTGTCCTCCGTCTTGGGTTAGGACGACATTAAGAAAATGAGTAGCTCACGACCCGGAACGCGAGTTGCGTGGCGCCTAGCGACGTCCGAGTCGGCCATTCTTAGTGTTTCGCTAACCCCATCGCTTGCCCCCAAGCCCCGTCTGAATCAGCGTCCGTCCCGCCTGGCGATATCTTGTGATCGCTAGACCTTAAATCTCAATGCTCATATAAGACGTCGAAACACTTGGATGACCACTTTTAATTCTCCGTCAACTTTTGTTCTTGGTTCCAATTTATTTACAAAATAAATAAACCTAGATCTAGACTAGTCTATTACATTGAACAAATCAAACAAATACTAATCTCTTTCGTGGATTTTCTCATGAGGCAAAACGAATCCGAACGAATCGAATTAAAAGCCACAATTTATTTGCATGTAAATAAGTATTGTGGGCATATGGCACGAGGTCGGGCCCGACCTGGAAAGAAATAGTGGAGGACCAGACCACATTTTGCACAAGTATAACACCTTGCGGAAAGGATGGAAACGAAGGCATGACAAGCACCCCAGATGCGACCGGACGCACTCGCAGTCGCAGATGAGCATTAATGGGGATGGGACCCGTGGCGTGCCGCCATTGAGGACCTTACCTAAGAATGGCCTCAATCAGAGATGTGTCAGTAAAGGACGGTAATGATGAGTAGCTATGAGTAGATAGACGGCTAAATCCCTGCAAATCCGGATTTGCCTCGGGCAACGTCCCATTGAGGAGTGCGAGCTCTTGATCCCTCGAGCGACCTCCCAGTGACCTCCAACCTGGGTCACATCAATCATGTAGCATTTAATATTTTGCAAAGCTATTTCCGGCTACTTGTCTTTGTAAATCGGGAGAGTGAGCTCCACTCTCCCAAACCTTATAAATAGGGGTCATTTATGACCAAGAAAGGAGAGAAATCAATACTTTACCAAACCTCTTGCAAATCTATTGCTCAAACTCTTACTCTCTCAAGCAATCATATAACATAAATACAATCCATTTTACACATTTATTGTTTGTGTCACTAAGATCATCAAGCCACATCTTAATCCATAATCCTCATATTTTAGTACACAACAATTGGCGCTAGAAAGAGGGTACTCTTTAAGAAATATCGAGCTAAGTTCTTAGTGTTTTCTCATTGGAGTATTCCTCATGAATCTTCGGTACAAACTCATCTCATATACCCAAATATCTCAAAAAATCACTCAACCATGTCTCAAGCAACTCTCATCACCAAGAGGAAAGCCTTTTCAGTTTTATGTCGCTCCGGCGGAGCGGGGGCTAGCGGCCCGGCCGTTAGCAACTACAAGGCTGGAGGACCCACCACCGGGGTTGCTCAAAAGCTCGAACAGATTCACACCTCGAAAGAAATCGATGAAGCTATCGCGGAGTTAAGCCGAAGGCAGGTCGAAATGAAGATCCCAGATGGCGACCTACGCCACAACCTGAACCGGAAGGCCCAAAGCAAGGGCAAGGGCCAAAGGCGCGAGGAATCCTGCCGCGAGGAGCCTCACCAGGAGAAATCTGATTGCATGGGACCTCGCCACGAGGAGCCTCGCCATGAGGGATCTCGCCGTGAGGAAAGCCAAGAGGTCAACTCCCACGGAACCCAACATACTCCAATCTATCAACGTAACCCTAACGAGGGGCCAAATCCCATCCACAGGCGTCTGTTCTCAGAGGGTTTTAATGACGGCCAACAACGAGGTCGCGGACCCCGACGAGATTAGCCCAGGCCGACGCAGCGCAACTATGCCGAACTCAAAAGTTCGTGTTTAGGATCGGTAGCCCAAGGCCGACCCAGACAACGAGTATTGGCAAAAGATCGGCTCGAACGAAGTCCTTCACCTCGCAGGGTGGAAAGAACCCCTTCACCTTCCAAATGTCATCGAACCCCATCACCCCGCCGACAGGAAATAAATTCTCCACCTCGCCGTCATCCTGGCGAGGTCGCTGGACAGAACGACTCTCCGCAGATGGCCGTCATCCTTCAGAACATCAAGGACCTCCAAGAGCAGCTGGCGAGCAAAGGGGGAGTGCCTCTCACCACAAAAATACCCATTTTGCCATTATCACCCACGGTCATGCTCGCTCCTGTACAAATCAAGATCAATGTCAACTCCATCACCCAATACAACGGCAGCACCGACCCGATAAATCACGTGAGCAAATACACGTCCTACATGAACTCCATGGGCGCGACTGATGCCACTCAATGCCACCTTTTCCCGCTCACTCTAGGCGATCAAGCTTACCGATGGTTTAACTCCTTACCCCCGACGTCCATAGAGTCTTTCCACCAGATGGCTCAATTGTTCCTCACTCACTTCGCCTCGCTGACCCCATACAAGGGAACAAAGCAACGTTTGGCAAACATCTATCAGTTTGAGGAGGAGTCGGACCGGGCATCTATTGATCGAATAGACAAGCTCGTTAAGGAAGGCAAGCCGCTGGGCGACGAAGCCAAGGTGTTGGGAATAGTGCATGGATTGAAGAAGGGAATGAAACTCTGGAAAATGATGAACAATGATTATCCATCGAGCTACGCCAATTTCCGATACCGGGCAGGGGTTATGATCACCAATGCCGAGGTACTGGCATCAAGATTAGGCGAGCAGTGACCAAGCGAGGTGAAGATCGAAGTCAAGAAGCCTGATCCAAAACCTGAGAAACCGTACAGGAGGCCCGGATCCACGCACTACCGACCTCCAGGGACTTTCAAGCCAGTTGATAACCCTCTGGAGGTAAGACTCCTGAAAAACTGACCATGAATGCAGCTCAGATCTATCAGGAGATCAGGGGCAGACAACAGATTCCCCCGACCCAGGAAATGTACCAGGACACCTCCAAACTCAACCAGAAGAAATTTTGTGACTACCACTACTCCATTGGGCATAACACTGAGCATTGTCGCGACCTGCAAAGGGAGCTTTGGAGGTTGTACGAGGAAGGGAAGTTGGAAAGGTTTGTTAAGCCAAGGCAGCAGCAAAATCAGCGACCAGCGCCACCGCCAGGAAACCAGCCCGACCAAGGAAAGCAAGGTCCGCAGAGCCCAGCGGGAGCGGAGAACAGGGTCATCCATATGATCTGCCCTACTGGGGGGACCCTTGGGGGATTCCTCCCAGCGACCTCCCTGTCTAACCGACGCCAGAAGGCCGAGATGCGAGCTCTCGACAATGCCTTGCTGAGTTGCCTTCCAATCAACACCATCGCCCCAAGTCAGAAGCAGCTCACCTTCACCAAGGAGGACAAAGATGGGGTGGTGTTCCCAAACTGGGACCCACTCATGATCTCGGCCAGAATAATGGGGGCTCTAGTTCATCGCATCATGATCGATAATGGGGCTTTCTGCAACATTCTTTTCAAAAGGACTCTGGACCTGCTCGGCGATTTCCACTCCTAAGTCGAGCCTTGTGAGGTCGGAATTCGGGATTTCGGGAACCAGCCTATTGAGACCTATGGGATGATCTGCCTATCTGTCGAGATCACATCAACCTTGGACGTTAAAGTGAAGGCAACGTGGCAGCTGGACTTTGTAATCATCGATGCTCCATCAAATTTCAATGCTTTCTTCGGCAGGCCTTTCGAACTTGAGTTCGGGGCCACCTCCTCGTCCTACTTTTATTGTATTAAGTTTCCCGGACCTGACGGGAAGATTGGCACCATCAAGGGTGACCAGATTTTTGCAAGAAAATGTTTAACTTACACTTGCGTCGATTTAAATTCTGCTTTTTATTTTGGTAGAAAATTCGAGGTGGGGCTAAGTGTACGAGCCAAACTCCACCTCGGAAAGAGAAAGAAAGTAATGAAATAAAGATAGATAGTGTAGTAGAAACAAATGTAACACCTATGGAAGTTGACGTCACAGCTAGAGAGAAGCCTTCACGAGATTTACCATATTTAGAACCTCGCCTAGGTTTCGAACCAATGGAAGTTAACTCCGAACAGCGAGAATTCAACCTCGAACCTAGAACGGGGAGAAATGATCAACGAGAAACACCGATCAAAGAGCTCGAAACAATCCCAGTTGACCTTGATCGGCCAGAACTAAGTGTGACCATCGGAACACGAATTCCCAGTGACCTGCGAGAACAACTGATAGATTTCCTCAAGCAGAATCTAGACGTATTCGCATGGTCACATGAGGACATGGTCGGCATCGGGGGTCGCATGCCACAAACTGAACATCGATCCGACGAAGAGGCCAGTGTCCCAGAAAGAAGGAAGTTCGGTCCGGAAAAGTACGCAGCTCTGGCCAAGGAAGTAAAGAAACTGCTAGATAATAAGTTGATCGAGCAAGCAGATCAGCCGCAGTGGGTGGCCAATGCAGTGCTAGTAAAAAAAGCAAACAACTCTTGGTGACTATTCATCGACTTCACCGACCTCAATGAGGCCTGCCCGAAGGATTACTTTCCAATGCCTCACATCGATCACCTCGTAGATAGCACCGCTGGGCACGAGATGATGACGTTCATGGATGCGTTTGCTGGGTATCACCAGATCGCCATGGACAAAAATGACCAGCAACACACATCTTTTCTGACAGAGAAAAATGTGTATTGTTGGAAGAGGATGCCATTTGGTCTGAAGAACGCAGGGGCAACCTACCAGCGTTTGGTAAATCGAATGTTCGCCGACGAGATTGGAAATACCATGGAGGTATACATCGACGACATTGTGGTGAAAAGTGAGAAGAAGAAGGATCATCTGTGCCACCTCGCCGGGACCTTTGACATCTTGAGAAAATACAACATGCGCCTGAATCCCATGAAATGCAGTTTCGGGGTTGGTTCGGGAAAGTTCCTGGGCCATATCATCAGTCAGCGGGGTATCAAAGCTAACCCTACGAAGATCAAAGCCATCATGGACATGAAACCACCTCACAACGTGAAAGAAGTCCAAAGATTGACCGGTTGTCTCGCAGCTCTTAACAGATTCGTATCCAGAATGGGGGATAAGTGCAAACCTTTTTTCGAAGCCATGAAAAAAGGAAAGTTCTCATGGACCCCGCAATGCCAAGCCACGTTTCTGAAGCTCAAAGTGTACCTCTCCGACCCCCAGGTCTTGGCAAAACCCATACCAGGCGAGAAGTTATTTCTGTACCTCGAGGCCTCGGGATCTGCTCTCAGCGCGGTGTTAGTGCGAGCAGAAGGTCAGTGCCATTTGCCTATATACTTCGTCAGCCAGACTTTGAATGATGTCGAGCTCAAGTACCCGCCGCTCGAGAAGCTCGCCTATGCCTTAATTATGAGCGTCCGGAAACTTCGTAAGTATTTTTTCGATCACCAAATAGAAGTCCTAATTACCATGCCACTAAGGCAGGTTTTGCACTGACCTGATACAGCCGGAAGATTGTTGAAATGGTCCATTGAGTTAGGACAATTCGGGATCACCTTCGCACCCCGAATTACGATCAAGGCTCAGGTCCTCGCCGACTTTCTCACCGAGCTCACCTTTCCAGAAAAGACACCAGAGGCGGCCGACATCCCATGGACATTGCACGTCGATAGCTCTTCGACGAGCACCCGAGCAGGGGCTGGAGTGGTCGTAATCAGTCCCAAACAACAATCCTTCACCACGGCTGTAAGTTTTGATTTTCATACCACCAACAATGAAGCAGAGTATGAGGCCTTGATAAATGGCCTGGAAATGGTGATGGCCATCGGTGTGCAACAATTGAAAGTTTACAACGATTCCCAGTTGGTGGTATGCCAGATGTCAGGAGAATACGAAGCACGGGGTGAACAAATGATGAAATACCAGCATATAACGAAGAGCCTCATCGAAAAGTTCGAGGAGGTGCAAATAGAGTTGATACCTCGAGCAGAAAACACACAGGCAGACACACTAGCTCGCTTGGCCATGTCGGAAGGCGCCACAGATATGGACAACATAGCAGTTACTAAACTCAACACTCCCTCAACAGGTTACGTCATCATCGACATAAAGGAAATAACTTGGACGAACCAAGCGAGTCCATCAAACATTAATAGGGAAGTCCTTCAAATCACGACCCTGGAAAACAATTAGATGACCGAAGTCAGAGACTACATAGAGAAAGGGATACTGCCAGAGGATAAGGTCGCTGCTCGCCGATTACAACTAAGAGCAGCGAGGTACGCCATCATCGATGAATAGCTTTATAAGTGAAGTTTCTCTTTGCCACTTTTGAAATGCGTCACCCCGGAAGAAGGCCAAGTGATCCTAAAGGAAATCCACAAAGGAGATTGTGGAAATCATACCGCAAGCTAGTCTTTCATCTACAAGATGATCAGACAAGGCTATTATTGGCTAACTTTAAGGAAAGATGCGATTGCATATGCAAAGAAGTGCCAAAAATGCCAGTTTTTTGCCCCGACGATTAAGCGAGCTCCGGAGGAGCTCACATCAATCTACAGCCCATGGCCTTTCACGAGGTGGGGAATTGACCTGATCGGTCCGTTCCCAAAAGCCCAAGGTAGTTTGAAGTTTGCAGTGGTCGCGGTAGACTATTTCACCAAATGGGAGAAAGCAGAACCTTTGGCGACCATTACCTAGGAGAAAATCATTTGATTTATATGGAAAAAAATCATTTGTCTTTTTGGCTTACCACAAGTAATCGTCACAGATAATGGGAAGCAATTCGATGGTTTTGAGATCGATGCCTTTTTCGCAAAATGGAAAATCGCAAAGCTGTTCTCCACCCCCTATCACCCCCAGTCCAATGGGCAGGTTGAAACTGTGAACAAAATAATCAAACACACCCTGAAAACTCAACTCATTGAGTCAAAGGGATTGTGGGCTTTCAAGCTTCCGAGCATCCTATGGTCATATAGGACCACTTGCCGAAATTCAACGGGCGAAACACCTTTTGATATGGCTTTCGGGACGGAGGCAGTCATACCAGCCGGGGTCGTGGTCAGAAGCCATCGAACATAGCAGACAGTCACAGAGGACAACGATCAAGCCATATCTCTCAGCCTCGACCTCCTCGAAGAAAAAAGATTGGAAGCCAACTTAAGAAACTCAAACTACAAACAAAAGTCGGATAAATACTACAACTCAAAAGCAAAAATTCAAAGATTCAAGGTCGGCGACCTAGTCTTAAAAAGGATCCTCGGCGTCCAGAAAGGATTTTTCGGTCCAACTTGGGAGGGACCCATGAAGATTTCGAAATGCCTCCCAAATGGGGCTTACCAGCTTGAGGACTTGGAGGGCATTCCCGAGATGTATCCGTGGAATGCGACCTACCTGAAGAAGTTCTACCAATAACTATGAGTTGTAAATTCCAGATCGGTGGTATATTTCTCCATGAATTACGACTTATAACACAGGATTGCTCCATCTTTTTACATTTACGAACTTGGGGGACTGGTCCCCGACCTCTCACGAGTTCGATTAGAAATAGATTCACAAATGAAAAAGTCTAAGTCGGCTAAGCCAAGAACATATGAAGGCTAGTATGTCACATACCCAGTCTAAGCCGACCTCGGTCGCATACCCAGTCTAAGTCGGCTAAGCCAAGAACACGTGAAGGCTAGTATGTCGCATACCCAGTCTAAGCCGACCTCGGTCGCATACCCAGTCTAAGTCGGCTAAGCCAAGAACACATAAAGGCTAGTATGTCGCATACCCAATCTAAGTCGACCTCGGTCACATACCAAGTCTAAGTCGGCTAAGCCAAGAATATGTGAAGGCTAATATGTCGCATACCCTATCTAAGTCGACATCGGTCGCATATCCTATCTAAGCTGACAGTCAAGTCGCTATCAATTAACAAATCTGTTATCATTATGTTTTTTTATCTAGATGTTCGAGAAGACAATCTGCGAGAAGACAAGATACACAAAATAAACAAGCATTCAAACCAGGAAGCGAGAAAGATAGAAATGAAAAGGAACTACGATTTCATTAATAAACTCCTGAAGGAAGCGAAGTCCTACGCCCCTTGGGCAAACACTTACACACCCCGAAGGGCAACCTAACTAGCTGATAAGAAAACCCCGAATGGCGATTACAAAGGGTGCCCGAAGGCATTTGGCATACTGCCGCAAAAAAACCGTCCTAGGAATCAGCTTGCCGGAGCATCCGAGGTCCCCTCAACAGGGTTGGTCGTCGTGTTTTGCTCAACCTCGGGAATCTCGACGCCAACCTGATTCCCTTCATCATTTCCACCATCATCACCACCAACAACCTCTCTACCATCGCCATCCTGGCCATCATCCGTTTCTTCATTCAACAGCCCGAGCAACTCCTCGGGATCATAAAGATTAGCACCTGGGGGTAGGAAACTGAACTCCACACCAAAGGCAGCAAGGTCTTTGATGGGAAGACCATCCCCCTCCCGAACAGGGTTGTTAAGCATGTATCCGGCGAGCATCTCGGACATCGATGACTTTTCTCCATCAAGGTCGCCAGCTCGATGACAAGCCCGAACAACGTTAGAAAATGAGTGGATATAGGGCAGGTTGAAGGCATGATGACGCTCCAATTTCACAGTGGTCGGAAAGTCATGGACCTCAGCTTCTAACCGGCGACACCGAGCCTCCACCTCAGCAGTCCTGTCCATGCTCTCTTTCACCTTTTGATCTCGGAGCTCGAGATCCTTCGCCATTTGGGAGGTTTTCTTCTCCAGCTCGTCCCGCTCCCGGGTCACATTTCTCAATTTCTCCTCGGCCGCAGCTTTTGCATTGATAGCAGCCTCCCGCTCTTTTGATGACCTGGCTAAGTCTACCTTCATCAACGAGCAATGCGCTTCAGCTTTCTGGGCCTGGATCTTTGCCCGGCCATACTGCTCCCGGCTCCGTTCAAAGAAGGCCAAAGAACGACACATGTGAGCAATCCCCGAGGTCAGATTCTCAGAGAAGTGTTGTGTATGAGCTTCCTCATGGAGATCCAGAGTCCAAGACCTCGGAGCATATTCGGCTATCTGCCGGAGGTAGGAAGGGTGGGTGTCATTGGCCGTAGGAGCTCGTGACCACAAGTAGTTGCGGGTCGACTCCCCCCGAAATACTCCATCATCCAGTTTGTATCTGCAAGGTAAACGGACATAAACATGGTACACTCGAAATAAAATATAGAAATGAAGTCATAAGTAAAACGAGGTATACCGTTGGCGGAAATCCAGGTTCCACCCAAGGAAAGTGCGATCATCGGGATCACGAGCCCGATGTTGTGTGAGCTCGACAATCGTATCAGGGGTCCCAGCGGAACCCGAGACCAACACTTTCCCACTCGGGGAGTCCCGGAGTACATCCATGTCCACGGATGTCCGGATGTGTTTAGGGGAGCTCCCCTCGGTTGCTCGCATTTCGGCAAGAGCCCTTTTCCGGCCTCGGTCGGGGGCGGTGATAGCTTTGGCCCTCGGAGGTGGGGCCCCAGTGGCCCCACCGACCGCGACATCCTTCTTCTGGCTCGCCAGCTGCCTGGACAGAGCCAAGGCGCGAGAAATCTTTTTGCGCATCTCCTCGGCGTTCAAGTTTTGCATCTCATCGGTAACTTTGGAGGATGTGAAACAGATAGGCTCGATGAAGGAAACTGAAGACAATAAGAAGATCAGGAAACAACCAGAGAATAACCAAAGAAGTCGAGTCAACGTGAGTAAAATCCCAAAAAGCTTACCGGGAAGGTCGGCGTCCAGCGACGACCGAGGTGGAACAGTTAGGCCCACAAATTCTAGACACTTCAACCGTTGGAGGATGATCAGCGACCTCTCGTCCGGATCAATTAAGCACACCTGAACCAGTCGGACCAAGAAGGAAAGGGAGAGCTCGGATGCCTTGGATTTCTTGGGAGCTGCAATAGGGAGAAGAAGTTAAATCAGTATTATGAAAAAAAGAAAAGCAAAAAAGCTTACTTTTAAGAATCGCATAGTCGCGAGGAATCTCGCGATATACGAGGGCTCCTAGGGCAAAGACGGGACTCTGTCAGGCTCCCCCTACTAACCACCACTTCTCTTTTCAGTCTTGGACCTTGCTAGGGAGGTCCTCAACTATTTTCATATGAGGGCGGGCTTTCACATAGTAGTACCCGGGGTCTTTACCCCACTTCGCCAGCGAGATGAGAAGATTCATTTCCATGACAGAAGGGAACGCCCGAGGTTGGATGCGGCCGAACAGAAATAAGATCCCGAAGATGGTGCTCCACCCATTTGGGAGTGATTTGTGTCGGAGCTAGGCCCCAAAACCACAGCAGCGAAGTAATAATAGGATGAAGCGGAAAATGAAGCCCAGCCTTCATTGTGTCATAGTTCATCGCCACACACCCATCAGGGACCTGGTCGGCATAATCGATCTTATAACCGGGACCCAGAAGTGGACGTCGCTGGGGACTTGAAATTGTTCTCTCCATAGAAAAAGCTCGGCCTCGGTTACCGAGCTAGTTACCTCACCCGTAGCAAATATATTGTCCGTACGAGTTCGGGTTGGTCGGGGGATCAATCCGTGAGGATGAGACATACTCTCCTCTATCTGCAACCTGTGATCAATGTCGTCAATCTCATCGTTATCACTCGGCACGTCAGGTACGACCTCGTCCGACAAGAAGTCAAACTCGGCTGGATCAATCGATCCCGAACTAGGCTCATCTCCTTCCTCCCCCACCATCTCCAAAACCTGAGTTCCCGGTGCGATGGGGGCCGAAGACCTCCCCAAGGAGTCCCCCTCGGCCCGGCGAAGGCGGCGTTTTCTCGATGTGACCTCACCCCTAGCCGACACAGGAATTCCACTCACCGTCTCCGAGGAGACTTCCAATACCGAAGTTTTAGGCCCACCGTGGCCACGTCGCTGGCGAATCGTTGCAATAAGAGCAGAACTCTTGATCGCGCTCCCCGAGTCCTCCCGATTTGAGGCATACATTGTTCACCAAATCACAAGAAACGAAGAGAAGAAAGAGATCTAGGGCTTACCTGAGGAAAAAATGAACACCAGAACCGCTCGCACAAGAATAGCCGGAGCAAAAAGGCAGTTATCAAAAGTTTGAAGAAGTGAAAAGTGAAAAACGAGAGGGGAAATGGGTATTTATAGAAGGGTTCTAGGGCATAAGTGATTGGACCGCGGCTTTTCGCGTCCAGCGCGTGAAAGCCACGCGCCATCATTGCCTACTCTGAGTAGGCACGGCAGACGAGGCGAACAGCCGTCAGTTCAGCGATTTCCAAGACAACAACCACGCGTACGCAAGAAGCCACCAGACATCGCACCTCACATTATTGACTAGAAGGATAGCTCATCCCCCTTGACAAATGAGCTAGGGGCTATTGTTGTGGGCATATGGCGCGAGGTCGGGCCCGACCTGGAAAGAAACAGAGGAGGACCAGACCACATTTTGCACAAGTATAGCACCTCGCGGAAAGGATGGAAACAAAGGCATGCCAAGCACCGGTATGCGACCTGGACGCACCTCGCAGGTCGCGCATTGACACAAGTACGGAGCATTAATGGGGATGGGACCCGTGGCAGGCGAGCAGCCCCAGGGACCTTACCTAAGAATGGCCTCAATCAGAGATGTGTCAGTAAAGGACGGTAATGATGAGTAGCTATGAGTAGATAAACGGCTAAATCCCTGCAAATCTGGATTTGCCTCGGGCGACGTCCCAGTGAGGAGCGCGAGCTCTTGATCCCTCGAGCGATCTCCCAGCGACCTCCGACCTGGGTCACATTAATCATGTAGCATTTAATGTTTTGCAGAGCTATTTCCGGCTACTTGTCTTTGTAAACGGGAGAGTGAGCTCCACTCTCCCAAACCTTATAAATAGGGGTCATTTATGACCAAGAAAATGAGAGAAATCAATACCTTACCAAACCTCTTGCAAATCTATTGCTCAAACTCTTACTCTCTCAAGCAATCATATAACATAAATACAATCCATTTTACACATTTATTGTTTGTGTCACTAAGATCATCAAGCCACATCTTAATCCACAATCCTCATATTTTAGTACACAACAATAAGCACATTAAAATACCATGACAATTGGATACCTGCAAAACAGATCTAACAGTTCTACTATCCAATTTCAATTTTAATGATCAACAATTTAAATTACAGTTTAAAAGATCAGAGCCCGAACCAGGGCTCTGATACCAGTTGTTGGGATAACATTTGCCAGGATCTATCGGGATGACCTCATAAACACAAATTTAAATTAACAATTATTACTAGCATGAATTTACCTAAGTGAATTAAAATAATAATTTACGCCAACAACGACATGCAATAAAATTCACGTAAAGAGTCCTAGCATGCGGAAATTCTAGGAGTTTACGTATACGTACCCGTTGGAGAGACAGTCTGAGATGGACAGGATCAAGTATCTGGCTACCAACCAAAAGTCCTTCTCAAATATTCCCAAGTCCTCGCTCAATAACCCGATGGGAGGTTCTCTGATGAACGATTTATAAAACAAAGAAAAAATAAAATTGTTGCACCACCTTTGTGGATTTTTAATATTTCCAGCACATGGAATTTGTTGTTGGGGATGCAAAATCCATCCCCTATTTATAAGTAAGGGGGTGGTCGAAATTTAGGGGCAATTAGGGTTTAGGAAATATCTTTTCTTGATCTCCAAGAAATCTTGAATATATCCATATATTATGTTGGGATATTTTAGTTTTGATGAATTATGCCAAAACATTATTAACTTGTGTTATTCAAGCTATTTTACAGATAACAAGTTAAGGGGGAACGAAAGAACAAATTGAGGAGGAACTCACGAAATCAGAAGAAGATGATCGAGATCAGACGAGGCTGCAGACGAGAATGATCGAGATCAAGCTGAGTTAGATGAGTTTTCGGAGTTAGCTGATGTGCTGTGCAAATTAGATGTGAAGAAAAGCTAAAGCCAGCAAATCAGAAGAGAAGGTTACAGATCAGAAAATGAGCAGATGAGACTGATCGAGATCAGACGTGATCGAGATCAGATATGATAATCTGATATGCTAACCTGATGCAGATGACCTGATGTTATCCTGAGATGATCCTGAAGATATGTTGATCTGATTAGTCGAGCTGATCAGATCAGGCAAGAAGAAATCAGATAGCCCGAGTCAATGTGACCTGAGGGTCAGGATGTCTGAATTCAGAAGAGCTGAACTTAGTAAGCCTAAGTGTCAGTATGCCTGATCAGACAAGGTCCGCTGAAGAAAAGTCTGCTGAATCAAGAAACCTGAGACTCAGTAAGTTACTGAAGAACCTGAAGGCTTAGATAACCTGAAGGCTCAGATAACCTGAAGGCTCAGATAACCTAAAGGCTCAGATAGCTCAGATAACCTGAAGACTCAGATTACATGAAGGCTCAGACAGAACTGAAGATCCTAAGACTCAGAAGAAACTGAAGAATATAGCCGTTAGATTCAGCTGACGTGGACCAATGAGAGGAAGACGACAAGCCTGAAAAAGCTGCAAAAAGCTACAGCGTAGTATGGATTTGAATGTGATTCTCTCCAACGGTAACATTTAAATCCACACTATAAATACAAGTTCTTCCTTCATTATCAAGAGTGGATGAATGTGGAAGAGTATGGAGAATGTAGCAAACGATGCTACAGAGCTAAGAAGATATGGCTTCCAGCAATTCCCAGCCAAGGTCGAGTGCCAGATGATGCGAGTCCTGAAATATGGCCTGATCGTAGCACGACTAAGGCATTCAACACAAGGCACGTTGAAAGGAATTGTGCTCCCGATCCTATATACTCAAACATTCACACCATAGAACACAGAGCAAGAAATACACGCATATATTCAAAAGTGTTCTACCCTAGATCTAAGCACAAATGTAATATCCTAATCTTAGAGAGATTTTCCCATCCTTAGCATTGAGGCTAAACAAATGTAAGGGAAAATCTCAACCTAGTTGGAAACCAAACAAACCTTACCCAAATCAATTTGATAGGATAAGTTTATAGGTGAGTGTGAACTCGGTAAACATCTATAGGAAATCCCGTGAGGTGATAAGTCCTGCTTGAGTGTGAACTCGGTAAACATCTATAGGCAATCCCGTGAGGGTGATAAGTCCCGCTTGAGTGTGAACTCGGTAAACATCTATCGGCAATCCCGTGAGGGTGATAAGTCCTGCAGGTTAAGATCGGTTAAGGTGCCCTGTGTTAAGGGAAGAGTGGATGTAGGGCGGGTTTCGTCCGAACCACTATAAAATATCATGTGTTCTTTACTGCTTTATGTTTATACTTGTCATATGCATTCGATTACAAGCAAAACAACACACATCGTTCTTAAAAGCGAAAAATTTGGAATCACTCTGCCCTCACCCCTGTTTTATATGCATCACATGTCATGTTTTGCTTCCGCACGCGCAAATTGGGTTTTTCTCCACCAAAAATCGGGACCATCATATTATTCTTTCCATGTGTATTTTTCCACAAAAATCTCACACCCTTATTTAGCCTTAATTTTCGATTTTTCCAAGAAGATTTGCAAGATTGGATCTTTCTTGAATTTATGAGATATTCTTGTATTCCAAGAATACATATCTTTCTCCATAAAATCTTTCCAAAAAATCAAGAAAATCTTTCTTTCCCTTTCTTTACATAATTTTTGAAAATTACCCATAAAGAAGCCAAGTGGGAGATTTTCTTGAATTTATGAGATAATCTTGTATTCCAAGAATACTTATATCATTTCCATAAAATCTTTTCAAGAAAAATTCTTCTCCTTCTTTTCTTTATTAATTTCGAAAATTACAAAAATATTAGGCAACAAATTTATTTTTATTTTAAGCACCTTTTATTTATTGGACTATAATTGGGCTACTTGAGGGGCCTTTAGGAGAATTAAGATGGACCTTCCAATGGACTTCTGAATTCCAATATTGAGCCACAATATAATCCAGCCCATTAATATTAATTAATACCACTATATAATTAATATTGCACTATTCAATCTTAATCCATATTACGGTAATATGGCTCCCGGTCATTATTTCCTGTGTTTAAGATTATTTAGTCCACTAATTAATTAAGCCACTGAAAAGCTTTATATTAATTAATATATTTATCCTTGGAGTAAGGACAACCAGCTTTATTATCCATACCAAAAAATTAATTCCACTTACAAGATTTGGTATGATAAAGGTTCCGAGCCCACCAAGGGGACCAATCACGCACGACTTTGCAAGCACACGATTCTCTGTATTAATCTTAGCAACCGAAAGACAATTAATATTATTGCCCAAGATATAGGGTATCAAGTCTCAATGATTCTCTTCCCATTTATAAGTCAAAGCAATAATTACTAACGCGACACGGTCCTTATTAAGGGACAGAGATTAAGAAATCAACAACCATCAAGTCTAACTCTTCATCCCTTAAGTCGGTCTTGAATGAGTTTATCCTCTCTGCGCAGTCGCTTCAAAGACATCGAATGCACTAGTGTAATCTCTTGGTCAAGACAAGTCAATCTGAGACTTACACATCAACTTCTACCAATAGACTGTTCGGGTCTATCTAGGTTGTGAAACACGCACTAGTTTACAAGGGACTGTTAACGTGATCTTCTGTGATCTGGTATCACCACGTTAACTACAATGTAACATGTGTTATTATATGAACGGTTTGCAATAAATATATATAACATTCAATCATATTTAAAGCAACAGTGATAAATAATTTATTTCAGTAAATACGTGTTTAATACATAGGTTATACAAAGTAAAAGCATACTTTCACGTATAACCCTAACAAAACATGCATACTACAGTAGTCAATTAATTTTTTTTTTAAAGACACATGTACATATATTGTAATTTATATATGCACCCTTGAAGGCCACATATATATATTTTCCTATTAGTATGTATGGTCATTAGTATAGCAATATTTTGTTGTGGAAATGAGACTTATCAACATGTGATGCCCTAAAGGAGTAATGCAAATCAAAATCCTCCACGACATATTAACTGGTGCATATTAACATGCATGATATTTGGAGTATTCCTTGTCCAAATCTCAACATCTTTTTCAATTCAAAGTGAGAGTATGACTAGGATAATGACACATATGATTAAAATTTCACCGTTGACTATTTACTTTATATCATTAGTGGGCACAAAATACTTTATTATTTTGTTGGAGAAAATCGTGGTTCCTACCACTTCTTGGTCCCGAGGTAAACGAGTCTCACACGTGTATGGTGGGGGGAATACACGTGTAAAGTGATTTTTTTAAACTTTTGAAAATACTATAATCAGTGAGTCAGGATGTCCTGAAGGTTAGTCCTGAGAAGCACAAAATGCCCTGAGTCAAAGTCTACTGATACAATAACACTGAGCGGCTTTCAGAGAATTCAAATTAGCCCAACTGATTCTGAGTTTCTTTTTAACACAGAGTCCAAATAAGCTTGGAGTAGATGTTGAAAAATAAAGGCACGTAAATACGTAATACATGCGCAGCGGAAATAAATAGTTCACCAATAACGAACATATAATTGCATAAACGATTACAATAATCATAACGAGAAATCTTACAGTAACTCGAGAGCAGATTTCTCTACTATGGTATCTACGTAATCCCCAATGACGGATTTGGCAGCGTTGAATCCCGAGACGAATTTGCTAGGAAAATCCAAACTCTAGATTTTATGGTGAAAATATGAAGTGATACGGTTTGTGAATCCCAATAACTTGTATATATAGGGAGACTTAGCTTATTTCCCAAGCTAGCCCAATTAGGAAAATAAAATCCCTAATCTTGAATTAAATTAATTCCTTTTAATTTAATTCCCTAAATATAAATCTCTACGGATTTAAATGTCTTATATGAAAATCTCTACGATTTATTTCCATATACATTAAATCCTACAATTATATTCCAAATATAATTATTGGGAATTCTTATTTAATTAAATCCAATTTAATTAAATATTAATAATAATTAATTCCAAATTAATCTATTATTAATTACTTCACCATAAATTAAATATTAAATCCAATTTAACATTTAATCAATCAACTATAATCCGTAAAAGAGAACTACTTGTTGTGTGACCCACAGACCCTCATATACCGAGTCATTAGTCAAACTAACGTTCTTAATTGAACCCTAGTCAATAAATCAGACATTCTCAATATATGAGGTACGTTGCGAGAAACATGCAACTACCTGTAACTGAAATGTGGGCAATTGCGATTTCCTCATTTCATTCACTAATACTCGATTAGTCTTGAACATGATGAAGTGTCTATTCAAATAACTTAATCAATTGATCTCAAATCACTAATTGATCATTAGTGTCACACTTAGTCACAAAGTCTAAGTTGACGTGCATTGGCCAATGACTCAAGCTCCTACTTTTACTCTCTCTGATCTTCAGAGAAATTCCTTAACTCACTACTACTACTACCTTAAGCTTTCCAAGAAAACTTATAACTTTCCACTACGAAGTTTTTCGTTTCTAACTAAAACTTCGGACTAAAACACAAAACTTTACTAACTTCTTCTTAGAGCTTTCAAGTTGAAATTTTACTCACTTTTTTTTCTCACTTTCCAACAACTACACACACAAACTACCTAATCAAAGGGTTTTGGTTTTGGTTGGTTTCAAAAGGTGAGATATCCTTTTACTTAGGATATCTCTAACTAAGCTTTGAATATTCTAGAATCTAGGCTTAGTAAATGAGCTCTCTTCTAAGATGAAACACTTGGGAAATTCTAAGGGTTTCGAGTGCTTCACAATGTATGCTTTGAATACGAATGAGCTCTGGAGTTGCTTTGATTTCCCGTAACCTTGGTTGTGAACAAGGCCTTGGTATTTATAGACAACTCATTAAGAGTCTACTCTTGAAAAACTATCCGTTGGAGAGAGGCGACTTCAAAGGTTTCTTTTTGATTCTTGATGAATCGACTATTTCTAGGGTTTGAACACACCCTTGCATGTATTAGGAAATATTTAATCACCAATTCCGGAAAATATACGACATTTCTTCGGAGATATGTCGCCAAAGGTCAGATATAAATTATTGTCGCCCCCTCATTGGTCGAAATCTTCATTTGAATAGAGATAAACAAAACGGCTCTATTTAGATCAACCACACTGAACTAATATGTTCCTTAATGTCCACGAATGTATAACATTTCTGTTTGTTTGTACTAAGAATGAACAAAACACTATTCAACTTAAAATAGCTTTTTCAAGGTCTTTTTGTGTCAGTACAAAACTATCTTCTGGAGAGGAATCTTGGACTTTCTTCTTAGGACTTTGATTCTTCCGAGCTACTCAGGGACATCCCGAAGTTCTTGTGCAAAATCAAAACAAACCTGTTTCTTCGATATCACGACTATACAGAGTCAGATAAATCGAGTCTTAATATCTATTGAAACCTGATCCTATACTACCAAGATGTCCTGATACATGTCATACTCAGGGGTTTTGGGATCTAATCAAAATCTTTATTAAATTCATCTCCCAATAGTATTGCAATATTTTGTTGTGGAAATGAGGCTTATCAACATGTGATACCCTAAAGGAGTAACACAAATCAAAATCCTCCCTGACCGCACTGTCGAGGTGCGACAAAAATAAATAATAACCCAAACTAACCTACTAGTTCGTAGTAGTGATAAGTACGGGATCGATCCATAGGGAACACGAAATTATAATTGTGCTAGTTGTACGAATTTATGAGGACAAACGCAAAGAGGGGGGGTTTGATTTGGATTCTTATAACTACTAAACAAATAAAATAGGAACTAACAAGCAAAATCAAATAATTACCAACGCAATACTAATGAAAACTTAATGAACGAATTCGAGAAGAAATAAATACTCCAACTCACGGTTCATTCATCCCCCATGTTAACATGACTACTTTGACCTTGACGTTTACTTTATTTGTTTTCAAGATTAATGCCCCTCGAGAATCTAAAGCGCTTCGATTTCCCGGTCCTATCCCTTAAGTATATTTAATTGAAAAAACGTCTATTCAAGAAGACCTTTCTAACTAAGCAGTCTAGGTTAGCCCATAGATTTAACCCAGTTAAAAGCATTAAACCCTAGGATAGAGAGCAAACAAATTCCCAAGTACACTTAGCGTGACCCGTAAGAACCTGGTTTAATTCACCCTAATGAACCCACTAGTTGTTACCAAGTGTCTCCACATATAACAATTACACGGATTACATGCTTAGACTTAACAGACATATTTAAACAATTAACCTAGATGGCCAGTCTAAACCAATTAATTTAAACACGCAGAAATTTCAAACAGATAAATTAAACAATCTCAAAAGAACAAATATCATAACGTCTCGAATTAAATAAGCACATTAAACATGGGTTCAGAAATTCCCGGAGTTGGGATAAAAACACTAACTAAAAAAAGACTCTCAAAACTGCGCGTCTGACTCCCTCAATTGAAAATTGTCTTGCGTCTGCGTGTGATTCTTTCTCCCAAAAGTGGCATCCGCCTTCCCAATTGATTGACTTATATAGATATGGCATGCACCCACTTTCTTCCACTCTTCTCATTGGCCGAATCTAATTCATATATTCACCAAATCTTTCGGATCTCAATCTTTCCCTATAAGTTCCCTTGACCAAATCTTTTTTTCAAATAAACAATCTACACGTTGGATTCTTTTCTGCAGCTTCTGGAACATTGGCCTGCACTGGGTCACCCAGTGTGGGCCGCTAGAATTTTAATTTTAGCCCACACCAATTTGCAAAAATCACCTAGAAATACTTAAAACCACAAGAAACGATCAAGTGCGGAATAATCAAGACAAAATGTACTTAAGTAATAATCCATGCTATTTTCATGCAACCAAACTCAATAAATCGAACTTAAATATATTAATAACACGAATTAATCACTACCTACCACTCCCCGACATATTAACTGGTGCATATTAACATGCATGATATTTGGAGTATTCCTTGTCCAAATCTCAACATCTTTTTCAATTCAAAGTGAGAGTATGACTAGGATAATGACACATATGATTAAAATTTCACCGTTGACTATTTACTTTATATCATTAGTGGGCACAAAATACTTTATTATTTTGTTGGAGAAAATCGTGGTTCCTACTTTTCAAGGAACCATAATGAAAATCCCATTATTTCACAGGATAATTGTTGTGATGATGCTCACATGTCTGGTAATGATTACGACCGCTAAAGTGGAAGAGAAAAGACTAGAAGTAACCTTTGAATTAGTCATAGAAATTATAAGAGATATGGGGTGCGTTCCAATTACAATATTCTGCTTACTTCCACAAGGCATACTCTTGGCCATGGGAGATGCCTTAATTAGGGTTGAAGAATATTTTTCTGATTATTGCGATTAGCATCTGGAGTTTCATGAACAGTTCACTCTTGAGGGAAAGTTGGATTAGCGAATGTTGGGAAATTTATAGTTTTGATGAAAGTTCCAAAAACACATGTAATAGGATGTCGGACATATTGTTTCGATGTTTTTATTTGCTATAGAGACCGATTGATAATGATTGTATAGAAAAACCCGATGTAATAGATAGGTCACATATTGAGGGGGAACTCAATTTCGAATCTTCAAGATTCGGAAGAATATAAAGAAAGTAACGCTAAGCGAAGCGGAAGATCGGATCTAACCGATCTTGTCGGATAACTTCGAAGTAGTGAAGCTCAAACCTCTATTAAAGACTCCATCGGTGGATCGATCGGGCCAGAGATCGATCGGAACTCATAAGATGAAAAAAATCCTCTGCGATCTGAACAAGATGAATACCAACCTTAGTTGGAGGAACAACACCGCAAAAGCAAGGCTTTCAGATGAACAGAGTCGATCTCATGGGATTCGATGTTGCTCTCTTCAATTAATTTATAAATCACATCAAGCTGCAGAACTCTACCTAAAAATATTTGAGATTCAAATTGCTCTCCAACGGCTCTTTGATCTCAAGGTCTATAAATATGGGATCACTTGACATACGAAATCTTTGGGACAAAAACAACATAATCAAGAAGCTCAAACTATAGTCGATTATTACGAAGAACAAACATGAGCTTATTTTTATATTGTGTTCAAGTTCTTCAAGAAATCTAGTATATATAAGAAAAGATTTCATAGTTTGAACCTCAACAATCTTACCCAAACCCCAAGTTAGGATAAGTTGTTTAGCAAGATTTCGATCTAGGGTTTCTATCTTGATTTTAAGGATCGGTTGAGTGAGAACTCTTAAAACATACGTTGGTGTCTTGTGTTGGACTAACACACTAATCTAAACACGGTTAAGTCGGATTAAAATTTCATTTGGTTTGGAACCAATTTTGATTACTCACATCGCATAATCTTTAATACATTCTAAGTTAAGATCGAAAATTTATTACATCGATTAAAAGATAAAACTTGGAATTTGTTGGAAAAGAAGTTTGTTATCGAGACCAACCGATTCACTTCCGCCTCGATCACTTTTCAACCTCCCTCAAACACGCCCTCACATAACCCTGCTCGGGACCTACAAGTGGTATCGAGCGGTTGGTTCTTCTCCGACCAACGACTGCGTGGTCATTGTGGTCAACCGATCTTGAAAAACCGTTTTAAAACTCATTCATTTTCCAAAATCACTCAAAGATGGATAAAATGTATCATGATCTTTGAAAATTGATGAGTATTGGGCCATATATATGTCCAACCATCTAGGCTCGATGGCGGAATGATGGAAGTCATCGAGAGGACCCATCATCATTTACTACGACAAAGGCGAAAAAGCCCAAATCACGATGGACACGAAGAAAAAATCGCATACTGGACACCATTGCAAGACATATCATCATGAAGACAATGGATAAGGTCACCAAAGAGAAGATTAAATATCTCAAATCTGCGAAAGCAATGTGGGATACTCGCTGAGATCTCTGCGAGGAAATGAAAGATTCGAACCGGTGAAGTTCGAGAAATCATTCCGCCTCAACTAAAACCATCAACGAACTCGATGGAAGAATTACAATGTCTATAAACAAGCTTTCGAGAACTTGGTAGAGATGATGTTGATAAAGATATCAACTATAAGATCCTAAGGTCTTCACTTTGGGACGTAAGAATCAAAGATTGCCGGGACATTTCAAGAATGAAACCTAGTAGCTTGTTCTTGAGTCTTAAAGCTAGTTCACCCGATTAGGATCGATGACGAAACCTCGACTTCAAAATCTCATTTGCTTTCAAGGCAAAGCGAGAACAAAGGCCAATGAACCCATTGGAAATATACAGAAATAATTTACCGTAAAGCTTGAGAAGTCGGATATACAACTTGGTAAGTATCGAAGATTTTATAAGGACTATCAACATAGCCGGGGAAGATAGGAGATCGCATAATAGATCTCCAGAAAGAACAGGATCGATGATCGGAGGGATCCACGAGATGAAAGGGAAAGAGATAGTCGGACAAAGGAAGGAAGAGATAACCAATCGGATAGAAGAAACTCGGACTACTATCGAAGGGAAATCACCGAAGGTCATATGATGGCGAGGATTCACCCGGAAGGAAGGGAACGGTGGAATTGAGAATGTCACTATAGCACAATTCTTTAGGAACAAAAGAGAAAATCTAGAGAAACATGGTTTGAATTTTATGGTGAAAATATCAGAGAAGAATGAAATGAAGACGGTTTAATGAATCCCAAATAACTTATATATATAGACAGAAGAGCAATTATTTGAAGATCTCTTAGAGAAACTTATTTCCGAAATGAAAATCGAGGATCGTAAACAATCTAGGAAAATGATCTTAAAATTAAATTGAATTTTGAAGGTAACCGAGGAATTTAAAATTCTCAAAGTTAAATTCCCGAATCAAAGAACAGATGGAAATTAAAGAAAAGTCGATTTAAAAATCTTGCAAGCAAAATTATGAGCTATTAGAATGCATTTATTTCCAAATCCTCCGAGGACAATCGCGTAAGAAAAATAGATGTTTTTTCAAAATCATCTCAAATTAAAGACATGAACGCCTATTTTCAAAGATTGACAAGGAGGACTCAAGCTATGAGAAACCCTCCACATTCGATTCATCTCGTAAAGGTGTAATCGCAATTTAAAAAAAATACTTATCAAAAGCTAAACTTTAATTAAATCAATTTAATGGACCCCAATAAAATAACGGAAGAATTAATTCTTGAAGAAATTATCGGGAATCGAAATTATCACAAAAGGAATCGAGACCCACCAAGGTTTAATAAGCATTAAATCGAAAAACCATCTTGAAAAAGGATATGAAATAGTAAATAAATTTTAACCAACCACAATTGGATAAAAAAGAAGACAAACCGAAAAGGTAAATCATAAGTCTTCTAAGTCATCCAAGGTTCACACAAGTAATCATACAAAGAAAAGCATATGAGGATAAGTATGATTATGTTGACCCACGGAGACAAATTTCGACCGACCGATCATAGAAGTGCTCGCTTTTGTATGGATCCCCAACCAAACCTAAAGACCCAAACAGGGCGTGGGTCCGGCCAACAAAGGAGGGTGCAAGCAACTATCCGGGAACATCGATAGTGGATGCTCAAGGCACATGTTTGAAGCAAACATCTCCTCAATATACATAGGTAGTAAAGGCCGGCGTGTATTTTTTCGGTGATGATAACTTTGGTTATACCAAAGGGTTCTCTTAGAGAATGATGATGTACAAGTAACTGGAGTATCGTTTGTCAAGGTCCGAAGCACAACCTATTATCGGTTTCACCGACAACAGATTAGGTGTTGAGTTCTCGGTGATCAATGCACTATCAAGAATCGAATACTTCAGATATTTAATCGGTTCAAGAAAAGGGACGATGAACATGATTGAAGTTGTTACGATTGTTAAAGTTCCAAAAGTAAGTTAATCACAAAAGAATTGATCGAACTTTAAAACTCTTAATAAGATGAATCAGTTGAAGGACTTCGAATTGTTCTCAAAGGATTATTGCATGTCAAGGGAAAACAGTCAAAGCTTCATTCAAAGGATTTTTGGACAAAGATTGGCCAATGACAAGTTTCATATGGATCTGTTTGGACCCGATTTTTACTCTCTCTTGAAATACACTCTGGTAATTGGATGACTATTCCAAGTTTCGGGTTATATTCTTACTAAGAAGAACAAACTACTAAGAAGATTACAAAATGAACTCGGTGTTAAAGAGTAAAAATCTTGGGGACGATAAAGGTATGCACTTCGAACTCCTTTATCGATTTTTTGTTTAAGTTTGGTATACTCGAGGACACAAAAGTAATGGAGTAGTTTAACGGAGAAAAAGAACTCTCAAAGAAGTTTCGCCGAACAATGTTAATAACATGCGATGCCAAACTCTTTAAGGTAAGAATCTATGAATAACAGAATGTCTCCGACTAAGGCTCACTACAAAACACCTTATGAACCGTGGAAGGGCGATACTTCCAAGTGCAAGTGTTTATACACAACAATGGGAAAATGAAGACCTTTGAGGCCAAGTCGATGAGGGTATATTTCTAGGGTATGTCATAAATTTTGTTTATGTAGCCTTTGATGAAGCATCGATCAAGAGAAATCAAAATCTTTATTCAAAAATGAATCAACTAACCATCAAGGATAAAGGATCAAAATCAGATCAATTTACATTCCAGATCTAGTCGATTCACCGGATCAATCGATTTTGGTTTTGGTTGGAAAATCAACCATAAGGGGGAGATATCCATGATGATTTACGAGAATCAAGTGGACCATAACACTCCCAATCACTAGTAATAAGGCAAAAGGATCAAAATCTCTGGATAACCGGTCATCCAACCGATCTCGATAATTGAATAAAATTAAAACTAGACATAGAATCTAGGCTTGAAGGAACCTAAATCGAGGAAGCTACTCGGATTCTAGCCAAGATGAAATTCGAGAGAAATGAAGTATGGGAACTAGTTCTGTGCCATCAAGACGAATTGGCAACGAAATGGATCTTCAAGAACAAGAGAGATGAAAAATGTTATCATGAAATTCTAAGGGGTATTCACAATCGAAAAGAATTGATTACGATGAGACCTTTCGGGCCGCCGCCTTTGAACCTTGGTTGATGAACAAAGGGCCTTCGGATGGACGTAAAGAGTTTAAACGGGGTACTACGGAGGAATTCAACCTCCGTGCTTTGAAAAAGGCAACCTGTACTCTTTAAAAACTATCCAGGTATGATACTCTTCGTTCTTGATCGAAAGTGGGTTCACTAAAGGAACAAAGGGACGTAACCTTATTCAATAGAAATGGAGAAGATATTTCGATGGTTCTTGATTACGTGATTATACATCATCTTCGGATCTCCAAACAAGAACCTATGTGAAAGATTCAAAAAAACCGTGCAAGGGAAATTCGAGATGTCCATGATGGGTCGATGAATTACTTTCAGGTCTCCAAGTTAAACAAAGTTGGAAGGGATATTCATCGCCAAGCAAAGTACACTAGGAATATTTTGGCTAAGTTTGGAATTCAAAATAAAAGAAGCCAAAATTCCTATGATGATTTGGATTCAAGATGGATCCGAGAAATCGGAAGGAATAAGGGCTCTTATTGGATCTTTATTATACCCGACCGCCAAAGAGACTGTGATATCACTTTTAGAGTGAGGGTGTATGTGATTTCGTGCAAATCCAATGGTCACCACCAAGAAGCAAACTACATTAAGTATTGAAGGGAACAATAAACCTTGGTTTATTCTACCCATCGATGATAATCTAGAGCTTATATAATGACGATTATGGAGGTTAAGATCGACGAGTAAAAATCAACCTCGAACATGTCATTCTTAGGTAAAACCGAAATCGTGGTTTTCATTTGAATCAACAAGAACAAACAAACGGCTCTATTTAGGGATTACAACATTGTAAAGTTAAGAACTAGAACGTACCTAATATGTTCCTTAATGTCCAAGCATGTAGATGTCGACAATGTATAAAGATTGAAAAAGAAGAATTTGGAAAAGATTTGATACTAAGAATGAACAAAACACTATTCAGATTTAAAATAGACTTCTAGATCTTTGTCACCGAAAAATGTTTGATGGAATCTTTTGTGTTGGTTAAGAGACTAACCGGATCGAGAGAAACATTGAGTTTGGTTGGGATCTTCAAGAGACCGATATGCAAAAAAATCGAGGATCTTGAGATCCAAAGGAAACTTTCGGATTTTTTCGGTTTTTAAGGATCACTTTAAAGGAACCGATCGAATTCAAGGTTTATTTCGGTTTAAAGGATTATACGATTAAACCAAGTTGGTTATAGTATTTCTTCGTGAACAAGATTCGAGATTCTTCAATCGCGATAAAATCAGGAATTTACACAACAAATGAAATTTCTTTTCATTGATAAAACCCGAAAGGTGAGGTTACATTCTATAGACATATATTAACCAAAAAATCCTAAACCTAGGACCCTAAAACCCGATCCAAACCCAAACCCGAACTCATAAGTTAAATGTTAATAATTTTATGAAAGAATTTTTTCTTAACGGCGAGGGGGGAGGCTTCTAATTGAAACCGATGGACTCTCCAAGTGAATCTATACAGAGCCCAAGATAGGGTCAACATTAATTGGACATGTGCAAAAGAGTTGGTCATCGATCTCATGGGCACGGGGTTTTCCGATGGGATCTAATCAAAATCATTTAGGAAATTCATCTCCCATACCGGTGGTAGAGAATTGCGAAATTTTGTTGAAATCGAAGATGATGAAGAAAAACAAGCAATGAGGGATGCAAAGGGTTGATTTGAGAAGATGAAACCATATAAAAGGGTGTAAAAGTGTTTTCAAAGTCTTAAACAAGGGTTCACCAAGATACATGATTCTTACAAAGAAGATAAGTATGGTGAATGGGTGATGTTGTGTAAAACATTGGTCCATTTTATAGAGGCCAACAAGGATGCAAAAATGCAATTGTCGGTTCAAGAAGCCTATCCGAGAAATTTGCATCAAAAGGTGGTGTAGAAATCACGCTGACCGATAATTGGATAAATTTACGGTTGATTGACATATCGAGAGATTAAACGATTTCGCATGTCAATCACGCCTACTTAGGAATAGAAGCTACTACGAAAGTTTTGGTAACACTTATCCCAAGAATTGGCTTTATCCGAAAAGAATCGATAAGGTCAACCAAAATCTGACATTACTTACGAGCATGAATGTGCTTGAAACTCCAATAAATCGAGATATAGTCAGAAATATCGGTTGAAGGGGAACTTAAACAAAAGGGAAATCGACGAAAGGAAAGATCACCTAGCTTGGGACCTTTCGAGAAGAAGTTAAAAGGATCATAGTTGGGAAATTTCTTAAGGCTTAGGTGAATGATTAAGATCAACAAGTGGAATCAACATCTTAAAATACAAATAACAAAATATCGCATCTCTCTTCTCTTTTCTTTATTTATTTATCCGGATCATTTCGATTTTATTTTTCAAATGTGACGTGTACTCGCTAATCATTTAATGCGGAAAACATGTATTAAGCGCTACTTGATCGTCTTTTTAAATCCAAAAGTTTTTTGCAGACGCGTTTTTCCAATTACGATCAAAAAAAATGGAAATCTTTTCAAAACGATTGATCTTCAAAATCTTGTCTTATTGTACCCTCATCCTCTATATAAAGATTCATCAAACCTTACCGAGTTTTTACGCTTTCACAAACTTCGCATTACTTCATTGAAAAACTTCAAATTTTAACGTTTCAAAAATCGCGTCGAAAAAAATTTGAATCTTTAATATTTTTTTTAAAGCTTAATGATGAATCTTTCTTTCCGTTAAAAACGAGGAAATTATGCTTCATTGCCTTTTGTTTTTAGATGATATTGATATTGATTAACAAATTTAATGAGTCTATCTCACATGTAGATGGCCACTCATGGACTTGGAAAGATCATGTGCAATTATTTTCGAGGATAAGTTCGATTCGATTTGGAAACCTAGGATTACGAATCCACGGAGGTGGAACAAATCAAGAAAGTTCGGATTTAACATATTGCTCGTTAATCCGGTGCGCAAAGATGAAGCACTTCAATTCTTGCAAAATTTGAGTGTGGATGAAAAACCGGAGGAGAGGAGATGTTCGTCGGTCAACGGAGAAGAAATCGACAAACAAATTCCGCAAAAGGGAATCTCTCTGCGCACACTTCTGAGGAGAATGAGGATGAAGAAATCGAGAGGAGCTCTTAAGAGAGGGGACAAACATCGATACCCGGATTCATCGCGCCAATGCTCAAGATCATTTTTGACAGACGGCCAAGAACGATCATGGAATTTCATTTAAATTTATGATCACTCATCACAAAAAATGTACAAAGATGGCAAAACACAGAATAATTGATGGGGAATTCGAAAAAAGCCATCTTTCCAAGAACACGAAAAATTTTCAATGAATCCAGTGTGTCTTTTCTAAAAAGAGAATCAAAGAATCTAAACAAGGTGAACATATTAAAAGACAAACCGATGATAATGGAATCGAATGGATCAAGTCCTACAATGCCTTCCTTCTCATCAAAAGTTATATATGGGCCACCAGACGATGACACGGAGCCCTCCAACAAAAAATATCGCCATCCACAATTTCCACGTAAAAAAGAAACGAAATCGTGAAGGCCAGAGAAGAGGCCAAAGAAAGGACATATTTAAACAATTAGATAAATTAAACAATTTGCATGCAACAAAGAATTAATAAAGACAAATTCTCGCCAAAATTTCAGAACAATTTTTTAAATAACCACATTAAACATGGTTTCATGAAATTCCGGATGGGATAAAATTTAACAAAAAGACTCAAATCAACAAAGACCATCATCGAAAATGGCGTCGACTAAGAAAAATTGATCCACAAAACATCTTGGAGATCCTCAAAGATGTGATTCTTTATCCCGAAAAAAAGTGGAAAAAGAATGGAAATTCCCGATCCACGTGGGAAAGTCGAATCGCCGAAGAAGAGAAGTTTTCGGAGATCGCCAGTTGACTGAATATAGATATGAAAGTGGAACTGCTTCTTTTCTCACGACCTTTGGCGATCAAGTGATGGATCCAATTCCTACATATAGGAGATCCGGATCTCAATCTTTCCCCGCCTCAAACAAAACGAAGCAATCGAGAGATCGCTTCTCCCAATCCATAATATCTGATGCACAAAAATGACCGATTGATGACAAATCTGGATGAAACTCAATCTTCTTTTTCAAATAAAGAAATTGACCAAAATGATTTGGAATTCTTTGAAAGATTCTCAATCTACCAATCTTCGGGTTTTCGCTAATGATTTAAATCGGGCATTGTCCAAATCTTTTCCCACCTGGCGCTTTTGATCAAACAAAAGTGGGGGGAAGGATCGAGAAACCAATACACATTCGATGACAAGGCCCATGGACAAAGCTCAATTGCAAGAAAGTTTTCTTTGGGACATCAAAATCTGGACGTCGGAAAAAGAAAACGGAATTAAAAGGATTAGCTTAAAAATTGTCCAAAGAAGAGGAATCAAGAAGAAAGAAGATTTTCATGAAGGGTTGAAAAAGAAGTTCAAATCAAGGGCTAAGAAAGGATTAATGGAAAATACGCAGAGTAACCAAGATTCCACGAGATTATACCAAAATCAAACACGCCAAGAGGTTTGAGAATGGAATAAATCAATGAATGGCTTCTAGATGCCTTTGTCCTTGATCTTGTCCTAAAAGAAGAATCACCGGATGATGAAAATAAATATCCCACTCAAGTATTCGAAAATGATTTTGTTTTTATAAATGTAAAGATATCTCGCCAAGAGTATGATCTGTTAATATACTCAAAGAAGGCAGATGGCTCATTCGACAGACCGGCATTTGAGAGATTCTACTTTGACATCTTGAGCAAATCACGGATAATCGATCAAGAATAACTGATGTCAAATGGAAACTCTATTTCATTTTCAACATTCCACAAGACCAAAGAGAAATGCCGAAGGATACAAGCTCAAGGAGTGAAGATTCCTAAGATCTAGGATATTTTTTAAATTCAACTTTTCCGATGTAACATGTAATCATCTTATCTAATGAAAAGTTTATTTTTTGATCCCAAGACAAAATCTCTTTGTCTTCCGATTACTTGCTTCTTTAACTCGTTTCTATACTAAATTTTTTGGTTTTCAAGTGTTTTGGTTTCATCAAAAAGGAAATTGTTGGGAAATTTATAGTTTTGATGAAAGTTCAAAAACACATGTAATAGGACCAATTTCAAGTTAGAGTATGATATTGTTTACATTATGTTATAGGAGACCGGTTGATAATGATTGTATTCGATGTAATAGATAGGTCACATATTGAGGGGGGAACTCAATATGTAAATTTCTAAACCCGATATATTAAAAATAACGCTAAAGAATCTTGATCTAACCGATCTTGTCGATTTTCATGAAGCTCAAACCTCTATACTAGAAGATCGATTATTAAATGGAAAATCCATCGTGGTTCGATTCATAAGATTTTCGATGTTTCATCTTAACCATCGAACAAGATGAATACCAACCTTAGTTGGAGGAATTTGAAGGCTTTCATAAAGGAAGTTGTGACATCGCGGGATTCAGCATTTCAAATATAAATTTTCAAGACGCCACATCAAGAACTCCAAAAATAGCCCGAGATTCAAATGCTTTCCAAACTTTTGATCTCAAGGTCTATAAATATGGGATCACAAACTGACATAAGATAATCAAGAAGCTCAAACTATAGTCGATTTCCATCGAAGAACATTTTTTACAATTATTTTATATTGTGAGTTCTTAGCAAGAAATCTTTTCATCTAGAAAGAGAAGAAAAGATTTCATAGTTTCAACAATCTTTTGAAATTTTCGATCCAGGGTTTCTAATGATTAATCGGGATCGGTTGAGTGAGAACTCTTAAAACATCTTGGCTTTGTTGGGAAATGCCGCTTTAACGGTTAGGGCCTTTATCGCTTTTGATTAATTGCTCTCACAAAATTTTACATTCTAAGTTAAGACAAAGACCAAGCTTCGATCCGATCGGACGATTTCTCACATCCGATTAAAAAATAAAACTTGGAATCGATTGATACAAACCGGTTTTTTCAATTAATTGAGTTATTGAAATTTTGCAGATTTCGCACTCGACAAAGCTATATTTTTGATCCAAGAAAAAATGATTATAAAAATTTGGGACCTCATACAATAAGACTTGAAATCAAGTCATGTCAATAATTTTTATTGGTTTTTGGCAGCAATTAGCTTTGTCATTAGCTAATTCCTTGACGTTAATTTTCTAAAAAGAATTTGTTGATCTTCTAAGACTATGTTTATCGATGCTTCTGAGCTTGGGTGTCACCGCTATAGTCCAAAAAAATTATTAAAAAAAAATCAGCCTTATATCTAATTTACAGTTCCGTTCATCCTACGTGGCACTACAAAATTCGCTCATTCACAATATATTCTTACTCTATATGACGTTCAATGTCACTGAGAATGAATGCAAGGAAGAATAAACGGAAAGAGTAAAAACTAACAGAAGATGAAGACAAATGAAATATAATTTCATAGTTGTTTTGAACGGCAGTGATGACAGACGGTGGTGACAACAGGTGGTGGGAGGATTATATGATCTCACCCCATCAGTCATCAGTTACCGTAGGAGAAAATGAAAGCCAAGATAATTGCAATTGGTATAATTGTATTTTTTAATGATAAGAGAATAAAAAGAAAATTGAAATTTGAAATGTCAGTCCCAGCAGAAGAGAATGAAAGAAAATATAAGAATTAAACTGTTATAAAAAAAGAAATTGGATGATTCGAATATATATTTATATATATATTGTCATTGATTCCCTAGTTTCAACCCGATTATGTACCGGTTCAAAGTGGTTTTTTAGGCCCACTCTATGCCAATAACCGAACTGATAATGTGACCAGTTCCCAGTTAAACCGGTCAGAACGATCCAGTTTTAAAAACACTACTTATAAGTTATAAGAATCTTATTTGAGCTAGGTTCTTTGATTTTTAACTTCAGATGATTTGATATCTTGTAAAGAGAATGTGAAATAAAGTAGAAAAAGTATTTGTATTATATATATATATATATATGAATATCATATTGTAATTTATATATATGTAAAAGTAGAAGTGAGGAGAGAGAGGAAGATAGTGAATAATAATTATTGATCCGTGTTACACCTTTAGGGTATTGCATGTTGATAAGTCTTGTTTTCAAAACAAAATATTACAATACTAATGATCACATACTAATAGGAAAACATATGTGGTCCTCCTCCATCATATATCTCGGACATAGGTAATGACTATTATACATAGTGAAAAATTCTACGATACATATACCAAATTTCAACACTTCATTTTGTAGTCGAAGATCTTCATCAAGATGATTTCTACTTAGAAGATCTAAAGAAGGCATCAACTCACCAATCCCAAAAGATATCATGATTGATGACAAAATAAAATTTATGCTGGTCTCCGTTGACGTTGTATTGGTATAATCCATCGTGAAAATAATCAATCCATGTTCAAAATGTAAATAAACTTATCAGTTCCAAAAAACTATTTTAATAAATTTCAAAACTATTTTGTGTGTAATTATTAGTGACATGAGATGTAATTTCCTGATTTTTGTAGCATAGTTTGAAACAATATAAATACTTTATTGCTATTTTGAATATGTGAAAAAAATACTGTCCTTTCTGAATTTTGAGCAATTAATCTAAATAAAGACAGAGGGAGAACTATAATATATATATATATATATATTATTTATATATTTATTTCTATTTTTATTTTGCATGATATGAGATTTAAATTGATTAGTCCAATTATTATAAATTAGTTGCGTGTACTTTTGACATTAGACTTAAATTATTAGTTAAATCATTCTAAAATAAATTATTCGTTTTCATTATTAGTTAATTATAGAACGACAATACATTGGTTGTGATAAAGTTCTGTACCCGAACTTTTAAGCCAAAATACTATTTGGGACCAACATAGGATAAATGGTGTTGATTCTGGGAATTATATTAACTCCATCAGATAGTAGACTCTATATCAAATTTTAGAGAAAACATATGTTCTACTAATGATATTATATGGTATGACGATTAACAAGAGTTAGAACAATCTCTTAAAAAGATTGGCTTTCTTCAAGAGGACAATTTTCAATCATGGACAATTATATATTGTCATATCCGATTTGAAAATTTTGTTATGCTATAGGAATGACGGCAATAGGTGACAATCAACATGGTTTATAAGGAAATAATTTAAAATCATAAGAAAAAATAATATCTTTCAAACTTGCATTATTTAACAATGTAAATTTTTCCAATATTTTGAGTGCAACTCATTTTCACGCTAAATTTTGAAAGCAAAAAATGCCCACAAAAATCGTGCATGTGCATTGCATACATTTTGAAAATCGTGCATTGGGTAGATGAAAAAAAATTGTGTAATATATAAAAGAAAATTAAAATTATAAAAAAATATTATAATAAAGATAAATATTTTTCTATTCCATTTAATATGCAAATAAATATATTTCTCTTCAAATTCATTTTATACTTACAAACCGATATACTAATTTGTAATAATACTTATATTTTTTTTGTATAATATTTTATTATTATATATGTATAAATAAATTTAGTTTAAAAATTTAAAAATAATATTAATAATTTAGAAAATATTCAAGAAATAATTAATATATATGTGTAGTAGAATGAATAATTGAACTTTATACCTATTGCATGCAAAAAATATTTGTTATAAAAATACAATAATGCCCTTCAATAAAACAAAAGAATAGCATCACTGCACAACGCCGTTACGCCGCCGCCGTGTTATTCATTACACCATAGAGGCTTCACATTTCAAGAAATTGAACAATTTAATGAAAACGAAATCCCAAAACAAAATTCAAGACATATAGAGAGAATTTTCGGTCCTGCATATACAAATACAGTTATGCCATTTTCTCCGGAAAAACTTCCAAACTCCATGGCGATTTCATGCTCGTATGATTCGTTTAAATATTGGTCTTGGTAGTCTCTTCAATTTTCTCAGGTAAAGATTAAACTAACTTGAACTTCTCTCGTATACATATTTTCTCTATTGGAAGTAGTTAATGCAGAATATCGTATGAAATTGCAATTTTTTTCCGCTATATTTATTAATTGTGAACTGATTTCATTTTCTATAATTAGTGCTGTAGTTTCTGTGCTTTTATGTTTAATGGGGCATCTGATTCTGGCAAAATATGTAAAGGATCAAGGTCTTTTTTGTTTCTTGAATGAAATTTCTTGCAGATTTATAATCTAGTAATTTTCTTCAAGATTGATGATTTTGAAATTTGTGTCTTTGATTGAGAATTTGAAGCGGGGTACGGAGTACTTCAACAAGATATTTTGAAATGAGCGGTGGCTTGTATTATTTGTATTTGCTTTTCGCTCAGGAATTATTCAATGCTAATTATTTGGTTAAAATGAAAAATTTCCAAGGATTTTAGGTTTTAGCCAGCTATACATAGTGGTGATTAAATAGATGTAATTGTAGAAAATAGTAACTGTGAGGAAGAAAAACATATGGAAATTAACCAAACCTTTCACCATGATCACAATGTGTATATGTTGATCAACACTTTGGGGGTGGTTTTTTCATATGTATTTTAGTGAAATTTTTGTGTATTTTTGGTTATTTTGGTCAAACAATTTCCTCTTTCCGACATTTGAATTTCATTTAGGTAAATATACACATATCTATACAATCCCTGATATAATGATGGTTGGTTTAGAATTACTTTTAGAGCTGGATGAGGTCTTACTAAAATATCTGCTAGTGCTAGAGTTTGCACACCTTTTTGCACACCACTTCCCCCCCATAAGTTCTGATACATGATTCTTTTCACAACTGTAGGGTATGAGACCTAAGATAAGATGAGCCTACAAGGAAAGCATAGCATTTTAATGGTATCTGATTTTTTCTACCCCAACTTCGGTGGCGTAGAGAATCACATTTACTCTCTATCACAATGTTTGATGAAACTTGGCCACAAGGTTAGTAAAATCGCATAATCTTCACTCTTGTATCTATTCCTCTTTTGATGGAATGCAAATTAGGAGTTTCACCAACAACTCCTTCCCATTAATGTCCTGTTCTATAAAAACTTAATAAACGTGATTTATGTCTGCAGGTTGTTGTTATGACCCATGCTTATGGAAATCGTTCGGGAGTGAGGTGCATGACTGGAGGTCTGAAAGTTTATTACGTGCCATGGAAACCGTTTGTTATGCAGAATACATTGCCTACTTTTTATGGAACACTTCCAATCATAAGAACGATTTTGATACGGGAAAGGATATCATTAGTGCATGGACATCAAGCCTTTTCAACCCTATGTCATGAAGCTCTAATGCATGTACTTACGATGGGTTACAAAGTTGTGTTTACTGATCATTCTCTTTATGGTTTTGCTGATGTGGGAAGCATTCACATGAACAAGGTTTTGCAATTCACTCTGGCAGATGTTACCCAAGCTATATGTGTTTCTCACACGAGTAAGGAAAATACGGTCTTTAGGTCTGGTCTGCCGCCCGAAAGGGTTTTTGTGATTCCAAATGCTGTGGATACAGCAATGTTCAAGCCTGCTCCTGTTCGACTCAGCAGTCATGAGATTGTTATAGTTGTCGTAAGTAGGTTGGTTTACCGAAAAGGTGCAGATCTACTTGTTGAAGTCATCCCTGAAGTTTGCCATTTGCATCCAAACGTGAGGGGCCCCGCCCATCAGAATCTGGACTAGATTGTAGATGCATTGGTTGCTGATGTCATGCTGATGCAATTATGCAGGTAAGGTTCATAATTGGTGGAGATGGACCTAAAAGAGTGCGGTTGGAAGAGATGAGGGAAAAGCACTCTCTTCAAGATCGGGTTGATATGATGGGTGCTATTCCACATGCTAAAGTACAGTCGGTTTTGGTTACAGGACATATATTCTTAAACAGGTTGAGTACACTTAATGTGATTCAAATTCTTCTGAACTATTTCCATCTGTGTGGTGATTTTAGTGGGAACTAATATAACGTACAACTTTTTTGTTGTTTTTCCAGTTCTTTAATGGAGGCATTCTGTATAGCTATACTGGAAGCTGCTAGTTGTGGATTGCTAACTGTCAGTACACGCGTGGGTGGTGTCCCAGAGGCATGGTCATACTCATACATCATTTTCACTTTGCTTGTCTTATTTGATAACGTCAACCTATCTTGTTAGTAGGGATTAGATTTATACTGAAGTGTATAATATTTTAATTATAGTTTCTGAAACTTCATGTTGCTTTTATAGGTTCTTCCAGATGACATGATTGTCCTTGCAGAACCAGATCCAAGCGACATGGTAATGGCAATCACGAAAGCTATACACTTGCTCCCCAGATTGAACCACAAGAAATGCATAGTCGTGTGAGTTATCTTGCCATATAAAGGAAATTGCAATTTTACATAAATATCACAATTGACTAAATCCACGTTCTTGTTCTTTTTATCTCTCTTAATGTCATATACATTAAAGAGCTCCAACTATTAAGAAATTCTTAAACTGCATACAAGAGGTGGAATGTCAGTCTGCTGTCTTGTGAATAGAAAATTTAATTTATTAAATTTGTATCCTGTGCTAGAGGTTACGTAAGCTTTGAAGGTTCAGTTCCCCTGCTTCTATATCTACGTGTTCTTGGATTTTTGGGTTATAATCATGAACAAAAATCTGGTCAAGAAATCACAAAGAAGCCAAATAATGTTTTTTTCTTGGCTACAAGAGTGACTAAGAGACCAATATTGAGATCAAATAATGAGGCTAGAAGAATTTTGTTAAAGATTGCAACAATTGATATTGTGAGACCATTACATTTTAGCTTTTTAATTTTCTTTTGAATACGCTATTACAGTATTAAAATTATAATCTGCATTGATATATTGCATGTATATAACTTGAGACTGAAATCATAATGAAGAATATGTTAGTTCCATTTTAGCCAATGTCTCAGTAGGTTTGACTTATACTTACATTGTATCACCTGCCAATCTGCCATAACCTTAACTGCAAAAGCTTTATAGTTTTGACATGGTTAAATATAGTTCCCATCGACAATTCGATTATGAGATAAATTATAAGTATGACCTTCTAGACATTTCTGAAAGATTCCTTGACAGATAAAGAAACTTTATAGTTGGCATGATGTTGCCAAGAGGACAGAGATTGTGTATGACCATGCTATCAAGTGTTCCAATCAGAATCTCGTAGAACGTCTACCCAGATACACATATAGAGGCGACAAAGTCTTATGTAAGCCAGTTTTACCATACAATTAGTTTGTATTTTCAAACATTATTAGTTGTTCAATAAAATGTATGATTTTGTTAGTATTAATTGTTTCATTTATAAAGTATTACTCCCTCCATCCCATAGTTAATTGGGCATCTACTGTACACACGGATTTTAAGAAAATAATTGTTTATTATTATTAAAAGGGATAAAGTTGGGGGTTAAATGGTAAAGTAGTGTCATTTGTGTAAATTAAATGAGATAAAGTTGACTTTGGTGTTAAAGAAGTAATGGCATTGAGTGTAATATTGAGGTGTATGAAGGGTATAGATAAAAGACAAAAAATTGTTTATTACCATTTATAGAAATGTTCAATTGAGTTTGGGACCTTTTTGGCAAATGTTCAATTGAGTTGGGGACGGAGGTAGTAGTTTTTATTACCATTAAGTTATAGTTGTGAACTAGTTGCATTAAAATTGTATTACATAAGACCTATAGAAACTTAGGGAGTGTTTTCAAACAATACTCAATAGTGTAGAAGTGCTTTTTTGGGAAGTTTGTGTGACCAAACTTCTCCCCAAAAAAAGCACTTCTAGTGGTGTAGTAGAGATCCAAAACACCCCCTTAATGTACCTCTAGTGAATCATACACCCCCTTAATGTACCTCTAGTGAATCATACTTTGTTTCCTGTGCTACTGGATATGTAGTCGATTTTCATATTTTATTTTTGTACTCAATTTGTTTGTGTCGTCCATTGTTGATAGGTACCTATCTTGTGGTTCATGGGCAGACAAGCTCTTTTGCTTGGTCATGATTATCGATTATATGCTGTGGCTTCTACTCCAACTGTGGCAGGTATCCTTTTTCCTGCTACCTTATTCGTTCAACTTCAATGCTACAACCGTTAATGATTATGGTGTAATCTTAAAAGCCTGATAGGGATATCGAGGTTGTCCCTGATTTTAATGTCGTGAGCCCTGAGGGTCGAGAAGAGACGTGGTGCTCCCGTGCAGACGAGAGCGATAAATAGTTGCAAACCAGATGAGGATGAAGATACAATATATCAGTTGCAAGTAACTTTTATATATTTCAAAGCAATTTCAGGTTTTAGTTTAAGCAAAAGCTGCTTTAGGTGTAGGTATAGAATCGAACTACATCCTGATTGTGTTTATTTTTAATTTCAACGTATTTTTTTTAAAAAAGGGATTGAGTATACAAACTCTACCTTTAGTTTATCTGAAATGGTTGGAAACACCCATTTAATCCTATCATTTATTTAATGGGAAGGCCTGTTTTAAATCATGTTTACGTGAGCCATGTTTTTTAAAATAATAAGTATTATTTAGAATATGAAATATCATGTTTTAGTAAATTTACATGTATTTTTTTATTATTAAATTATGATACTTCTTGTGTTAAATAATATTTGAGAGTAGTTTTAGTAAATAATGTATTTTTTTAATTATTAAATTATGATACTTCTTGTGTTAAATAATACTATTTTAGAGTATATTAATCGTGAATTCGAGCTTAATGGTGAATTCTATTATTTTTATGTTTAATAATAATAATGATAATGCTTAAATTTAAAAATAATAATGTCTATGCATTATAATAGTGTATATATATACATAACAATAACATATACAAAAAACTTTTAGTTGGTTCATCCAAGTTTTTTATTATTACATTGTGTATAAATAATACTATTATCAATTCACACAGAATTTTCGTGAATAAATTTCATATAACTTTATTGACAAAGTCTAGTATGAGTTTTTTTTTTTAATTTATAATCAAATTCTGTAATTGGTGAAGGTAAGATAAAATTGAGTGGTTCATGGTTCACTCGGCCCAAGTGGTTCATGATTCACCCGACTCGAATATGTCATAATTTAGGGTTCATTATTTAGTGTTTAGGGTGTAGATAGTTGATTTATGGTAATTTTATAGATTTTCATACATGAAAATTTTCAAACTAGACCTACTCAACTTTATTTTCACAACACACACAAGATCTATATTACAATCCTGCTTTGTAATACTAATAATTTCGCTAGATAAAAATTCATATGAGACGGGATGTAACTAATTAACACAAACGCCAATGCCTAACTTATGTCCATTTCACTGTAGGACCGTCTCATGCAAGTGTGTCTCTTTTCACATTTCATAAAAAATCTTCGACCGCATGACGGTGATTTTTCCTAGTCCCACTTACCATCAATTTGAAAGCGCTGTCAAAATTTGAATAAAGTTTTCGTGTCACACCCTTCAATTATCACAATTAATATTTTTTAATAATATAAATCACATTTTTTAATTAATTTCATTAATTTTTGTGTATAATTTGTTCCTTTTCCTTAATTATTATGTTATAAAAACTTTTAAATTTGTGGCTTGTAATGTGGATTTAAACAATGAAAACTCATTGAGTATTATACTTAAAAAGGCAAGGTCTCGTATGCACTTGGTGCACAGACTCTAGATCCGTGCACTCACTTTGACCCTGCTCATTTTTTTATTGTGGATAATTTTTTTCACTAATGACAAGGTCTTATTTTTTTAATGGGTTACTCATATACCCGAGTGCACTGTGCACAGGAGAACCACTCATTTAAAATTTTTAGAACATGCTTAAGAAAAAATCGAATCAAATAGTTGATTAAAATATTCTAATAATTTGAAAAAATTAAATATCAATTTCAAATCATATACGATATATGTATATATGATATATTATTATATTTTTCATCTTTATTTGCATTGAATAATATAAATATATTTTATACAGTATATCATTATTATGATAATAAAATTATAATTCATAATTAATCGGATGATAATGATAAAAACAGAAGGGAATATGAATCTTGGGCAGTTTCTTTCTACTGTTTTACGACGTGTCAATGAAAGTTGTCTTTATTATTATATCTGTCATCATGTTTCTCTCGCTTAGCTCTCTCCCTCACTCCGCATCTCATCGGTAGATCAATCAAGGTGTTTCTCGCGCCATCGTTCTTCTCTCTCACACCGAATCTTCTCTCTAGATTACGGTAAAGATCGGGAGTTCAGCGCTGATTTTGAAGTCGCGATTAGGTTTTTTTTTTCTTCCACTGGATTACTCTGAATCGGAGTTTTGGAGTTGATTTGGACTGCAATTAGGTAAATCTGCCCGCCCTATCACCATCGAACAAGTTTTCTCGCTTTTTGGTTTTCCTGTTTTTCTGAATTTGAATGATGATTTTAGTTAATTTTAAAATCTGATTTTAGAGATTTTTAATTTTTCCCACCGTCAAATTGTGTGTTGATTTAGAGTTTTATGGTGGATAATGTTTTTTTTCTGTTTTGGAGCCGAGCAATTTACTGCTTTCTCTAAGATCAGATTCATGTTTCAATCTTCTGACCATGTATTTGTATGAATCGCATGATTATTTTGATGAAATATTGGGAATTGTGTTTTTATATTTATGTAGTCAGCGGAATTTCTCAATTTGATGCTGTCCTGTGTTGGATCTGTACTCTGTATGCATATTGAAAGCTGCTTTTACTTGCAACTAGATATGGTGGAAATATTTTGATTTTATACTAAAAAGCTATGAATTTCTCCTTCACAAGGCAAATATAGGGATTGTATTACTGATATTTCCTTTGCTGAATTTTTCAATGGTTTCACTGATAACAAAACTTCTATATGATTTTGTCCTCCTTTATGGAAGAAAAGAGGGAAAATAGAGATGGGAGTCTAAGAAGAGAAAATTCAGTAATTCTCCTTGGTTCTTGCTCCCAATATCAGTATTCCAGGAATTTTATGTTGGTTGGGACCTTGCCTTTTTACTGATGAAATTGCTTCTATTATGATTTTTACTGCTTGAGCATTTGTTTTTAGTTTGGTTTCTTTAAACCTTGTGTAGATGTTTTACCATTAGAAATATTATTAGGGGATCAACTTAGGTTTTCAGTTTTTGGATAGTAAATGAACTCAATATTATAATGTGCAAAATTAATCTATTACACTCATTTTGAAGAATCTCGTTGGCTACTTCGCGCTGATTAAACTGATTGTTTTTAAGTTTATGCTGTTACAGTTCTAGTCAAATATATTATGCTCTGAGTTCAGCTTTTTATCAAGGAATAAATGAATTAACTTATATTCCTGTCTTCTTTAATATATAAACATATAAGCATGGAAGACTTGTCTTTGATTATTCTTGATACTTGTTGAAGCTTCTTCTGGTTTTTCAAGTTTCTATTTTGCATTTTCATCTCAACATTGTATTGTTGAGGTAGTTCTTCTTGTCTTCCCCCTAATTTTTATATGATTTTTGTTATTGAAATCTTAAAACTTGAACTTACTTCGATAGTTTAGTGGTTATTAGTATTTAAAGGTTGTTTGATTTTGTGGTTATGGAATTTGTTGGCATTGTTGAGTTCTTGGGGAGAGATTGAGATTTTCTTAATGCATGATTATATGATCTAATATACACTTCAGGTTTGAAGAAATATGCAGTAATAAGCCAAAAGGCTACAAAAGAGATTTGTTGGCAATTTTGTTTTCTTTTTTATTAAATACATTGTTGTGTTTTAGGGTATGTTTGGGAAAATCTTGATTGATGTGAATTTGACTTTTGTGTATGTTTTCATGATATATGCTCCCTCTATCCCTAAAGACCTTTCACACTTTCCTTTTCGTCTGTCCACACCTTTCACACCCCAAAAGTAGAAAGTCCTTCATAAACTCCACCCTTACAATATTCACAATTTTACACAAAATGCCATTACTTTTGGGCCCACAGGTAGTCACATACAGACAATCCAACAACTTATTTTACTTTATACATAAAGGTTTACAAACTTACCCCAATGAAACCCTTCTCATTACTCCATTTTCTTAATTTGTGTGCCCTCCAACCTGTGAAAGGTTTTATGGGACGGAGGGAGTAGTTGAGTAGGATTGAGAAAAAGATTGTGAAAACGTAAGTGATAGTGGGATTATTATATTGTGAAAAATAATTATGTGTAATATTGGGAGAATGATAAGTATGAGAGAAATGCAAGGGGGGTATATGTATTATAGGTTAGGATTTTGAAGGATTTTTAAAAACTTGTGTTTCATAAGCTATAAACAATCTTACCCTTAAGCTTTAGCGGAGGTGGCATTATTCATCTTATATCGAATGTTACAATACAAATGTCTTCTCTATTTATTAACGCATACGATAATCTACTTTACTCTTTCAGCCACTAAATTTGACAAGATGTCCGGTCAGACCCAACGCTTGAATGTTGTCCCTACTGTCACAGTCCTTGGGGTAGTAAAAGCTCGTCTGGTGGGGGCCACAAGAGGTCATGCATTGCTGAAGAAGAAGAGTGACGCTTTAACTGTCCAGTTCCGTCAAATTCTCAAGAAAATCGTATCCACAAAAGAATCAATGGGAGACACAATGAAAACTTCCTCTTTTGCCCTTACTGAAGCCAAATACGTCGCTGGTGAGAACATCAAACACGTTGTTCGTGAAAATGTCTCAAGTGCTGCACTTAAGGTTCGATCATATCAGGAAAATATCGCTGGTGTAAAGCTTCCCAAATTCGAATACTTCATCGATGGAGAAACAAAGAATGATTTAACTGGGCTGGCAAGAGGAGGCCAGCAGATTCAAGCCTGTCGTGCAGCATACGTGAAATCTATCGAGCTTCTTGTCGAGCTTGCTTCTCTCCAAACATCTTTCCTGACTCTTGATACAGCAATCAAGACCACAAATCGTAGGGTTAATGCTCTCGAGAATGTGGTAAAGCCACGTTTGGAGAATACAATCACTTACATTAAAGGAGAGTTGGATGAATTGGAAAGGGAGGATTTCTTTAGGCTGAAGAAGATTCAAGGTTTCAAGAAGAGAGAAATTGAGAAGCAGCGTCTAGCAGCAAAAGCATTTGCAGAAAATCAGATTCTGGAAGAGGTTTCTTTGAGGAAAGGTATCTCTATAAATTCGGCCCATGATCTGTTATCCCACGGGGCACAAAAGGATGACGACATAATTTTTTGAAGGGTGTGTTAGTTTGATTTGTTCGATTACGCATGTGTGGTTTCCTTGTCCGATTTAGGACGTGTTATATTATTATTCGGCGACGGGATATTTTTGTTGAAATAAGAGCAGCCTTCTGCGTGCTTGTATTTATTTGTTAATCTACTTAGGTGATCAGGAAAGATTGCTGGTGCAGAATTTCCTGGTCTATCTTTATGGGACTGCTTCCTTTGAGAGATAATGATGTAATTGGATCGTGGATTCTTCATTATTAGAACTCTGCAAGTTTTACTTGGTTTTTAAATTTAAAATTTGTACCGAATTGGAGATGTGAAGTTCTTCTTTCACGATGGAAAAGGGTAAAGGTTATTTTGTTTTGTTTGTTTGTTATTGTGTACTAAATTAGATTTGAGGAGCACAACACATGAGAATGTGATTTAAGCAGTAGCAGAGATGAAATTTTGATTTTTTTTATGGCTAATATAGTAATTATATATAGTTTGGTGAAACATTGTTATAAAAATAATAATTTTGTATGTACTAGGTGCACCATGCAATTCAAATGTATTTTTAAAATATGTAAATTATTTGCATTGTAACATGCAAGTTGTTTGAAAAAATATGTATGTTTCAATGTAAATAAATTGCATTTTTAATAAAGCATGTTGCATGTTTTAAAAGTGTAAATTGTGCAGTTGAGTGTATGCATCTTGTCTAAATTCTTTGTTGCCTAAAAAAACCTTTTTTGCTATTTTATGACATATTTAATCTTATTAAATTAATTTTCATCACTCCCACTAAAATCTAGATCGTGTACGCTTCGCGTGACTCGTGCGCTATCCACCCATGCGTGGTTCTTTTTAGTAAGAGTAAATATTTTATAAATGGACATAAAAGATTTTTTTAAAAACATAAGACACAAAAGAGTTTGATCATTTCCATATTGGGCATTTTTGTCAATTCTTTGATCATTACTCCCTTCGATTCATAATGATTGTTGTTTTAGATTTTCAAGAGCTATAAAATGACACATATAACCTTATTGATTACTCCATTAAGGTAGTATTAGAATTATGCAAGATTGATGAAATAATTGAAGTAAGGATAGAAGAGGGAAAGAAATGGAAAAATATGTAAAACAACAATCAATTAGAAACAAATACTCCCCCCTAAAACAACAATCATTATGAGTCGGAGGGAGTAAATGATAAACATATATAATGGGTGCGGAAAGAGATCAATTTGTCTCATTGATGTAGTCGAGGTCAGGCCGTATAAAAGAACAATATGAATAACGAGTAGGTCTCCAATAATTGTGGAGTCAGGATCAAAATATAGGACGGACTGAAACAAATACAATAAAAAAAAAGAAGTTATTTTATTAACTTTTTTTTTGTTTACGTAAATTATGTCCTATAATTTTTTATATGTTTTCGTTCAAAACATGAAGGTTAGACTAAAACTTTGGTCAGTGTAAAGGGTTAATATCTTTATTTTATAAATAAATAAGTGAAATGGATGAGTTGGTGGTAGGGTTGTAAATGAATTGAATTGAATACAACTCTTTTTGATTCGTATTTGTGAAACTATATAGTCGAATATCGAATTCGAATCAAAATATGTTTTCAAATAATAAACACGATTTTTTTTTTTTTTTTTATTTGAAATAAATATCAAATTATTCGAAACTATTCGATTTTTTATTTGATTTCTTTTTCAAGCATGTTCTAAAATCTAAACAATACTGTTTGAGTTTTCATCGTTTCAATTCACAATACAAACCATAAATTCTAAAGTTACCATAACATAATCAAATACAAAACTAAATAAATATATTATCGAATTCATCAAAAGAACACTTTCAATAGATAAGTGACGAGCACTCAATCTTCTATTGGGTTTGCAAATTGAATGTGTAATTACTCTCTAGAATTTACTATTGACATTCATTCAAGAACATTTTTTGTGTTCTTCATTTATTTCCAAACATATACGTTTATTGCTTTTACAAACACTTTGATTAATTGTTTGTTAGTCAAACATTTTAGCTACACTAAATTTTCCAGTCTTGTTAATTTGGCCATCAACATAAACTAATACTACAACATTTATCAGTTGGAACCACTATATTTATAAATTAATGCCGTAACATTGAATGTTATGAATATTAACTTATAAAAAATAATAATATCAATTTTCAATCAGTTTCAAACAATGAACCATTTTTAGAGAATGTTTGTGCTAAATTTATGGATAAATTAGTTATCTGCAGTGACCGCGTAGGGTGCGTGTCTGTTTACTTTCTTAACTATAGTCAATTTGAAGGATATAAGTTGATTACATAATGTAGACTGTCACAAGTTTCCACGTCCACGATGCACATACAGACATTTTTCTGTGGCTGCACTGCACTAACTAGGAAGTAAGATTTTTCTTGGCTTTTTATGATTTGTATGCATATGCAAATACACACACGAACTATACTCGTTTTAATTTCTTTCTTTAAATTCATTGCACGCCACTAGTTTGAAATTCGTTGCACTCTGTTTTCTATTGAGCTTTTAATTCTTATACTCTGTTCCAAAGGTCATGGCAACTTCCGCTTACAAAAAACAGGGCACCGCCGCCACACTTCCGCCGCGGAGGGGCCGCATCAAAGCTCAGATTTTCGTGACCCTTGCCGGGACCGTATCTCATGTCGCTTACAAAGCAGGGGAAGTACTTTTCCTGATCTGCGTCGGCGGATCTACCTCCACCGCCGCCAGTTCCCCGGAAAGCGCATACAATTCCGGTGGGTATAAAAATACCGCATGAAATTAATTCTTGTTGCTGATGTGTCACTGTAAATTTGTAATAATATCAGTAGATTTGTAATGATAGTAGAGTACGGGCGATCGAGTTGTGCGTTCATACTGTCAGAATGTAAAAATTTGCCCCATGTAAAATATTAGAATTTTAAGTTTCTGTCGTCGTGACGTACTCTTTCGCAATTTATTTTATTCAACAAAGTTTATTCTACTTTTCCATAGTAAAACATTTCATTTTGTAAAATGCGCAGTTCCACATACTCAATTTTTCTTTAACAAATTTTCACAGATGTCTCACAAAAAATACCTCTAGTAATAAAAAAAAGAAACAGTCGGTATGCTTTGAAACTTGTTCAACGTTAAATTAGTTCATTTTTTTACAGGCATGATCAGAGACGAACACATAATTTTTAGTTAGGGGGGCCCGATTTTAAATTACAAAAATAAAATAGCACTTACCTTATTTGGACGTCCCAACATTACTTGAACATTTTCAAAATGGAAACAAACATAATATTAATACACTCACAACACCCTTATTCTATTCCACTCAAACTCACTAAAACTCACTTTATTTTGTTTGCATGTCATTTTCAATATTCAAGTGGGATGGAGGGAGTAATAATTTTTCTAATATTTTATTTTATTTTTTAAAAACCAAAACAGTGTCCAAATACACCAACAAGTATGAAAACATCGTCCACAAAAGACGGACACGCGACTCAATAATGGGAACTAGAAAAACTTCTAGAATTCCTCGTCAGATGGTGAGCTACTATGTTGGCTTCACGATTTATCCATCGCACCAGAAAGTGAGGATGCCGACTCAATGTAAATTTGTAACCGTCAATAATATTACCAAAGACAGAATGAATACTAGAAGAATTATGAACCGCATCAACTACAAATTTCGCATCCATATCAATGTTTAGTCTATCCAATTTCAAGTCTTTTATCCATGAAAGAGCTTCATGAAGGCCAATTACTTCCCCTTCTTTCTATTTATAAACAACCGGCATAACATGTATTTGGCTGTAGATGTGGATTCCCCTTTCATCATGAAGAAAGCAGCATCAATATTCAGTTTAACAAAACCAGTGGGCGGACGTTTCCACTGTTTGCATGAACTAGGCTGATCTTGTGGTCTTAATCTAGCCGACTTCCAATCTTGGAGGAACTGTCTCGCCAAGAAAACCACATTTATCTAAATGTTCATTTTTCTACACTGAGAAAAATGAGGAGCCAACCACTGGGCTACCGCCAACTTCTACCTATATTTTTCAATAATTTTATATTCATCCTTGAAAATATGTTGAAGTCCAGGGCCTAGTGCCCCCTTTGGCCCCATGTAAGTCCGTTCATGGGCATGATCCCTTCAGTGATCATGACTAATATTTTTTTGTAATATAGTTAGTCACTCTTTAGTTATCATTATTAATACTTCACTGTTGTAATATAAGTTACACCTATTTTTTATAAAAAAAACCCTTTAATTATCATAACTAATACCCTTTAGTAATATAAGTCACACTCTTTATCCAGCTTTACATATTTTTTTGTGGAAATTATTCTCACAAAACTTTGTTATAAAAAAAAAACGATTTCATAAGGTTTTACCATTTCGCTAAAATAAATTATAATATTCGCTAGAATGAAGACTTTAACCTCAAATCTTGTGGTTAACATGCCGACACTCAAATTTAATTTATAATTTTAAATTTAATTTCGTTATTATAATCAATAAGTATTATAAAAAATACACATTCTCCTGTGAAATTAACTTGTTCATAGTATGAAATTGATATCATTACACTTATAAATTGATTTTACTAAATATCAATAATATTTAATACTATATTATTAGTTTATAATTATAATAATAACATCAATTAAAAAATATAGCGGTATTAGTTTATAAATATAATAATAACATCAATTAATAAATATAGCTGTATTAATTTATAAGTGTAATGATATAAATTTTATACTGTGAACAAAGATTTATTCTATAAAAAATTGATATTCTTTATCGGTCCGTACAAGTAAAAAGAAAGGATAAATTATAGATATAAATTGCATAATGCTTAAGTTTTGAAATTTGAAGATTTGTTCTTCTCTTTTCGCTATTGTTTGAAGGGGAAAAAAAGGATATTGTATACTCATAAATTTAAGATGCAATTACATTAAGAAATTGCAAAGCATAAGGTTTCATAAAGCCATCATAATTAGGGTTCGAATGTGAACCTCATGAAAAGGGGTGGGTCTGATCATGTGCATTCAAGTGCACTGTACATTCATAGCGCATTTTAGAATCATACAACTTATTATAGTGAAAAAATATAACTTGTTTGCATTGATCGTGTCATTGTTATTTCACATTAATAGTTGTACGATTTAGTATAAACAAGTTGCTTATTTCAGTATAAAAAATTGCGTGAAACTAAAATGCAATATAAGTACACGGTGCACCTGAATGCATATATACAAGACTTAGCCTATGAAAAGAGAGGCTTCCATCAGATGACCAAAATGTAAATAAAAAATACTTTCAGTTATCTAAAGAAAGCCTTGGTGCCTGTTTTAGAACTCTAAAAAATGCTTTTGAAACACTGGTTTTTAAAGTTGTTAGACACATTTTTTCAAAAAAATAAGTGCTTCTGCCTTTTCTGTTGAGTTTTCACTACTTTTTCTTCCTTTTTTTGAAAAAAAGGAGAGTCACGTGTAACTCATGCATATATCAAGAAGGTCATCCATAGTAATCGGAGGTTCGATCTAACAATATGGATTCTCATAGAAACAAAACGTCCGTGCTAAATTATGTGCCACTATATTTGCATTACGATTAACCCAAACAACCTTATACCGAACATGATCCATAAGAATTCTTTTCGCTGCAGTAATGAGGTCGCCGAACAGTGTAGAGTCTGGCAACATTGAATATATGACATTGCGGACATTTTGAGCATCCGTCTTCACCACTACGTCGCTAATTCCCATCTCGCATGGCAATGGAATCTCCCGACAAATCCTAAGCACAGGACCAATACCCATCTGCATATTGTCTACAAAGAAAGCCGCATCAACATTGATTTTCACAAACAGAGCTCTCGAAGGATGCCATAACGGACCCCCACTAGAGTTTCAACGGGCCCCCACTAAAGTTTGCATAGCAGCCGGGCAAAGACGAGCCTTTGTTCGTTGGAAAAAAAGCTCTATCGCTAGAAGGAGGGCTTGAACCTCCAACCTTGTGGTTAACAGCCACACGCTCTAACCAACTGAGCTATTCCAGCTTTGATCATATTTATGAAAATAAGACACATATTGAGTACATTAACATTTAACATACCATATAGAAAGTCTTTATACGACAATATTAATTGAATATATATACATACACACACGAGATAGTCCATTATATTTTAAAATAAGATTAATTGCATAAAAATGAGATTTTTTTATGTTCTTGCAATTTGAATCACAGTCCAAGTTTTCGACATAACTAATTTAATGTATCAAGTACGGAAACAGTTGGCTTTGCCACATGAGAGCCAAGTCTGTTTTCAAACCCAATTGATTAGGGCAGAAGTGTTTTTTTAAGAAGTTGGTGACCTAACTTAAAAAAAAAAAAATCTTAAATTTGAGTAGAGATTCAAAACAGGTACTAATTGAGAAAGCGTCTTGGAGGCATATTTTTTTTAAAATAAAATTCAATAAAATTTACCCCTCCCAAATGGAAAGAACAATCGATAATAATGTTAGAAGAGGTCGCGTTGGCAGGAGAGAAAGCAAAGAGTACAATGAGAAGAGTCATTATCCTTATTGAGCATTATGCCTTGATATAAAAAATAACTTAGGAATCTTAAAAAAAAACAAAAGGTTTATATATAATTTTTTATTTTTTTTATTTTGCATTATGCCTTAATTAATATAAAATTCTTTCCATATTATGACTGACCACTTTTCATCTTTAAAGGCAGGAATCTCAATCTCTAAAAATATTTAATTGGAGAAATATCCCAAAACCCGCTCCTATTTATTTGGAAAGAGATTGTGTCAATCTTTAATACAAGGAAAGAAATATCCCCAAACCAACCTGGATAGATAGGATATGATGAATCAGCCAAATTTGCAAATGAAATACAAGCAAACTACGCAAAAGGGCAATATATATCTTAAATATACCATTAATAGATCAAGAAATATACTTTAATGTATCTCTCCATAACTTGTCCAATTTGATCTCGAAGATATCAGCGAAATATCCCTAAATACAACACACTATATATCAAAAGATACACTTTCAATTTCAAAATTTCAAGAGTCGAAAAAGGTAAAAAAAAAAAAAAAAAAAGATATGATCCCCAAACTCGGATAGCCCCATACATATATATACATCATTAGACACCACACTATAACACTACTTCTCCACACTCATTGCTTCACACACACGCTACTCAAAAACACTCACAAAAAATAACAATGCCTCTCGAACAAGATTCAAATTCACGGCCGATAAACAACGGCGGCGATATCGCTTCACCGAGGAGTTCGAAACGCCAAAAGCGAGGCGGCGACGCCTCCTCTCCCGCCGCCAACCCCGTGCCCGCACTTACGAAATCGTACAAGTGCAATATCTGCGACAAATCCTACTCATCGCCGCAGGCTCTAGGTGGACACAAGACCATCCACCGCACCAAACCGCCTCCCGCCGCCGCCGTGCAGGGTAGTTATGCCAGTGTTGGTGGTCCCCACGCGTGCTCCACGTGCGGGGCGTGCTTTTCGTCGGGGCAATCGTTGGGCGGGCACCAGCGTAAGCACTACCGCGGTGGTGACATTAACTCTTCCGCGGTGGTCACGTCGGAGATAAGACGCGGCGACGACAACGATGAGGAGGAGGAGGTTCCAGGCCCCAATTTGGATTTACGAATTGGGCCTCCCTGTACGGAGATGGATTTGACGTTGAGATTGTAGCAAACAATCAAGTTTTGTATTCTTATTATTTATTGTTTTACATATTTTTTGAGATGTAGTCTAGTAACTTTGTTTTGTTTTAAAATTGATCCTCGTTGTTTTGACTTTTTGATTTTGGCCTCTAAATTATTTAAAAATTTATGATCGTTTAACTTATTGTAGCAGGTTCTCAAACAGGTAACCACCATCTATATAATTATTTTAATTTTAAAATGTCATCTAAACCTTTTTAATTCTAATAATTTTGAATCGGATTTTTTTTACGTATATTTTTAGGGAGAAATAAAAGCTTTCTGCATATTTTGGTTTATTTTTGAATTTTCAGGTCAGTTTAGACAGTAAATCAACCAAATTTGCTTTGTCTTTTAATATATAAATTGTTTTTAGACCAGACTCAAAACTCGACCAAAACTATTAAAATTAAAAAAGTTCAACAGCGCTTCGAAACTAAAGAAAAAATAAAATAATTACACATGTGACGATTACCTGCTATAGCAAGTTAAAGAACCAATTTCAAAAGAGTCGAAAATTTATAAGATCAGAATTAAAAAATTAAAACAATTAAAATTAATTTTTAAACGATACAAAATTACTGAACTACGAAATACTTAATCCCTATTTTTCTTCCATTAGTTATTTAACAGTCTTCTTCTCTGTGTGCGGTTTCTCGTACGTCTATGGCTTTGCATATCTTGTTACGTACTATAGCCTTTGTAGGGTTTTGTCTACTGGCCACCACCCCCAGCCAGCTGACACGTGTCCATCTGCTTCTTTTTTTTTTTCAATTTTTGTTCTTAATGTTTAATTATATTTATAGTTCAATTAAATTGCATTTAAATATTTATAGTAATTTCACATTCGGGGTTGGATAGACTTTCAATTAAAAAATAAATAAATTAATAAATATTAATAAATAATGATAAAAATTCGTATAAAATGAGGTACAACTTAATACAAATTACATCAATCCCTCCCAAAACGTTAATGATCAAATTATGTAAAATCTCATGATGAGACCGTCTCATTCAAATGTACCTTGTAAATAATACATAAAAGTATTCTTCAACTTGTTTGAGTATTTGCCCAATCTCACCGTGAGACCATCTCATGCAATATAAATTTAATATCCAATCATTCAAAAATATTAAATCATCATTCCAAAATTATAATTTATTTATTTTGAGAACATCTCATACAGAACTTTATATTTTTGTAGATTTTATTTATTTTATCAACATATATATTGAAATAATATACTAAAATAAAAATAATAAAATACTAACATGAAACTCATACTAATTTTTAAAAGAGTATAACATGCTAAAATAATTTTTAACAATGCTTAAAACTTAAGTAATTAAGCTAAGTCAAAATACAATGTTAAAATAAATAATGTTTGAAACTTAAATTTAATTTAATTAAAAAAAAAAAGAGGAATAAATGGAGACGTGGCAGCAGGCTAGGGATTCTTTTAATAGGAAAGTTTGTTGGTCCCAATTTTAAGTGGAGAAAAATCCATTTTGCGCGTGCGGAAGAAAACATGTCATGTGATGCATATAAAACAGGGGTGAGGACAGAGTGATTCCTATTTTTTTGCGTTTTAAGAACAGGTGTGTTGTTTTGCTTATAATTGAATGCATATGACAAGTAAGAACATAAAGCAGTAAAAAACACACGATTTTATAGTGGTTCGGACGAAACCCGTCCTACATCCACTCTTCCCTTAACACAGGGGCACCTACTTAACCAACTTAACCAACTGGACTTAGTTTAACGTGTTAGTCCAACACTCAACAGATGTTTACCGAGTTCACACTCAAACGGGACTTATCACCCTCACGGGATCGCCTATAGATGTTTACCGAGTTCACGCTCAAAGGGACTTATCTCCCTCACGGGATTGCCTACCCTCCCTTTCGGGATTGCTAGATGTTTACCGAGTTCACACTTTCAACCGATCCCGAAATCGTAAAACTAGAATCCCTAGTCTGAAATCTTGCGGTAACAACCTTAACCTAACTTTTGGGTTTGGGTAAAGATTTGTTTGGTTTCCAACTAGGATGAGATTTTCCCTTACATTTGTTTAGCCTCAATGCTAAGGATGGGAAAATCTCTCTAAGCTTAGGATATTACATTTGTGCTTAGTTCTAGGGTAGAACACTCTTGAATATATATCGTGTATTTCTAGCTACGTGTTCTATGGTGGAGATCTTTAGATGATTTGGCTCAGACGCATTTCTCACATCTTTTCCACACTTAATAATGAAGGAAGAACTTGTATTTATAGTGTGGATTTGAATGTTACCGATTGGAGAATCACATTCAAATCCATACTATTCTCGTAACTTTTGCGGCTTTTTCAGCTTGTCGTCTTCCTCTCTTTGGTCCACGTCCCCGAATCTAACTTGGCTATATTCTTGAGGATCTTCCGAGTCTCGGGATCTCCCGGTTCTATCCCGAGCCTCAAACCCGGGTTATCACGAAATTTGTTTTTGAGCCTTGAGTTATCGAGCGCCCGGTTTATCGAGCATGTTGGGGTTATCGAGCCTTGATTATCGAGGAACCGGGTTCTTGATAACTTGAGTCTCGGGTTTCTTGATTGATTGACTTTTCTTGGCGGACCTTATCGTCGGGCATCTTGACACTTTCGGGCTTCTTGAGTAAGACTCTTACGAATCGGACATCCGACCCTCGAGTCGCATTATTTCGGTATCGATTTCTTCTTTGCGTCGATCGTCGGCTCGGTCGGATCGGATCATTGACCGACGTATCGAACAACATATCAAGCATATCGGTTTATCATATCGATTTCGATCCGAACCCAGGTTCGTCATCTCATCAAGTTTATCATATGCTCGATCTCGATCCGCCGAAGAGAAGTCAAATGCCTAAATCAAGAACCCGCCTTCTTTCGTCTTCAGCTTTTCGACATCGAGCTCATCCTTGGGCGTCTTACTCGGTCTCGATCATTTCGATCTTCGTCGAGCAACCTTCAGATTCCGACGATTGCTTTTAGCTTTTTCTTCACATCGGTCGCCTTTCAACTTTCATGATTGATCCGATTTGAACATTAACTTCATCTAATCTCGATCATTCCGATCTTCGATCCTGGATCTAATCTCGATCATTTGTAGCAAACATTTACGATTTACTGGGTTCCAGCCAATTTGTTCTTTCGGTCCTTTTCAAATATTATCAGAACCGCTAAAAACAAAACTCTAGTTGATAATGTTTCCACCATAATCCAGCAAAAATAAAATATCTTGAGTGGGATATTTTAGTTTTGATAATTTATGCCAAAAACATTATTAACTTGTGTTATTTAAGCAAAATTTACGTATAAAACAAAGTTTTACCCAAACTCAAAAAACAAATTGAGGGGGAACTCACAAAAATCAAGAAGATGATCGAGATCGATGAATTAGATGAGTTTCGGAGTTAGTCCCGATGAGCTATGAAAAATCGATGTGAAGAAAAGTTAAGCCAAAGAATCGGAAGAGAAGATTGCGATCATCAAGAAGAAAGAGATGAGACTAATCGAGATCTTGACGGATCGAGATCGATATGATAACTGATATGTTTTATAACCCGATGGATGACCCGATGCTATCCCGAGATGATCCTATTTTTCGAAGATATATTGACTCGATCACGAAATGATCAGATCAAAAGAAGAAATCTTGTGTTATTCAAGGAGATAACAAGAAAATTGGGGATCGCAAGAAGATGATCCAATGTGACCCGAGGGTCGATGATGTCAGAGAACTCAGAGAATCGAACTCGCAGTTCTCGAAAGTCAAGATGCCCGATCGCAAGGTCCACCAAGAGAAGTCTCTTGAATCAAGAACCCGAGACTCAAGAAAGTTATCAAGAACCCAAGGCTCGTGATAACTCAAGGCTCGGGATAACTCGGGATAACCTAAAGGTTCAGACACCAGATAACTCAAGGCTCAGATAGAATCAAGATCCTCGAGACTTAGAAGATCCTCAAGAATATAAATTGCTAGAGACTTTTAAGAAACTCAAGAATATAGTTGTTAGATTCAAATTTGGACGTGGACCAATGAGAGGAAGACGACAAGCCTGAAAAAGCTGCAAAAAGCCACAGAGTAGTATGGATTTGAATGTGATTCTCTTCAACGGTAACATTCAAATCCACACTATAAATACAAGTTCTTCCTTCATTATCAAGTGTGGATGAATGTGGAAGAGTATGGAGAATGTAGCAAACGATGCTACAGAGCTAAGAAGATATGGGTTCTAGCAGTTAGCCTCACCAAGGTCGTGGTGCCGATGACGCGAGTTCTCGAAATATGGCCTCGATCAGAAATACCGCTAAGGCATTCAAACAGAATCGCGGCTCCCAATCCTATATACTCAAGCATTTCCACCATAGAACACAGAGCTAGAAATACAAGCATATATTCAAGAGTGTTCTACCCTAGATCTAAGCACAAATGCTATATCCCAAGCTTAGAGAGATTTTCCCATCCTTAGCATCGAGGCTAAACAAATGTAAGGGAAAATCTCAACCTGGTTGAAACCAAACAAACCTAGTTAGGTTTGGAAACCAAAACAAACCTTTACCCAAAATCAAAGTTAGGTTAAGATTGTTAGGTGAGTGTGAACTAAGTCCCCAGAACATCTAGGGGGCAATGGATGTGGGGGGAGATAAGTCCCGCTTTGAGTGTGAACTAGGTAAACATCTATATGCAATCCCGCGAGGGTGATAAGTCCCGTTGAAAAAGCGAAAAAAGTATCACCATTCCCTAACTCCGTTTTTAAACATCGACGCCATCCCGCGCAAAATGGGGGTATAAGTCCAAATATCGGGACCTTCATATCCCAACAAAGTTAAGTTCGTTAAGGTGCTAGGTCTTGAATAAGGGAAGAATGGATGTAGAGTTTTTTGCTTGGTCCTAAACCACTATAAAATATCGCGGTGTTATTTTATCTAAATGCTTTATGTTCATACTTGTGGCAAATGCATTCATAAGATACATGAAAAGCAAAACAATACACATCGATTTTAAAAAGCAAAAATTGGTATCATTTTTTTCCAATTTTAGCATATACATTTTTTCTCTCTCCAAATTTAGCACATACTTTTTATTTAATTTTTTATATGCATCGCACGACATGTTCATTGGAAGACATCATCTTTTTGGCGTGAAAATATTAAAATATACAAAAAAAAATCCCTAAAATTTGAAAACGTGGGACCTTCAATTGGTATACCATTTCTTCAGAATGGAGTTCAACAGATCACTATTTTTCAAAGTGATCACATCGTATTTATTTTTATCCAAAATCGATTTTTTTTTTAAATAAAAACCCGATCATGAAGAGAGAAGAATGCATATATTTTCAAATGTTTTGGCATCATTAAAAAAAAATTTATTAAATTGTTGGGATATTTTAGTTTTGATAATTTATGATCAATAAAACATTATTAACTTATGTTATTCAAGTTAATTTACTGTGAGTTCTAAACTAACAAGTGATTTTAAGGGGGAATTGAAATAAATAAAATGAGGGGGGAACTCACAAAATCGTATAGACAAAAAGATGATCGAGATCAGATGAATTAGATGAGTTAGGGGAGTTGGAATTAGTATGAGATAAATGGAAAATAGATGTGCGAATAAACGCTAAAGACAAATAAAATTAGTAGAAGATTGGTAGGGGTAATAAATCGTATAAAATTAGACACTTGGTAGGGGATAATAAATTCAATGACCAATTAATTCAACGAGAAATTCTAGGTTATTAACAATTTTTCGAGATCCATATGATATTCTCCATCTTGCTAATTTTTTTTTCCCTCGTAAACCAAAACATGTTAAAGATTTAGATTTTTTTTCCCTTATCCCAAAAAATAAGATTTTTTTTAATCTTGAAGATAGTAGTCTTGATACCTACGGTCAATTATTTTGTCCAATTCTTGCTATAGTTATTAGAGTTGGCATTCATTCTATAAAGAATGTGGAAAAAATGCGACCTAATATCTCAACAAATCTCATTATTAACTAGAGGCAATGTTGGGAAAAAAAGCACTTGGTATTATACAAAATATGCTCCATCAAGAATAAATTTGTCTTGAATATATAATTTTTCGAGCCAATTGTTGTTATCGACTCAACAAAACATTAGAAGAAAAAGTGATCTTTTAAAAAGAAGAAAAAGAAAGAAAATACACACAAGTTCGATTGTAGCATTTTGAGTTCACCAAGAAAACATATAGATGTAAACACAAATTGAAAGAACAAGAAATAACTAAGGCTTATAATACTTGGTGGGAACAAAAGGCATTTTCTGTGGATCCTTCATACTACTTCCTAGAACAACAATCTTTACTTTAGTCAATTTGACATACCCCACGGCTATGTTTTTCTTTAAAGCGGGGCAAAAACCACTTATAACTTCCCCAATGCTCGTTCCATTCTCATCTTGAATCTCGGAATATAGCCGTTAGAGACTTCGTTTAAGAAATCAAGAATATAACTGTTAGATTCGGTGACGTGGACCAATGAGAGGAAGACGACAAGCCTGAAAAAGCTGCAAAAAGCCACAGAGTAGTATGGATTTTAATGTGATTCTCTCCAACGGTAATATTCAAATCCACACTATAAATACAAGTTCTTCCTTCATTATCAAGTGTGGATGAATGTGGAAGAGTATGGAGAATGTAGCAAACGATGCTACTGAGAGCTAAGAAGATATGGATTCTAGCTTCAAACCAAGGTCGTGGTGCGGATGATGGGAGTCCTGAAATATGGCTCGACAGAGTATCCGCTAAAGCATTCAACAAAGAACGTGCGTAATCCCATATATCCTATATACTCGAGCATTCCCACCGTAGAACACAGAGCTAGAAATACACGATATATTCAAGAGTGTTCTACCCTAGATCTAAGCACAAATGCTATATCCCAGCTTAGAGAGATTTTCCCATCCCAAGATCGAGACTAAACAAATGTAAGGGAAAATCTCAACCTGTTGGAAACCAAACAAACCTTTACCCAAACTCAAAGTTAGGTTAAGATTGTTAGGTGAGTGTGAACCCCAGAAACATCTATCGGCAATCCCGTGAGGGAGATAAGTCCCGCTTGAGTGTGAACTCGTAGAACATCTATCGGCAATCCCGTGAGGGTGATAAGTCCCGCTGAGTGCGGTAACTCGGTAAACATCTCGCCATCCCGTGTGAGGGGTATAAGTCCCGCAGTTAAGTTCGGTTAAGGTGCCCCTGTAAGGGAAGAATGGATGTAGGGGCGGGTTTCGTCCAACCACTATAAAATATCGTGTGTTCTTTACTGCTTTATGTTCATACTTGACATATGCATTCGATTACAAGCAAAACAACACACATCGTTCTTAAAAGCGAAAAATTTGGTATCACCATTCCCTCACCCCTGTTTTATATGCATCGCACGACATGTTCGCTTCTGCACGCGCAAAATGGGTTTCCAATACTCCAAATATCGGGACCTTCATATCCCAACAAAGTTTAATAAGCCCCATAAGCTTAACGAGGCTCTAGGTCTTGAATAATCCCCTATATTACTAATTGAGAGTTTTTTCTGCTGATGTGTCGTCTCTTTCTTCATTTGGATGATGTGTCGTATTATTAGAAAGTCTCATCTAAATGTCATTATATATTGTATTATGTGGCATGATGATATTGGTTACATAAGATACATGAAATGATGTGTAAATAATATAATGAGGATTGACTAAAAAAATTAAAGGTTTAATAATTAAATCTATCACATACTTTTGATTTTTCATCCATTTTAGCATATACATTTTTCTCTCTCCAAATTTAGCACATACTTTTATTTAATTTTTAAAATCATCCCAAGTCATCATTTTTGGCAAAATTCGTCTGATGTGTTCATTGGAAGTCATCTGTCTTGCTGACGTGTATATATTAAAATATACAAAAATAAAAATACCACCACCTAAAATTTGAAAACGTGGGATATAAAAACATATCGATTTACCATTTCTTCATTTTAGACCACAATATTTTTTATTTTTTTAGTTTAATATTGACACGTCAACAATACTGCATTTAACTCAAATGATCATATCGCATTTAATTTTATCCAAAATGATGACTCGGGATGTTTTTAAATATTAAGTGAAAGTATGTGCTAAACATGAAGAGAGAAAAAATATGTGCTAAATTTGATGAAAAATCAAAAGTATAGGCTAGATTTAATTATTTATAAAAAAATAAATTTATTATATTCAAATATATAATTTCAACATTAAATATAATAAAGATTATGATCAATGCATAAATTTATATATATATATATATATATATATATTATATTTAAAATTCCGCGTAATACGCGGGTTCTAAACTAGTACAAGTGATTTTACGGTTACTGTAATTGAAATAAATAAAAGGAGCAGATGAACATGTGACAACTACCCAGCACCCCAGCATAGACAAAACCCCTTTGTAGCAGTCTTATGCCAATACTTTTAGGCTCCACTTGGTAGGGGGTATGGAATTAGTATGAGATAAAGAAGATTTGTATAATATAATATGGGTTGGTAGTATTATGTCGTTTGGTACGACATAATATGAGTGACAACATAAAATTAGTATTCCACTTGGTAGGGGGTAATAAATCTGTATAAAATTGGTGTGACACTTGGTAGGGGATAATAAATTCAATGTTCATTTCACCCAACAATTAATTCAACAAAAATGATGAAATTCTAGGTTATTAACAATTTTCGATTTTAGGCATCCATCTTGGCCGATTGTTGCTCCATCTTGGCCAATTTTTTCCCTTGTACCAAAACATAAAAGTTAAAAGCCTGTTAGATTTTTTTCCCTTGTACCAAAAAATAATAGCCTTGTTTTTTTAATTGTGGGCTAACATGTAGTATTAATAGTAGTCTTGTTCATCTGCCTACCTACGGTCAATTATTTTGTCCAATTCTTGCTATAGTTATTAGAGTTGGCATTCATTCTATAATTTAGATTATGTGGAAAAAATGCCAGACCTAATATCTCAACAAGTCTCATTATTAACTAGAGGCAATGTTGGGAAAAAAGTGCACTTGGTATTATACAAAATATGCTCCATCAAGAATAAATTTGTCTTAAATATATAATTTTTCGAGCCAATTGTTGTTATCTGACTCAACAAAACATTAGAAGAAGAAAAGTGATCTTTTAAAAAGAAGAAAGAAAGAAATACACACAAGTTCGATTGTAGCATTTTGAGTTCACCAAGAAAACATATTAGATGTAAACACAAATTGAAAGAACAAGAAATAACTAAGGCTTATAATACTTGGTGGGAACAAAAGGCATTTTCTTGACAGATCCTTCATACTACTTCCCTAGAACAACAATCTTTACTTTAGTACCCGCCTTGTGAAGACCAGATTTGACATACCCCATGGCTATGCTTTTCTTAAGACAGGGGCTAAATCCACCACTTATAACTTCCCCAATGCTCGTTCCATTCTCATCTTGAATCTCAGAGTGACCTCTAGCAGGTGGGCCTACAGAGAAAAACCCGACTCTCCTGATTGAAGGCCCGTCTTTGATTTGCTTCAGTATAACCTCTGCACCTAGGAATCCTCTTTCCGCCCTTCTTCTCTTTCCAACGGCCCACGTAATCCCTGCTTCTATGGGTGTTATGTGTTGCTCCATGTCGTTCCCGTACAAGCATAAACCAGCTTCTAGACGAAGACTGTCACGGGCCCCTAAACCAGTCAATCTGACCTTACCTTCTGATTTGTCCAGAATGGCTTTTGCAAGATCAACTGCATCTTCTGAAGGAACTGAGATTTCGAAACCATCTTCCCCAGTGTACCTGAAAGTTAATATAGTTAACTCAGTTCCTGTTTCTCTTTTTACCGCCATCTGTCTTCCATAACAATTACAAATCTCACTGAATCAGATGATTCAGATATGCCATTAAACTTAAGAAATTCACAAGATACAAACAAAAACAGAACAAACAACACAAATTCTCGAGAAGGGTTTGTCAAATTACTATTAAATCATGCAATCCAAGGTTAGGAATCAATCTATCCATGTATGCTCTCATGTAGATGACTCTTTCGATTCAATAGTTCGACAAAGCTAGCTATGGCTTACGGTCTGAATTCAAAACTCTTAGCCACAAAAAACCAATAAAGAGCAGGGGGCCAGAACAGAATCAGGGCAACCCAAACACATGAGCAAGAAACAGAGACTAGTATGTCTAACTCAAAATTCACAAGAAAATTCATTAATATGCAGTCCAAATAAACATGAGATTTTGCTAAACCCTAGTGCTTCTGCATGTTACCAAACAATAACCAACTAGAAGACCAAAAAATAACCAAAACCATATCTCAAGAAACTAACCATCATCAATTGAAATCCAACCTAGAAACTCAAGGCATATGTGCTTTAATTGATCTTCATATGATCTCCAAATTAAATCAACCTTTATGTAATTTCACTTCTACAGCAGGTTACAAAAGATTTTGAATTCTAAATAACATTCAATAGAAGCATCTTTAATCAGCTACAACAAAATTGAAATTGGAAACTTATTTTTCTACACAACCTCAATCAGTAATTTCATGATATCCTCATTAATTAGTCGCTCAAAACACCCAAGATATTCTCATCCCTGCACAAAACAGGGCTCTGATCTTTGTTATAAGCAACGGTAATGTGTTTCATTCTCTCCATATACCTCGTGTGCATTTTTTTACTTCAAAGCACCATAAAGATACAGAAATCAATTAACAAATCATATATGATGGTCCCGTTTTTAAGTGTCGAAAAACCCATTTTACGCGTGCTGAAGCAAAAAATGTCTTGAGATGCATATAAAAACAGGGGTGAGGGAATGGTGATACCAAATTTTTTGCTTTTAAGAACGATGTGTGTTGTTTTGCTTGTAATCGAATGCATATGTCAAGTATGAACATAAAGCAGTAAAGAACACACGATATTTTATAGTGGTTCGGACCAAACCCACCCTACATCCACTCTTCCCTTAACACAGGGGAACCTTAACCTACTTTAACCTGCGGGACTTATACCCCTCACGGGATGGCCGAGATGTTTACCGAGTTCGCACTCAAGCGGGACTTATCTCCCTTTCGGGATTGCCGATAGATGTTTACCGAGTTCACACTCAAGTGGGACTTATCTCCCTCACGGGATTGCCCATAGATGTTTACCGAGTTCACACTCACCTAACAATCTTAACCTAACTTTGAGTTTGGGTAAAGGTTTGTTTGGTTTCCAACTAGGTTAAGATTTTCCCTTACATTTGTTTAGCCTCAATGCTAAGGATGGGAAAATCTCTCTAAGCTTAGGATATAGCATTTGTGCTTAGATCTCAGGTAGAACACTCTTGAATATATCGTGTATTTCTAGCTCAGGTTCTATGGTGGGATTGCTTGAGTATATATAGGATTGGGAGCACAATTCTGTTGAATGCCTTAGCTGTCTTTCTGTCAGGCCATATTTCAGGACTCGCATCATCTGGCACACGTCCTTGGCTGGGAACTGCTGGAACCCATATCTTCTTAGCTCTGTAGCATCGTTTGCTACATTCTTCACACTCTTTTGCATTTCTTCCACACTTGATAATGAAGGAAGAACTTGTATTTATAGTGTGGATTTGAATGTTACCGTTGGAGAGAATCACATTCAACCATACTACTCTATAGCCTTTTACTTTTTCGGGCTTGTCGTCTTTCTTTGGTCATCGACTTAGAATCTGAATCTTCCTATATTCTGAGAGTTTCTTTATTTGTCTCTAACCTTTATATTCTTGAGGTTTCTTTTATCTTTTGTCTAGGGATCCTTATTCTTCTGATTTCTTTGGTCTCTAAATTTCTAAATCGAATCATTGAGTGCAAGGATCCTCAGTTTGCTCCGAGCCTTTCGTTATCCCGAAAATTTATCTGAGCCTCTAGAACATTTCGAGGTTATCCCGAGCCTTGAGTTGAGAGCCTCGGAGTTTCGATTCTCTGGCGTCTCTTGACCGGACCTTATTACGTCGAGGATTCTTGACATTCGGGCTGTTTGAGTTGATTCTCATATCTTGAGACATCATCTCGGGATAGGTCGATTTCATTGACTCATTAGGCTTCAGATCATATCAGATATGATATCTCGATTCGATTAGCGTTCCATCTCGTATATCCCATCTTCACATATATCTCGATCATCGACGTGTTCCATCTTGATCGCTTCCCATCCGCCTTTTCTTCACATCCGGATTAACGATCACGCCTCGACGGCCGGTTTTTAGCCTCATCCGCCATCTTCCAATCATCTTTGGATCAACCTCATCCGCTCATCTTCCGGATCCGCAACCTTCTTCCGACTGGCTTTAGCTTTTTCTTCTCTTCGATTTTGCATTTCATCGCCTAACTCGAACTCCATCATCGACTCCATCTCGATCTCGATCATTATCGTTTTCTTCGATCTCGATCATCTTCTCGATTTTCGTGAGTTCCCCTCAATTTGTTCTTTCGTTCCCCCTTAACTTGTTACCTGTAAATTAGCTTGAATAACACAAGTTAATAATGTTTTGGCATAAATTATCAAAACTAAAATATCCCAACAATATACTTGAGTAGTAATTTATTACCCTTGCAATTCAATTAACACAACCCGTATACCAGAATTAAAACTTACAATCACAAAAGAAAGAATCCTGGTTGCAGTGAAGAAAGCCCAGGAGAGGGAAGAATGAGGGTTGGAGTGAGGATATAGGATTTCTTGAGGGTGGTTCCCTCTCTGGAAACCCAATGATTTCTTTGAATTGATTATCAAGAAAAAAAATTCAACAGCCCTTCAGCAGAAACTAAAACGAAATGCAAAGCCCCAACCGGATTCAAGTAGCCAATACAACCAAAAAATTGTCACAAACTTAAAATTCAACACTAAATTAGAATTTCAAAAACTCAATAGCACCATCCATAAATCCAAAACTATAATCCCATCAAAATACCAGTTGAATCATTTTCAGGCAAACAAGATAAGAACCCAGAAACAAAAACAATCGATGAATAAGAAAAAAATATGATTTCTACTCACCTGTGTATGAAAATTGGAAATTCTTGAAAACTGAGAAATTCAAATGGAATATTAATTAAAGCCTGACATAAAACGCGGTGTGGGAAGACGAGAGAGCCACGGATCGGCACAATTTTTACTCACATCTCCCGCCGTCTCAATTTTAGCCCTAAGATCTCCGTTCTTCAGCCTTGTCGCCGCCTTCTCCACCACCATCTTCTAATGCATTTGGAGTGCGATTAGCGGCGTCGAGAATCAACATGACAAGAGCAGCCGTCGAGAATCGCGACACCACCATCGTGAATCGCCACACAGCGAGATAGATATAAACAAAATGATATATGTGCAATTATTGAGAGGAGGGGTAAAATAGGGCATAAAAGAATACCGAGAAGCCCCTCTTAGCTAAAAAAAAGACATTAATTACTCGAATTTTATAATATATTTATCCCCAATGATGGATTTACATGTTCTATATTAGGGGCACGTGCACCCATAATTTTTTTAAATATATGTTATATATATTATAATTATTAGGGTAATACTTATGTTATGTATATATGATGACTTAAATGAGTTTTTTAGTGTTATAGTAATTAATTAATCAAGTAAATATTTCATTTAAAAAGAACTCATAAATTTCAAGTGTAATAGACTTGAGTTGTTATTTGTTAGTATATAGGAATAAATTTTTAGTGTATTTTAAATTTGACCTACCATTCTATGAACATCGAATTCACGTGAACTTTTTTTCTTCAAGTATCACCATTATGTTATGCAATATCACTGTTACACATACACACTATCACTGTTATGTATATGCATTATCATCATTAAAAAAATCAAGCATTTCTTCAAATAGTGATAGTACATATACATATCAACAATAATACATATGTATTATCGTGACACTGAAAAAAGAGAATTCACGTGAACTCAGGTTCACAAAAAATCTACTCTTTATATTATTTATTTTTGAGCCCCCATCATGAAAGTTTTCTGGATTCATCCATGTTTATCCTTGCTAAATTAATATCTATTCTCTCGCTAAGTCTCGCGATCTCTGTTGTACATATATTGATATTGTGGACATTACTTTGTGGGCTTTAGGTTTTTTAGGGCTTCAGCCCACTTTTTATTATAAACAGTCTCCTCAATATAATGCCGTCTCCTGACTTGGTTGCCCCCAGACGTAGTCATTCTGACGAATTGGGTATACAAATACATGTTCTTGTGTGGGTAAATAAATCCGTGTTCTTGTGTTCTTGTGTTCTTCTTTATTCTTATTCTAATGTTTTACAACACGTTATCAACATGAGCCTCTACCATAAGGATTACTAGAGCAAACTTCACGCTACCTTCGTCATCGCCACAGGGAGCTTGAGATTTTGTTGTTGTTTATAATTAATTAGGGTTTATATTTGTTTTCCCCTAATAAATGAATCCGTTAATTTTTGTTAATTAGATTTGTTATGATATGTGATTGACGATGATTTCTCTGCTTAATAATTAAGAAAGAAAAGGCAGTAGTGCAAAGGAAACTTGGAGTCCGAAAGCAATTGAGCAATTCATGAGGTGCTAAGTAATACTTGATTTTTCAATTACTACTTGATTACCATCACACACAAAATAAATAAAATAAAGGGTACGCCGACTTCTTCTTCTTTGTGGTGTGAATTTGTGCTTACAATAGTTACTGTTTTTGGTTTGATTATTGAGATCGGAAAAAAAAAATTAATAAAAAAAACAGTGGTATTCTGAACAACTTTATGATGTTAATTCTGATCGATGCTGGTTACTTTTGATTTTTCATTTTTATTTAGAAAGAAATTACTAGTTAGAATTACCTCATATCTTGGGGACCTTAGTAGCATTGTTATGATGGAGGCTACATAATTGAAATATTCTAACAGAATATGAGAATTAATATTGGATTGGTTGTTTAAATATGCTCCATTTAAATATTGGATTCTCATATTGGATTGGTTGTTTAAATATGCTCCATTTAAATATTGGATTCTGTGTGAGCTCGTTAGAGCCCGTAGACCAGATGTTATTTTTCTTTGCGTCATAGGAGATTTCAATAATTTATTATCATCAGAGGAAAAGCTTAGGGGTGCTAGTCGCCCTAACTTGATGTACAGTGGGTTTCGTGAAGCCATACTAGACAACAATCTTTCGGATGTCTCGTTGCAAGGGCATCAATTTACGTGGAGCAGAGGGAAAGAGGAAAATAATAGGGTGGAAGAGAGATTAGATAGGGCCATGGGGAATCCGTTGTGGCACTCGAGATTTGGCTCGGCTACACTTCTCAACCTGATTGCCCCGATTTCGGACCACACCCACATCTTGCTTGACTCGTCCCCGTCCATCAGGAAAAGACGTATTCGGCCGTTCCGATTTGAGAATAAATGGTTTGACGAACCTGATGTGCATAGTGTGGTGGCACGGAGCTGGACAGGGTTTAGGGACTTCGAGCTTATTCACCGCTTGAAAACAAGGTGTTGGCGGAGTGGGGCACGAGATTGAGGCATTACAGAAAGCACAAACCCGACTTCTCTGAACAAACTTTTGGAATTGAAATCCAAACTTGCTGCTCTTTTAATATTGGAAGCAAAGGGCCAAAGCCCATTGGCTCAAGGGAGGGGACCTCAACACGAGGTTTTTCCACCAGATGGCCTCGACTCGTAAGAAACATAACAGGATCAAAGGTCTATATGATGACGATGGGCATTGGGTGGCCAATGAACAAGGGATTGAAACAGTGTTTTCCTCGTACTTTACAGATCTATTCACACCTCAGGAAAATTTTGCCGACATCGAATAAGTCACCTCCCATATTCGGGGCTGCATATCGAGTGATGACAACAACATGCTGGATGCTCCATTTGAACCGGAAGAATTTTGCTTGGCGGTCATACAAATGCACAAAGACAAATCCGCGGGTCCGGACGGGTTTAACCCAGGCTTTTACAAGAAGTTTTGGGGTTTGATTGGACATGACTTGGTCAACACTTGCACAAGGTGGCTGGACGAGGGACGCTTCCCGGATGGGCTAAATTAGACGACCGTGGTTCTGATTCCCAAGTGTGACAACCCACAGTCAAGACAACGTTTGTCTCACTTGGGAATCACAATCAGCGTTTGTCTCGGACCGAATTATACAAGACAACATATTAATTGCTTTTGAGACCATTCACTCGATGAGAAATATGAGGAAGGGGAAGATGGGCGATGTGGCACTAAAAATATGTTAGGGTTATTAATTGCTTTTGAGACCATTCACTCTATGAGAAATATGAGGAAGGGGAAGATGGGCGACGTGGCACTAAAGATATGTTGGGATTATACGTGAAAGTATGCTTTTACTTTGTATAATCTATGTATTAAACGTTTATTTACTAAAATAAATTATTTATCACTGTTGCTTTAAATATGATTGAATGTTATATATATTTATTGCAGACCGTTCATATAATAACACACGTTTCATTGTAGTTAATGTGGTGATACCAGGTCACAGAAGATCAAGTTAACAGTCCCTTGTAAACGAGTGCATGTTTCACAACTTAGATAGACCCGAACAATCATTTGGTAGAAGTTTATATGTAAGACTCAGATTGGCTTGTCTTGACCAAGAGATTACACTAGTGCATTCGATGCGCTGAAGCGGATCTACAGAGAGGATAAACTCATTCGCACTGACTTATGGGATGAAGAGTTAGACCTCAGTGGTTGTTGATTTCTTAATCACTCTCACTTAATAAGGACTGTGTGTGATTAGTAGTTATTGTTTTGACTTATAAATGGGAAGAGAATCATTGCGACTTCGATACCCTATATCTTGGGCAATAATAGTAATTGCACGACAGTTGCTAAATTAATATAGAGAATCATGTGCTTGCAACGTCTTGCGTGATTGTTCCTCTTAGTGGGCTTGGAACCTTTATCATACAAAATCTTGCAAGTGGAATTAATTTTCAGGTATGGATAATAAAACTGAGTTGTCCTTACTCCAAGGATAAAGATATTAATTAATACAAAGCTTTTCAGTGGCTTAATTAATTAGTGGACTACATAATCTTAAACACGAGAAATAATAACCAGGAGCCATATTACCGTAATATGTGTTAAATTGGATAGTGCAATATTAATTATATAGTAGTATTAATTAATATTAATGGACTGAACTATATTGTGGCTCAATATTGGAATTCAGTAGCCCATTGGAAGGTCCATCTTAATTCTCCTAAAGGCCCCTCAAGTAGCCCAATTAAAGTCTATTAAATAAAAAGTGCTTAAAATAAAATAAATTATTGTTGCATTATTTTTCCTTATTTTTTTCGAAAATATTAGAGAAAAAGAGGGAGAAGGATTTTTTTGAAAAGATCTTTATGGAAAGGAGATAAGTATTCTTGGAATACAAGATTATCCCATAAATTCAAGAAATCTCCCACCTTATTTCTTTAATTGTATTTTTCGAAAAATATAGAGAAATAAAAAGGAAGAAAGATTTTCTTGATTCTTGGAAATATTTTATGGAAGATATGTATTTTAGGATACAAACCCTATTATTTTTGAAAATTTGGCTAAATAAGGGTGTGAGATTTTTGTGGAAAAATACACATGGAAAGAAGAATATATGTGATATATTCAAGATTTCTTGGAGATCAAGAAAAGATTTTTTCTAACCCTAATTAAGCTCCAAAATTTCCTTCCCCCACTTTTTCATCCCCTACAGTTCCATGTGCGGGAAATATTAGAAATCCACAGAGGTCGTGCAACAATTATTTATTTTTCCTTGTTTTATAAATTGTTAATTGAAGAACCTTCCATCGGGATTGTTGAACGAGGACTTGGGAATACTTGAGAAGGACTTTTTTATTGGGTAGCCAGATACTTGATCCTGTCTGTCTCAGACCGTCTCTCCAACGGGTATGTTTACGTAAACTCCTAGAAATTCCGCATGCTACGATCTTTTACGTGAAATTTTATTTGCATGTCGTTGTTGGATTAATTATTATTTGAATTCACTTAGGTTAGTTCATGCTAGTAATAATTGTTAATTTAAATTTGTGTTTATGAGATCATTCCGATAGATCCTTGCATATGTTATCCCAACAACTGGTATCAGAGCCCTGGTTCGGGCTCTGATCTTTTAAACTGTAATTTAATTTTTTATTCAGTAAAATTGAAATTGGATAGTAGAACTATTAGATCTGTTTTGCAAGTATCCAATTGTCATGGTATTTTAATGTGCTTTATTTACATGCAAATAATTTATTGGTTTTTAATTCGATTCGTTCGAATTCGTTTTGCCTCGTGAGAAAATCCACGAGTAGATTAAGATTTGTTTGATTTATTCAATGTAATAGACTAGTCTAGATCTATGTTTATTTTTTTTTTGTAAATAAATTGTAACCTGATCGAGAATGAAGACGAAGACGGAGAATTAAAGACGGATCCAAAACTGTGCTCAGGCAGCGTGTGTCGCACGAAACAATGCCAATGGAGGCACGTGTACGACCCGGACGCTTACAGGCACACACGTGTGTGGGGCGCGACCGCGCCGGCGATCAATCGCATACAAGCGCCAGACGACGACGCACCTTGCGGCACAAGGCGGGCAAGCGCTGTCTTTGGCGGAAGCGCTGGCGCACAGATCAATATCTTCTAAAGCAGCGAAAGACGATGTTAAAGGCGGTATACAAGACGGCACGACGATGGCATGGACGCCAAGACGGTCTTTAGGGCGCTGGTCAAGACGGGTGGGCTAGGGGATGGCGACATCCTAGCGTCTTTGTTTGATGTGGCCGGACGTCGGGTGCCCATGCCCGGAGCTTTTGGGCTCAAGCATAGGTACCGGACGTCGTCCTAACCCAAGACGGAGGATATTTTTTTTGAAGAATTGTTGCGGATTCAGTGGGAGCTTTTCGAGAAGAATGTTGAAGGCCAATAAAGAGACGATTTCACAAGATCGAGACTTGAAATTTAAACCATGACAGTTGGATATATGTGCCCAACTTGATTTATTTATTTTGATACTTGTTTTAATTTCGTGCAATTTTATTTGTTAAATGTGTTTGCATGATTTAGAATTGTCTAAAGAAAATCTCACTTTCAAAAATTACTAAGTAAGTTTCATTGACAAATTTTATTCCGGATAATAAAATTACGTCAAATCTGACCTCCATGATTTATTTATTTATGAATTCTTTTAGAGAAATTTCCCCAACGGAACGGCCAAAAGATGGATTTCACATGAATAAATTCCCAAAAGGATGATTGTGAATTATTATTAGTGGCGACTATGACCCTCCCAACGAGGCTCGTACAAAGGAAGTAATAATTATGTATTTAATCATTGTATTACTTAGGTATAAAATTGATATGCATATACTTCTGTGAAGTCCCTGTCAATTTTATATTGGTCAAATGGGAGACGACTATTAATTATGAATTAAAGGTTTGTAACTGTTCTTGTTTGTAACCTGCTTGAATTGTTTAAATAGACAGTTCACCCAATGTGACCTATTTAAACTATTTTGAGATGTCGGTTGTTTCTTATTCATATTATTTTGAGATTTTGATATGAATAATGTGATCGAATTATGTAATATTTTGTACTTGTACAAATTGCTATTTATTTCAATTCAGCATGTCGCAACCTTTTAATCCATTGTTAATATACTTAAAGTCAATATAATTGTATAGGAAACTATGTTGATTGGAAACAAAAATGTCCTAACTGCAAAAAAGCACAAGTGGATTCTTGACACACCAAAAACCAGATGAGCCAACTGACGAGTCAAAAACGCGGGGCTCGTCAAATCACCTTGCGAGAGATGTTGTCGATGAAAATGATGGAGGGCCACCCCGTAAGGGATTACGTCCTCAAAATTGATGGCTCATCTGTTGGGGAATTAATTGCCCGAATCTATTCGGGATGAATATTTAAATACAAATTTAATTCTAACAATTATTACTAGCATGAATTAATCCTAAATTAATTCAAATAATAATTCAACAACAAATCATGCATATAAACAGTTCACATAAATCCTACGCATGCGGAATTACTACGAGTTTACGTGAACTTACCTCTTGGAATGACAATGGTCTCGTCGATGAAAACACACCAAAAGACCTTCCCAAGTATTCCCTAGTCCTTGCTCGACAATCCGGTGGAAGGAAGCTCGCGAACAATTAACAAAAGGAAAAATAAAATTTGTTGCACCACCTTTGTAGATTTACTAATTTTCCAGCACATGGAATTGTCCTCGGGAATGAAAGAATCATCCCCTATTTATAGATGGGTGGTGGTCGAAAATTTGGGGAAAAAACAATGTGGGAAAATCTTTTCTTGATCTCCAAGAAATCTTAAATATATCTCATATATTCTTTTCTCCATAATTAAAATATTCCACAAAAATCCCACCTCATCTTGTTATGGAATTTTCGAAAAAATTAAGGATTAAGATACCAAGATTTGGATCTTCTTGAAATTATGAGATATACCTGTATTCCAAGAATACATATCTTCCATAATATCTTTTCAAGAAAATCAAGAAAATCTTTCTTTCCCTTAATTATTCAAAATTTTCGAAATATCCATATGAATAACCAAGTGGGAGATTTCTTGAATTTAATGAGATAATCTTGTATTCCAAGAATACATATCTTCATTCCATAACAAAATTCAAAGAAAATCTTTCTCCCCTTTTATTCATAATTTTCGAAAAATATGAGGAAAAATAAGCAACAAATTTATTTTATTTTTAAACACATTTTTTAGGTTATTGGACTTTTATGTTGGGCTACTTGGGGGCCTTTAGGAGAATTAAGATTGGACCTTCCAATGGACCTTGAATTATCAATATTGAGCCACAATATTATTCAAGCCCATAAATATTAATTAATCCCACTACATAATTAATATTGCACTATCCATCTTAACCCATATTACAGTTAATATGGCTCCCGGTTATTATTTCCCGTGTTTAAGATTATCTAGCCCATTAATTAATTCAAGCCACTGAAATAGCTTTTCATTAATTAATATCTTTTATCCTTGGTAAAGGAATGATTCAACATTATTATCATCAGGAAACTAGTTCCACTTGCAAGATTTGGTATGATAAAACTTATGAACCTCCCGAGGGCAAATCGAACAAAGCGCATTTTGCACACACGATTCTCCGTATTAAATCTTAGCAATCACATGTGACCAATAATATTGCCCAAGATATAAAGTATTGAATCTCCTTGATTCTCTACCCGTAATAAGTCAAAGCAATAGTTACTAACCTCACGCAATCCTATTTAAGGGACGAAGATTAAGAAATAACTAACCACTGAGGTCTAATTCTTCCTAGTTGATTCTCAAGAATTTTTCCTCCTCAGAGGGTCCTCTTCAATGCATCGGTCATGCCTTTGGTGTAATCTCTTGGTCAAGACAAACCAATCGAGCCTTTTACACTACAACCTTTCACGATGGATTGTTCATTTCCATCTAGGTCGTGAATGGTGTACTTTTAGTTACAAGGAACTGCTAATTTAATCTTCTGTGATCTGGTATCACTAAATTAACTACAATGTAACACATACTATTTATTGAATAGTTATGCAGTAAATATATGTAACATTCGATGATATTTAAAGCATCAGTGATAAACAATTTATTTCAGTAAATAAGTCCGAAATTCAGTCTGATTATACAAAGTAAAAGCATACTTTCTAGTATAATCCCAACAATCTCCCACTTATACTCAAAGTCTGCTTTTAAGTATACTACAACATGTCTCGTGTAGTACGTGACAACTAATGTCACCTACACGAACCTAATAATGTCTCCCACTTATACTCAAAGCAGATTGGCAAGCGGTCTTGACACCCATTCCTTTCACATGTCTCGAATGTATTACGAGGCGGACCCTTTGTGAATGGATCACTAGGTTGTCTTCGACCACGATCTTTGTCACCTCTATATCTCTCTCTTAACGATTTCTCGTATAAGATGGTATTTCATTTCAATGTGTTTCTTTGGCCTTTTGGGCTCTTGGTTCCCTTGAATTTGCAATCGCTCAAAACATTGTCACAATAAAATGATGATTGTCTTTGGGCAAATTCGGAACTACATCCAAGTCCACTAGGAAGTTCTTGAGCCAAACCGCTTCTTTCGCTGCCTCGCCATGGCACTACAAATTCGGCTTCCATGGTGGAATCTGCGATGCATTTACGCTTAACGCTTCTCCACGTCATGACTCCTCCCCATGCAAAACACACACGGGGAGGTAGATTTTTCCGAATCTAAGTCCGATTGGAAATTTGAGTCCGTGTGTGGCCGATGGGGATTAGACTATATCGATTGATAAACCAACATTCTATCTCGAGTTCTTTTCGAGATACTTGGAATGTTTTTAATCTGCCGTCAATGTTCCTTCCCGGGTTACTTTGATATCTTGCCACCATGCCAACGACAAAGCAGATATCCCGGTCTCGCAACATTGCATTACATACATAAGGCTTCCGACGGTACCAAGCATAAGGAATGCCTTTCATGTCATCTATCTCTTTTTTGTGTCTTAGGGCACATTTCCTTGGATAGATGGATTCCATGCCTAAAAGGCACGAAGCCTTTCTTGGAATCTGCATCTTTGAATCGTTTCAAGCAGTGTCTATGTATGAAGCTTGCGATAAGCCTATCATCATTTTTTCTTGCGATCGAAAGTGATCTTGATCCCAAGGATGTGCCCGGCTTCCCCTAAGTCCTTCATATCAAACTATTTTTGAAAGCCATGCCCTTACGTCCCGATAACACCTTTACATCATTCCCGATGAGCAGAATGTTGTCTACGTATAGTAGTAAGAATACCAATGCAGTTCCGACACGCTTTTTGTACACACAACTTTCGAACTCGTTTTGATCAAATCCATAAGACTTTATAACATGATCAAAACATTGGTTCCAAGCTCTGGATGCCTGTTTGAGTCCGTAAATGGACTTCATGAGCTTACAAACTAGGTGTTCTTGGCCCTTTTCAATGAAGCCTTGGGGTTGTTGCATATAGATTTCTTCATCAAGACTTCCGTTAAGGAAAAGTTGTCTTGACATCCATTTACCGATTTCAAAATCGAGATCTTGTGACTATCGACAAGAGAATCCGGATGGACTTGAGCATTGCTACAGGTGAAAAGGTTTTCTCATAGTTGATCCCTTCTTTCTGAGTATAACCTTTTGGCACAAGCCTTACCTTGAAGGTTTCCACCTTTCCGTTCGGTCCCCTCTTTCTCTTGTATACCCACTTCCAACCAATGGATTTGACCCCATTAAGTGGTTCGACTAGCTCCCACACTCTGTTATGATCCATAGAACCCATTTCTGCTTTCATTGCCTTTTGCCAAGAAACCGCATCCTTGTCTTGGATTGCCTCATCATATGTCCATGGGTGCGATTTAGTCTTGTCAGGGAATCAAGTCCGAGGACTCTCCTATCCCCATGAATCTCTCGGGCTGTCTTACAACCCTCCCACTACGACGAGGTTCCGGTTGTGAAAGTGTGTCATTTGGTATATCATCTTGTACAGTTGGCAATGAGGTTAGCCCCCTTAGCTCACTTAAGGTAATCTCACTTATGGGTTTTCTTTCGTTCATATAGTCTTTCTCCAAAAATCTAAAGTGGGTACTTATTACCACCTTTTGATCTTCGGGACCATAGAACATACACCCTTTTGTTCCTTGGGGTATCCTATAAACAATTTTAATTTCGATCGAGGATCCGATTTCCGACTTTCTTGTCCAACACGAGGGCGAACACCCCAAATTCTCATGTGTCTCAAACTAGGCTTGCGCATGGGTCCACAATTCTTTGGGAGTTTTGGGAACCGATTTGGATGGCACCAAGTTCGAATGTAATTCATTTGTTTCCAAGGCATGACCCCGTAATGACTTGGGAAGATCCGCGATAACACATCATTGATCTAACCATTTCTAAAAGAGTTCGCTTTTTTCTCTGCAACCCCGTTTTGTTGAGGGGTTCGGGGGTGCGATTAATTTGGTGACAAGTAGTTCAAAAACTCATATTTGAGGTACTCGCCTCCACGATTGGATCGTAGAGACTTGATACGTTTTTCCTATGATTCTCCGCTTGAAGCCTTAAATTCTTTGAATTCTCAAAGGTCTCAGATTTATGCTTCATAAAGGAAAATATAACCGTACCTCGAGTAGTCATCAATAAAAGTGACGAAATACTCGTAACCTCCTCTTTGCTTTGGTTGACATTGGACCACATCGTCTGTGTGAGCGATTTCTAACACTTCTTTGGCTCTATTCCTTGGCCCGAATGCCCTCTTGGTCATTTTACCCTCCAAACATGATTCGCAGGTTGGAATTGGTTCAACTTGGAGAAACTCTAGTGAACCATCTTTCACCAACCTTTGGATCCTCTTTGGATTAATATGTCTCAATCTTAGATGCCATAGAAGTGTTTCGTTCACGTCTGATGAACGTTTTCTTTTATCGGAAACAATTGATGTGTTATAGGATGCATTTCGTGAGTGGTGTGCACAGTTAATTGTATAAAGATTACTTGACAACGTTCCATGACAGATAAATTTATCATAAAGAGAAATGGTAACAACTTTATCAAAAGTAACCGAATATCCATCAAGGTAAAGTTTAGAAACCGAAATCAAATTCTTTCTAAAACTCGGAACATAAAGTACATCTCTTAAAATTAAAACTCTGTCTTCAAAAGACAGGTGCACTTCTCCCACTGCTTCAGCTGCCACTCTCGTAGCATCGCCCAGTGTGATGAGGATCTCACTCCCACTAAGTTGTCGGGTCCGCTTGAACCCCTGTAAAGTGAAACAAACATGATCAGTGGATCCCGTATCCACCACCCATAAATGGGAGGCATACGCCGCTAAGCAAGTTTCAACAACTAGTGCGTGAGAATTACCTTTCTTTCCATTCCTTTTGGGATTGGAACAGGCTGACCTCGAGTGTCCTACTCCGCCGCTTTCCAAAACTTTCCTCATGCTTGATTCCATGCTCTTATTTGACGTTGAGTCTGCTTGGTTTAACTTTCTTCTCTTTTCATCATCCTTATCACCACTTGACCTAGGATGAAAAGAAGATTTCTGTTTCCCCAAGCTCTTTTCCTCGCGCTCCCTTTCCCTTTCAACCAAAGTGAGAGCATTTACAAGATCATCCACTGTAAAATCTAGATCTTCCAATAGACACTCAAGATAGTGGTGATTATAGATCTTTGGTAAGGATTGGAGAATGAAATCAATCTTAGTCTTGAAATCACATTTTTCGCCGAGGATCTCAAGCTCCTCAAATAACACCATAACCCTAAGAACGTGCTGCGCTGCAGTCGTCCCTTTTTCTATTTTTAATTCAGCAATTTCTTGCTTCACACTTTGGATTGCCATATGGGTCTGATGTGCGAACATCGCTTCGAGATTCTGTAAGATGTCTGCAGCTGACTCATATCCTTGGTGAAGGAGTTTCAACGCATCTGACAGATGTGCCAGAATTGTATCCTTCATCAATTCATTTACTAGCTCCCATTCACCATATAGCATCTCGTCCCATATTCCGGCATCCATAGCTGGTTTTTCGGGTTTTGGTGTATCAAGTACCCATTTGGAAGGTGATGCGGCTAGGACAAGTTTTAGTTTGTATATCCAATCAAAATAGTTTTCACCAGTAAGCAAATTGTCTTTAAGTATATTGAACAGTGGATTAAAAGGTTGTGACATGATGAACTGAAATAAATAATAACATACATAAGCACAAATATATATCACAAAATTCGATCACATGTTTCATATTAAAATCTCAAAAAAATATGAACATGGATCAGCCAACATCTCAAAACAGTTTAAATAAGCCACGTGGGGTGGGTCACTATTTAAACACATTCAAGCAGGTTACAAACAAGAACAGTTACAAACCTTTAATATCCAGATTAATAGTTGGCTCCCACTTGACCAATATAAAATTGACAGGGACTTCGGGGAAGTATATGCATATCAATTTTATACCTAAGTAATAACCATGATTAAATACAAAATTATTATTTCGCTTTGATCGAGCCTCGTGGGGAGGGTCATCGTCGCCACTAGTAATAATTCACAATCATCCACTTGGAATTTATTCATGTGAAAGTTATCTTTTGACCGTCCCGTGGGGGGAGTTTCTCCAAAAGAATTCACAAATAAATAAATCATGGAGGTCAATAATTAATTCAATTTTATTATCCTGAATAAAATTGTCAATTAATTGTTTAAGCATACTTAGTAATTTTCGAAAGTGAGATTTTTCAAAATATTTTCTCATGCATCGCAAATTTAAACACAATTTAAATAAGCATAAAATAATGCATAAACATTAAGATAAAAAATTAAACATATTGGACACATTTATCCAATTGTCATGGTTAATTTTTGTCATGTCTTGATCTTGAGAAATCGTCTTCATAGCCTTCATCGTTCGTCTCGAAAAGCTCCTACTTGACCGTTTAAAAAAATGCCTTGTTAAGCCACGTCATCGACCAGCTCGCGGGTCGGAGTGCCCGCCTAGCACTCCCCCGGCCGTGTCGAGTGGCGTCCGTGAGTGCCTTAAAAGCACCCGACCGGACGTCGCGCCCTTCGCCCTCGGCGGCGTCGTCGCATCGCCTCAGCCAGCGTCACGTCGTCGCCCGCGTCACCGCGTTGACTTCGGCAAAGATCGCCCGCGTCGCCCTTGCGTGCCTCGCGGCATCGCCCGCCGTCGCGTCGCCAGCGAATCGGCAATCATCGCGCCCCGTAGCGTGCCCGCATTGCCGGCAAATCCAAATCCGCTTTCGGCCCCTCGGCCTCGCCCATGCATGCTTTCGCCCGCTTGGCGTCGCGTCAGCGCGTGCCTCTCTTGGCACATTTAAGCGACGACGCTACCTACGCCCGATTACGGATCCCGTTTTTAATTCTTTGTCTCCGACTCGTTTCGATCCGATTCTAATTTATTTACAAAAAATAAATAAACCTAGATCTAGACTAGTCTATTACATTGATCAAATCAAACAAATTCTAATCTACTCGTGGATTTTCTCACGAGGCAAAACGAATCCGAACGAATCGAATTAAAAAATCACAATTTATATGCATGCATAAATAAACACATTAAATTCCATGACAATTGGATACCTGCAAAAAAGATCTAGCAATTCTACTATCCAATTTTAAATTTAATGAAAACGAATTAAATTATAATTTAAAATTCAGAGCCCGAAACCGAGGCTCTGATACCAGTTGTTGGGGAATTAATTGCCCGGATCTATTCGGGATGAATATTTAAATACAAATTTAATTTTAACAATTATTACTAGCATGAATTAATCCTAAATTAATTCAAATAATAATTCAACAACAAATCATGCATATAAACAGTTCACGTAAATCCTACGCATGTGAAATTACTACGAGTTTACGTGAACTTACCTCTTGGAATGACAATGGTCTCGTCGATGAAAACACACCAAAAGACCTTCCCAAGTATTCCCTAGTCCTTGCTCGACAATCCGGTGGAAGGAAGCTCGCGAACAATTAACAAAAGGAAAAATAAAATTTGTTGCACCACCTTTGTGGATTTACTAATTTTTCCAGCACATGGAATTGTCCTCGGGAATGAAAGAATCATCCCCTATTTATAGATGGGTGGTGGTCGAAAATTTGGGGAAAAAACAATGTGGGAAAATCTTTTCTTGATCTCCAAGAAATCTTGAATATATCTCATATATTCTTTTCTCCATAATTAAAATATTCCACAAAAATCCCACCTCATCTTGTTATGGAATTTTCGAAAAAATTAAGGATCAAGATTCCAAGATTTGGATCTTCTTGAAATTATGAGATATACATGTATTCCAAGAATACATATCTTCCTTAATATCTTTTCAAGAAAATCAAGAAAATCTTTCTTTCCCTTAATTATTCAAAATTTTCGAAATATCCATATGAATAACCAAGTGGGAGATTTCTTGAATTTAATGAGATAATCTTGTATTCGAAGAATACATATCTTCATTCCATAACAAAATTCAAAGAAAATCTTTCTCCCCTTTTATTCATAATTTTCGAAAAATATGAGGAAAAATAAGCAACAAATTTATTTTATTTTTAAACACATTTTTCAGTTATTGGACTTTATGTTGGGCTACTTGGGGGGCCTTTAGGAGAATTAAGATTGGACCTTCCAATGGACCTTAAATTATCAATATTGAGCCACAATATTATTCAAGCCCATAAATATTAATTAATTACACTACATAATTAATATTGCACTATCCATCTTAACTCATATTACAGTTAATATGGCTTCCGGTTATTATTTCCCGTGTTTAAGATTTTCTAGCCCATTAATTAATTCAAGCCACTGAAATAGCTTTCCATTAATTAATATCTTTTATCCTTGGTAAATGAACGATTCAACATTATTATCCATATCGGAAACTAGTTCCACTTGCAAGATTTGGTATGATAAAACTTATGAACCTCCCAAGGGGGCAAATCGAACAAGCGTACTTGCACACAATTCTCCGTATTAAATCTTAGCAATCACATGTGACCAATAATATTGCCCAAGATATAAAGTATTGAATCTCCTTGATTCTCTACCCGTAATAAGTCAAAGCAATAGTTACTAACCACACGCAATCCTATTTAAGGGACGAAGATTAAGAAATAACTAACCACTGAGGTCTAATTCTTCCTAGTTCAGTTCTGAAGAATTTGTCCTCCTGTAGGCCCTCTTCAATGCATCAGTCATGCACTAGTGTAATCTCTTGGTCAAGACAAACCAATCTGAGCCTTACACTACAACCTTTCACGATGGATTGTTCATTTCCATCTAGGTCGTGAATGGTGTACTTTTAGTTACAAGGAACTGTTAATTTAATCTTCTGTGATCTGGTATCACTAAATTAACTACAATGTAACACGTACTATTTATTGAACAGTTATCCAGTAAATATATGTAACATTCGATGATATTTAAAGCATCAGTGATAAACAATTTATTTCAGTAAATAAGTCCGAAATTCAGTCTGATTATACAAAGTAAAAGCATACTTTCCAGTATAATCCCAACATCATATGAACAAACTTGAGGTTCTGGGTGTAGATTATGATCTGGAGACCCAGATCGATTTGGTACTCCACTCTCTGCCCAAAAGTTTTGAGCTCTTTGGCCTCGCTAGCTAATTTATTGCAAGCTTTGGTCTCGGCAGAGATGTTGATGGGGCACCAAATCTCAAGCTTTGACGGCAAGTGGTCCGTCTTAATCTTCTTGGCCAATGGAAGGCAAGAAGAAGAAGAGGACCAAAAGCCATAAGCAATCAAACTCAACTGTTGCCAAGGATAATGGTAAGACGAGGAATGCTGGTGGTGTCAAGGAAAATCCAAAGGGGAAGTGCTTCAACTGCGGTGAAAAACGACAATGGAGATTTGCTTGTTCCAAGCCCAAAAGGGCCGGAAAGAAAGGTAATTCTCACGCACTAGTTGTTGAAACTTATTTAGCGACGTATGCTTCTCATTCGTGGGTAGTTGATACGGGATCCAATGATCATGTTTGCTTCACGGGTTCAAGCTGACCCGACAACTTAGTGGAAGTGAGATCCTCAATACACTGGGCGATGCTACGAGAGTGGCAGCTGAAGTAGTGGGAGACGTGCATCTGTATTTTGAAGATAGAATTTTAGTTTTTAGAGATGTTCTTTATGTTCCTGTTTTTCGCAAAAACCTTATTTTCAGTTTCTAAAATATTTAATGATGGATATTCTGTTCGTTTTCTAAGCAAGTTACTATTTTTCATAACGATGTGTTTATCTGTCATGGAACTTTACGGAATAATATATATAATATTAACTGTGCACACCACTCACAAAATGCATCTTATAACACATCAATTGTTTCAAACAATAAGAGAAAACATTCATAAATTGTGAACGAGACACTTCTATGGAATCTTAGATTAGGTCATATTAATCTGAATAGGATCCAAAGGTTGGTGAAAGATGGTTCAGTGCCATACCTACAACTAGAATCACTTCCAACCCGCGAATCGTGTTTGGAGGATAAAATGACCAAGATGACATTTGGAGTCAAGGGGACTAGAGCCACAGAACTGTTGTAAATCGTTCACACTGACGTGTGTGGTCCAATGTCAACCAAAGCTAGAGGTGGCTATGAGTATTTCGTGACCTTCATCGATGATTACTCAAGGTTCGGGTACATTTTTCTCACGAAACACAAATCGGAAACCTTTGATAAATTCAAAGAGTTCAAAGCCGAAGTGGAGAATCATATGGAAAAGAGTATAAATTTTCTACGATCTGATCGTGGAGGCGAATACCTCAGTGATGAGTTTTTGAACTACTTTTCAGACGAGGGCATTGTTTCCCAGTTGACTGCACCGAAACCCCTCAACAAAATTAGGTTGCAGAACGAAGAAATAGGACACTCTTAGAAATGGTCAGATCCATGATGAGTTATTCAGAACTACCCAAATCTTTTTGGGGTTATGCCTTGGAAACAACGACTTATGTTCTGAATTTGGTGCCATCCAAATCGGTTCCCAAAACTCCTAAAGAGTTGCGGACCGGGCGCAAGCCCAGTCCGAAACATCTTAGGATCTGGGGGTGTCCGGCATACGTGCTAGACAAGGAAGATGGAAAATTGGACGCACGTTCGGAGCTAAGGTTATTTATAGGATATCCCATGGGAACGAAAGGGTGCATGTTCTATGGTCCCGAAGATCAAAAGGTGGTAATCAGTACGCACTTTAGATTTTTGGAAGAAGACTTTATGAACAATTGAAAGCCCAAAAGTGAGATTACCTTAAATGAATTAAGAGGGCAAACTCCTATACCAACTGTACAAGTTGATATACCAAGCGTCACACCGACACAATCGGAACCTCGTCGTAGTGGGAGGGTTGTCTGACAACCTGAGAGATTCATGGGGATAGGAGAATCTTCGGATTTGATCCCCGAGGATAGTGAATCAGACCCCTGGTCCTACAAGGAGGCGGTCCAAGATAAGGATTCAGAATCCTGGTAAACTGCGATGGAAGCCGAGATGGGCTTAATGGATCATAATCAAGTGTGGGAGATAGTTGAACCACCTAGTGGGGTAAAGCCCATTGGATGCAAGTGGGTTTACAAGAGAAAAAGAGGACCGTACGGGAAGGTGGAAACCTTTAAGTCTAGGATTATGGCAAAGGGATAAACTAAAAAGAGGGTATCCATCCGTATTCTCTTAGCAATAGCTGCACATCTAGATTTTGAGATCTGGAAAATGGATGTCAAGACAGCTTTCCTTAACGGGAGTCTTGACGAGGAAATCTATATGCAACAACCCGAAGGTTTTATCACGAAAGGCCAACAACACCTTGTTTGCAAGTTAAGGAAGTCCATTTATTGACTGAAGCAAGCATCTTGGGCTTGAAACCAATGTTTTGATCAAGTTATCAAATCCTATGAGTTTGATCAAAACGATTTTGAGAGTTGTGTGTATAGGAAGTATGATGGAACTACCTTGGTATTCCTAGTACTGTATGTAGACGATATTCTGCTCATCAGAAATTATGTAAAAATTTTGTCAGACGTAAGAGTATGACTGTCAAAACAGTTTGATATTAAGGACTTATGGGAAGCTGGTCATATTCTTGGGATCAAGATCACTCAAGATCGAAAGAAAAGAATGATTGGCTTATCGTAAGCTTCATACATAGACACCGTTTTGAAGCGTTTCAGCATGCAAGATTCCAAGAAGGGTTTTTGTACCTTTCAGGCACGGAATCCATCTATCGAAAGACATGTGTCCTAAGACACAAAGAGAGATAGATGACATGAGAGGCATTCCTTATGTGTCGGTAGTAGGAAGCCTCATGTATGCAATGCTGTGTACGAGACCGGATATCTGCTACACCGTAGGCATGGTAGCGAGATATCAAAGTAACCCCGAAAATCAACACTAGACTGCTGTTAAGAACATTCTAGAGTTTTTGAAAAGAATTCGGGATAGAATGCTGGTTTATCAGTCAGAGAGTTTATTTCCAGTGGGATACACGGACTCAGATTTTCAATCGAACCTAGATTTCAGAAAATCTACCTCGGGTAGTGTGTTTTGTCTGGGAGGAGGAGTTGTAACATGGAGAAGCGTTAAGTAGAAATGCATCGCTGATTCTACCATGTGATGAGGGTCATAATTGTTTTTTATGGTCATTTTGTGTGCCTTATTTGACGTGATTTGATCTCATTTGAAATGATAAGTGCTACTAATCCCGTTTATTTGAGAATGTGATAAAGTGTTAGGAAACGGGTGAAAACGAGCAAGAAGTGGTGAAAAACTAGTCTAATTTAAAAGGATTTTTGATAAGAGGGCTGAACCATTAGAAGCGCATTGAAAAGAGAGTTTCAGCGGAAAAAGAATCAACTCAATCGGAGTTCAGAAACTCAAGTTATGAGCGAAACAAAATTGTCGCCCAGCAGCAAAATTGCACTCGGCCCAATTCGGGAAAATGAAGAAGAAATGGGCTTATTACCAATTCTCTCGGCCCATCAATATCAAGAATAAAGAGGAACTGGGCTGATTCTTTTTACTCATCATTTGACACAAAAGTTGCTGGGCCCGCACTCAAATTTAAAAGAAGTGCTACTCCATTCAACATGAATTTCAGCGATTTATTTGGAAGCATAGGGCAACAATTAAAAACAGTAACAGAGGGATAAAAAGGGGAGCAGCGGATTGGGGAAGGGAGGCAGAGAGAAAGAATTCAACAGAAGGAAAAAAGAGGAGGCATTGAAGGTTTTGGAGAGTTTTTAGGGTTTAAGCTTTTGAGCATTTTTCTTCCATCATGTGTCTCCAAGTGATACTTTTCATTTTTCTAAGTACTTTTTAGTGTAGATTTCTTTAGAAATTTATAGTTTAGCTAGATTTAAGAGTTATTTACATTTCAAAGCAAGATTGAAGGAGTTTATGTATTATATTTCAAGTTTCCTATCTATTTCATCTTTTGAGGTAATATTTTTCTATAATCTCTTGTTTAATCATCATTTTAATATGGGTTTATCATATTTCTTCATTTTAGCCATGAGTTTCTCTTCTAGAACCAGGGCTAAACTTATTTGCTTTGGATGTTGGATATATATGAGGAAATTGATGGGTATATGAACTAATTTCTTGATTATGCCTATGTGAGTGATTTTCTATAGTTTCTATTGTTATGGGTTTAATGCTTCAAATATCTTGTTGATTCTATTAGCTAGCATTCTTGTTTTTTTGTATTACAACTAGGGTTGAATATGCATGATTAGATTGTGAGTGTGAGTCTCAATTTGGGTTATTTGATGTTACTCAGTAGCTAGTTCAATCAAAAGTTGGCTAGTGACTAGAACGACAACAATAGACATTAATCGAGTAGAGGTCGTCTATGAGGTTGGTGAGGAGACGATGTCTAGGAATCATGTTGAAACTTTCTATTCGTCACAATCTTAAAAGATTATTGGATTAATTAGGTGCTAGTTAATTTACGTTGTTCACTTAGGCCTCAAAAGGGATTGGTCTACACATTTTAGTGATTGCTCCTAGCTAAATCACCACTTATGACATAATTGAGTAGTTGGTTTGTGAACTTGTTAGTGACACCACATAAGGAAAACACCCGAAGCAATTCTCTCATCGTTGCACTTTCCCTCGAAAGTTAGTTTTAATTGCTTGATTATTTTTGTTCTTATTACTTGATTAGTAGTTAATTGTTAGTTTTAATTCTAGTTGTTTTTAGTTGAAAATTGGTACTTGAGTTAATTTTCTTTTAAAATCCAAAAACTTTAATCGCTTCTATAATATCATGGATACATATAACTTTGGGGGTCCACTCCTCTCCTAATCTCTTTGGTTCGATAAATACTTGGTCAAATTACTTACACTACTACGACGATCCCGTACTCTTGCGGGGGAGTAGGAAAATAATTTTAACCAAAAATTCGATCAAGTCACCATGGAAGCCGAATATGTAGTTGCTTGTGAAGTAGGGAAAGAAGCGGCGTGGCTCAAGAAATTCTTAATGGACTTTGGACGTTGTTTCGAATTTGCCCAGCACCATCATGGTTTTCTGTGATAATACCGGAGCAGTTTCAAATTCAAGAGAACCGAGAGCCCACAAGGCCAGCAAACACATTGAAAGGAAATACCATCTTATACGAGAAATCATTAAGAGAGGAGATTTAAAGGTGGCAAAGATCGAGTCGGAAGACAACCTAGCCGATCGATTCACAAAGGCTCTGTCTCAGTTAACATTCGAGAGACATGTGGAACGATGTGTGTCAAGAGCGTTGCCAATCTGCTTTGATTATAAGTGGGAGAAATGTTATTAGGTTGATGTAGGTGACATTAGATGTCACCGTATAATACATTAGATATGTTGTGGTATACTTAAAAGCAAACTTTGAGTATAAGTGGGAGATTGTTGGTGTTATACGTGAAAGTATGCTTTTACTTTGTATAACCTATGTATTAAACACTTATTTACTGAAATAAATTATTTATCAATGTTGCTTTAAATATGATTGAATGTTATATATATTTATTGCAAACCGTTCATATAATAGCATGCATTACATTGTAGTTAATGTGGTGATACCAGATCACAGAAGATCACGTTAACAGTCCATTGTAAACGAGTGCATGTTTTAAACCTTAGATAGACCCGAACAATCTATTTGTAGAAGTTGATGTGTAAGGCTCAGATTGACTTGTCTTGACAAGGAGATTATACTAGTGCATTCGATGCGCTGAAGTGGACCTGCAGAGAGGATAAACTCATTCGCACTGACTTATGGGATGAAGAGTTAGACCTCAGTGGTTGTTGATTTCTTAATCTCTGTCACTTAATAAGGACTATGTGTAATTAGTAGTTATTGCTTTGACTTATAAATAAGAAGAAAACCATTACGACTTCGATACCCTATATCTTGGACAATAATATTAATTGCACGAAAGTTGCTAAATTAATATAGAGAATCGTGTGCTTGCAACGTCTTGCGTGATTGGTCCCCTTGGTGGGCTCGGAACCTTTATCATACCAAATCTTGCAAGTGGAATTAATTTTCCGGTATGGATAATAAAGCTGAGCTATCCTTACTCTAAGGATAAATATATTAATTAATACAAAGCTTTTCAGTGGCTTAATTAATTAGTGGACTAAATAATCTTAAATACGGAAAATAATAAACGGGAGCCATATTACCGTAATATGTGTTAAGTTTGATAGTGCAATATTAATTATATAGTGATATTAATTAATATTAATGGACTGAATTATATTATGCCTCAATATTGGAATTCAGTAGCCCATTGGAAGGTCCATCTTAATTCTCCTAAAGGCCCCTCAAGTAGCCCAATTAAAGTCCATTAAATAAAATGTGTTTAAAATAAAATAAATTATTATTGTATTATTTTTCCTTATTTTTTTTCGAAAATATTAGAGAAAAAGAGGGAGAAGGATTTTCTTGAAAAGATCTTTATGGAAAGGAGACAAGTATTCTTGGAATACAAGATTATCCCATAAATTCAAGAAATCTCCCACCTTATTTCTTTAATTGTATTTTTCGAAAAATATAGAGAAATAAAAGGAAGGAAAGATTTTCTTGATTCTTGGAGAATATCTCATAAATTCAAGAAAGATCCATTATTTTGAAAATTTGGCTAAATAAGGGTGTGAGATTTTTGTGGAAAAATACACATGGAAAGAAGAATATATGGGATATATTCAAGATTTCTTGGAAATCAAGAAAAGATCTTTCCTAACCCTAATTAAGCTCCAAAATTTCGTCCCCCCCATTTAAAAAAGGGGATGAATTTTTTCATCCCTTACAGTTCCATGTGCTGAAAATATTAGAAATCCACAAAGGTGGTGCAACAATTATTTATTTTTCCTTGTTTTATAAATTGTTCATTGGAGAACCTTCCACCGGGATTGTTGAATGAGGACTTGGGAATACTTGAGAAGGACTTTTGGTGGGTAGCCAGATACTTGATCCTGTCTGTCTCAGACCGTGTCTCCAACGGGTATGTTTACGTAAACTCCTAGAAATTCCGCAGGCTAGGATCTTTTATGTGAAATTTTATTTGCATGTCGTTGTTGGATTAAATATTATTTGAATTCACTTAGGTTAGTTCATGCTAGTAATAATTGTTAATTTAAATTTGTGTTTATGAGGTCATTCCGATAGATCCTGACATATGTTATCCCAACAAGATAGACATCAGCAAAGCCTACGATAGAGTTTAACTGGGGGTTCTTGAACGAAGTACTAAGGAAAATGGGCTTCTCAAGCAAGTGGATCAAATGGATGGATATGTGTGTTCGGACTATTACATATTCTTTTGCAGTGAATGACAGGCTTGTGAGGCCTATCTCGCCTGGGCGAGGATTACGACAGGGAAATCCTCTTTCTCCATATCTTTTCATTCTTTGTGCAGAGGGATTATCGAGCTTACTATGGGGACATAATAGACGGGGAGGATTGCATGGGGTCTCGACTTGCAGGAGAGCCCCCTCCGTGTCCCATCTTCTATTCGCCGATGATAACCTTTTATTCTACAGGGCTACAAAGGAGGATGGTGGGGTTCTGAAAGACTCATTGAATCTTAATGAAAGAGCATCCGACCAAGCAATTAACTACTCCAAGTCGGGTGTATTCTTTAGTGCTAATGTGGAGCCAAACCTTCGAGAGGAGCTAAAAGGAATACTGGGTGTCTTGGCTGGGTTTAATACTAGTTGGTATCTTGGTCTTCCGTCGTTGATTGGTAGATCGAAGGATGAAATATTCCAGTTTGTTAGAGATCGTCTGTGGAGCAAGCTACAAGGATGGAGAAATAAGAAACTATCAAAAGCCGAAAAGGAAGTCCTCATCAAAGCTGTAGCACAAGCGATTCCGGCTTACTGCATGAGTACGTTTCTTTTTCCGAACTCTCTACTAGATGACTTACATAAGATGCTTAAGGTGTTCTGGTAGGGTCACAGAGTCAACCTGAAAAAATGAGTCTAATGGAAAAAATGGGCTTTCGCAATCTTCATATCTTTAATATAGCTGTGCTTGGGAAATTAGGGTGGCGAATTCAAAAAAATTCAAGCTCACTTCTCAGTAGGATTTTAATGGCTAAATATATTCCGAATAGCAATTTTTTTGAGGCTCCAATTGGGCACAACCCTAGCTATACATGGAGGGGTATTCATGAAGGGATATTTGGTACGGAGAGGATCTCGTTGGAAGGTGGGGGAGGGTTCTCGAGTTCGGATGTGGTTAGATCCTTGGTTAACCGATGCCAAATCATTTTGGGTAGACACTCCACCAACCAATGGTTTCGAAGACATGCTGGTGAGCGACTTTTTGGTTCCGGAGTCCAGAGTATGGGATATCGAGGTAGTGAGGGAAGTATTCACGACCGACGACGCCAAGAGAATCTTGAGGACAATGCCTTCGCCTGGTGGAGCTCCGGATACTCTCATCTGGCACTTCTCACCAAATGGCATTTATTCGGTAAAATCAGCTTATCGACTGGCAATGAGCATGTTGGGAGATAGCAAGGATCAGTCAAGCCCCAAATGGAGCATCCTTTGGAAGAAGAAAGTCCCTCCCTGAGTTAAAGTCTTCTTCTTGCGTTTATGTAAAGGATGGTTGGCGGTTCGATCCAAATTATGCAGGTGGTATCCAAGCATGGACTCCAGCTGTCCGGTTTGTGAACTCCGGGCATGCGAGAATCTTTATGGCATCTGTTCATGGACTGTAGTTTTGCAAGAAATTGTTGGACTGCTGGGGGATTATGGGTGAAAATCGACAGATGGTGCTTCGAGGTTGCGAATCATCACGATTTATTTATACGGGCATTGGTTGAACTGGAACTCGAGGAAGGAGAGCGTGTAATGACTATTGTTTGGGCCATCTGGCGCCACCGTAATCAAGTGGTTTGGGAAGGCACATGTTCGACATCGGCCCAGATAGTGTTTGCTGCTACTTACTTTCTTGCTGAGTGGAAGAGTTCACGATGCACACCTGCTCGAAGTCGGGATACAGCGGAGTACAGGTTGTGGCACCCACCGGTGGCTCCTGCGGTGAAGATTAACGTTGACGTAACATTATTTGAGGAGTCCCGCAAAACAGGGATAGGAATGGTGCTCCGAGACTCAAGGGTAACATGTAATGCCTATAGGACACAGCACCAATAGGGTGTTATGGATGTGAAAGAGGGAGAGGCTTGAGCTGTAGAAGAGGCGCTCAGATGGGCTGACATGATGAGAATAGATGAGGCAATTGTCCAGACGGACGCCATCTATGTTCGAGATGCAATCAGATTAGTAGAACTGGACTAGACCGTTTTCGGCGACTACCTAGTGGCTATCAAAGGAATGCTCAGGAATCAAACCGGGTATAAGATTGTTTGGGTAAATTAAAATGCCAACTCTGTGGCACATAATCTTGCACGGGTTTCTCGGTGCTACGAGAGTCTGTATTGTTGGGTCGAGCCTCCAATTCTTGTGGATGACCTTATCGATATTTGCACTAGGTGTGCATAACTATCCTTTGCTTTAAAAAAAATGTAGTAGTTGTTATTAGAGTCATTGTTCTGTTATTCAGAAATGAATCTTATAATTTATGTGACCTTGAAATTTAAAGGCATCATGCGACGAGGGCATGTTTTTATAACATTAAATTTTCATTGCTTTTAATTTAGGCTAACTTGTTCCTTTGTTGAATTTTGTTTTGGACTCAATTGATTATTTCACTCGTTTGCAATAAGCCTAAATTGGAGGAATTTTCTATATATATGAGACGAGGAAACAAACAACTGAACCTTCAATTGAGTTTATGCTTGACGCGACCTGACAATTAGGAACCCTTACCATAGGGTTCTGCTCCGGTAAAGAAGCTTAATCCATTTTTAAATTTCAGTAATTAGAACTAATTACCGCAGAACAAGTTTGAGAATTATTTGCGGTAGAAATTAGGAATTCTGTGAAAATTTCTTATTTGCCTATTAATACTGATTGTTTCATTGAAAATTATTGAATCTGAACTACATATGAAAGTTTATATCATTTTTTTATTGACAATTATAGTAAAAATTATATAGTTTACTAAAAGAAAACCTATCAAGTTTGCTCTTAATTGTAATAACTTCTTGGCTTGAACTTTTCACGTTGAGATTCAACTTGTTACACCCATTTTGAGTAAAATATAATCTCGTCATATTAGTTTTCCTGAAACAAAATATGAAATAAGCAGTTAAGTCATCCAACACAAAACATGTTATGTCGGATTTTGACTAATACTATTAAGAGAATGTCTAGTATCCCTTCTGTAAATGAATTTATTGGTGAAACTTGTGTAATGGGAAAATTTATACTACGGCTTTCTCGTACTAAAGTTGGAATTGTATCTTTTATTTTTCTTAAACAGATTCATGAAGATACTTGTGGACTTGTGCAATTTGCCTAAAGCAAATTTATTGACAAAATTATTGAACTTAAAATTCTGAATTATTCAATAAATCCATTTGAACGATTAATGTCGATAAAGTTCACATCGATGACATTAATGATTATTATATGACATTGAGTATTAAAGTTGAGCATTCAGACTCTTATGTCCATATCTAAAATGATTTAGTTGAGTGACTAAAGACTTCATCAAATTAATTATTAGAGCATTATTGCAACATTCCAACTTACTTATTTCATGTTCGGGGCATGAAATTTTAATGGTGCTAATCTTATTCAAATCCGATTCACTGAATATCATGATTGTTCCCCTTTATAACTAGTTCTTAAGAACTAAAACATGTCCCATATGCAAATACTTGATTGTACAATATTTATTTTTATATCACAACCACAGTGTACCTCAATTCACAGCCCAGTTGACTGATTGCACATTTTACGAAGATAATTTCTCGGAATTAGGGGAAGATAAGAATTTAAATTGAATGAATGCCGAGAAATTTCGTGGAATATAAAAGAACTTCAATACTTAATCCACACACTAGTCAAAATGAACTGGAAGTTCAAATGATAAATTAACTTGCAATATATAGCAAGTAATATGCCAGATTAATTTACCGATGATAAAGAAGTGACTAAAGGACATATACTTGTTGTAAATGCACCACAAAGAGTAAATGTATCAATTTTAAACAAATATAAATGTTAATGCCCCAACATGCCAGAAGCGTAAAGGACCCCTTATTATGTAAGACATAAATCCGTGGTAATTATTAAAGCTAGCAAATATGTTCAGTCACTCTCAAAGTCTCCTGAAGAGATTCACCTTGAAGACAAAAATCCTGGTAATGAAGCACGTGCACAAAATAATTATAATACTAGGATAGCGGAATGGCCATATCAAAATATCTTGGGAAATGATGAAGATCTGGTTGATATAGAAATTGATATGATTTTATAAATACAGGAGAAATGTACCACTGTTGTCGACAACTTATTCACCTCTACAAGTGCTCTTTCTATTATGAATAAAAATTTGAATCCAGTATCGAAGTCAATAGTTGAGCCGGAAGTGCTTTGACTAGGTAAAATAGAAAGTAGCAATTGAGGCAGAGCTCGGCTAGTGAATATTTTTGACTTTATCGTACATACACCCAAAAACGTTATTGCTGTTGGATATAAATGTGTATTGTACGAAAAAGAAATGAGGATAACCATGTAATGAGGTAATAAGCGAGATTAGTAGCTTATGGGTTTTTGCAGAGACCCGATATTGATTTTATAAAATATATACTCCTGTTATGTATGAAATAACGTTCCGCTACTTAATGTTGGGAAATTTATTAAGTTTTGATAAAAGTTCCAAAACAGATGTAATAGGACCAGTCAGAAAATGTTAGCTGACTGATGATTTAGCATGAGAACTAAGTTGACCAGTTGATAATTATTGTATAGAACAACTGATGTAAAGTTAGAATAGATCACACATTGAGGGGGAACTCAATGTAAGTGACTCTAAGTCTTGAAGATTAGAAGTAAAGATCAACAGATCAGAACCTATTTGAAGACATAAAGAAGACATCAAGACTGAAGACCAGATCGAAATACATCAGATGTAGTCAGTAAGTTGAGCTAAGACAACTTACAATTGAAGACTTCAAGTAGGGCATATCAGTTTGTCTGATCTGTTCAGTTCCAAGAAAGGTCTAACTCTGGAAGCTACAACCTACATCAAACAAATCTATCAGACAACAAGCATTTAGATCTATCAAGACCAGCATTCATGGTACTTGCTAGCCAATGAGAGATTGACACGATTGTTCTGAACTGATAGGACTCAGGGTTGAAGGCTTAAAGTTCAAAAAAATCTTTTAGAAAGGACAAAATTGCACTCTTTTCGGATTAAAAACTTTTAAATCGTAGATCGTGAGAGCGAACATCGATGAACATCATATCAACTCGAACGCGGAAGCGCGATCCGGCTTCTAGAATTATGATTAAAGCCTACCTAAAATAGATCAAGTTTTAAATTCAAATTGCTTTCCAATGGCTAGTTCGATTTCGAATTCCTATAAATATGGGATCAACCTTGAGTAAGGGTACAAAATTATACTCAAGCTCAAGCTCTCAAGATTTTACACGAAGAACACAAATTCAAGATTTATTCTTAAGTGTTCATCCCATAGTTCTTAGCATAGAATACTTATCCTCTACCTTTAGGCTACTTAAAAGATAGGATAGTATTCGGTTGGAACAACACAAATCTTATACCCAAACAAAAGTTAGGTTAAGTTTGTTATAGCAAGATTTCTGTCTCAGGGTTTATAGATCAGTTCGGGATTGGTTGAGTGAGAACTTCGTGAAACATCTGTTGGTTATCTTGTGTTGGACTAACACATTAAACTAAGTCGATTGGTTAAGTTGGTGCCCCTGGTCATCGATAGGGAGAGAGTGGACTTAGGACAAGTTGTCCGAACCTTTATAAATCTGTGTGCCTCTACTTTTTTTTACACTTACTTACTTGCTTACTTATGGATTATCTTGTTATATGCATGCATATACGTACTCGGATCAGATTAGCATCAAGATCTTGATCGTCGGTTTGACACCTTTGTCATCCGATCCTATCTACACTAGTTTGGTCTAGAATCCTTATTTGGGTAAACCCGATTTTTCACACGGGTTAACTAATCTTCCGCAAACTATAAGTTAAAGCGATGAAACCAAGACGCGTCAAACCGATCCACATTACACTCGATCGAAGACATACGTAAAAAAAATAAATCACATCGATGTTCCACGAAAAGTTTTGAAGTCTATTCACCCCTCCTCTAGACTTCAACCCTCATTTTTCTTTGGTCTGGAATGTTGAAAACCCATTCGGGACCTACAAGCTTATGGTATCAAGAGTAGTGGTTCTCAAATGACCACTAGCTTTGAATATCATTGGTTCTTGAGGAAGAACCTTTGTAGATATCTTTCATTTGAACCGATCTTTGAAAACGATATTTTTCAAAACTCATATTCTTCAAAATCACCACAAGCATGGATAACACTTCAGGTATGCATCATAATCTACCCATGTTTTCTGTTGATGAGTATGCAGATTGGTCTCTGTAGATAACACTTCAGGTATGCATCATAATCTACCCATGTTTTCTGTTGATGAGTATGCAGATTGGTCCCTCGACATGAGAGACCATCTGGGAGTGATTAGCAATAGAATGGATGAGATTCTAGAGATAGGATCGATTATCATCTATCACTTTAACCCAGCTGAAGCAGGACGAGATCCAACTTGACGGTTGGAGCAAGAATCGAATGAGTCCTCTTTCGATGGATATGGTGGATGAGAGAAAATTATCTAATTTGGATATTGTTGCTAGACATCTCATCATGAAAACTATGGATGCTACTACACGAGAGAAATGAAGTATCTGAAGACAGCTAAGGAAGTTTGGGATACACTTGTTGAAATCTGCAGAAGAAATGAACAGATCAAGGACAGCAAACTGCAAGCTGAGCTAGTTGTATTTGAGAAACTTAAGATGCTACCGAATGAAACAGTTGATCAATTTGATGGAAGGATCACACGAGGAGTTAATTGACTTCGTGATCTAGGACGAGTAATGTCAAATAAGGATATCAACTACAAGATTCTCAGATCTTTGACTAAGAAATGGGATACCAAGGTGACCGTAATTAAGGACTGTCAAGATATTGCTAACATGAAGCCAAATGATCTAATCTTCAGTTTGAAAGCCCATGAGTTCGACCTGATTGAGAGAGGACAAGGATTAGATGATGTCCTGCTTGAAGTCACGGTGTTTTGCAAATTCAAATTAAATCTGTTGCATTCCAGTGCAACCAATAGCGATTTAATTGTTGAACCAGTTGGAAACATCATCAGCCAGGCCGAATAGATTGCACTTCTAACGAGAAAACTTGAACGAACAAATGTTCAGATGGGAAAGTACAGGAAGTTCTATAATGATTATCGACGAAGCAGAGGAAGAGATCGAAGATCTTCTGACAGATCACAAGAAAGGTATCATTCTTCAGATGATAGGGATAACAGAAGAGATGACCGAAAAGACGATCACAGAGATGAAAGGAAAGATGATCGTAGAGAAGATCGCAGAGAGAATGCATAAGAAGATGAGATCATATAAGAGAGGTTACGATTATGCATAAGGTGGAAAGTCTCTCGATAGATCATAAGGAAGAAATGATTCACCTGAAAACAATGAGGAAATTTCGAGATTCAAGGGTTTGTTACAATTTAGGTAGAAGAAACTAGGTCACCGAAGTTTTTCAATGATAGTAATGGATCCGAGGTTCGATGAACTCCAAAAGAGAGAGAAGAAAAATGAAAGCGAAAAGAGAACAAAGGTTCGGGATCTGACGATACAAAGAGCAATGGTGGCGAAACACACCGATCTTAATCATTTCTCGATAGGCTTCATCGATTGATGATTCCTATCGAACCGAAAGATGATTTCTCGCTACTCATCTGTTGAAGATTCGCCTCGACGATTACCATTTCACGGCGATGTCGACGATATGAACTTCTCATCCGATGATGACATCCCGATGGCCGAGAAACCGATATACCGAGGTAATCTCTAAACCTTCGTGGTTTCTTGTTCTACACTGTTGTGCCATCTGTTGGAGAGATTAACCTCTGTGTCTGAATTTACAATGATCAATTGCTTGATGATGATCTCTAATGCAATAGATATTTATACACGAAAGTGGAAAGTTGAGAACGATAACCTAAGGGCTGAGAATATTCGTTTCAACTTCTCAAGCTTTTTGAGAACCTCTTTTGTCAAAGATATTGAGGAAAGTAAAGATCTCGATTAAAATCGCATTCGAAGACACTCTCCTAAAGATGACTATCAAAGAACTGGAGATTCCGAAAGTCGATTGATCTGAGATCTCGATCAAGGAAAGTTCGATTAAGGAAAAGTTGGCTCTCAATGAATGACAAGATGGAGAACTCAAAGTCCTTCAGGCTAAGTTTGATGAACTCTTCCGACTGTATGAGACTTTGAAAATTTCTGAGGACAATTTGCGTAAAAAAATAGAGATTTTCATGAAATCTTGTAAAACTGTTCAAGATCTGAACAACTATTTTCGTACGCTAATTGATAAGAAGGTAATTGGGTATGAGAACCCTTTTGGACCCTCAAAAGCCCCGTCTGGTTCACATTAGAAAAGTGTAACAAAACGAGTTTCTGATCAAGATACATGAAAAGCCAAATCAGTCGGATAAGGAAAAAAAGATCGGTGACGAGGCAAGGCAACTTTGTTTTCTTGGGATCGGAAAGGAACATAAATGGACCCCAACTGATCAGACATCAGCCGAGGAATCAATAGAAGAATTTTGTTCTTCTGAAGAGACCTCAGCCAAATCAGCAGAGTAGGCCTCAGTCTGGACCATCTCGTAAGGGACAGAACCAGCTGAAGTCAACTTAATCCAAGCTGCGTAACAAGCAAGCTAAAGGTAAACTGCTGAGACCATCTATGTCAAAAAGATATAAATCTTTTAATGGTAGCAGCGATCCTACCCCTTCTTAAAATCAAAACCTAGCAAAAATTTTAAGGTACTTTTAATGTTTGCGAGACCGAGCCCCGTTTGGATCGAAAAGAAGACAAGTTTCAATAAAAAATCCCTAGTTTTCTGATTTGTCCAAGGCTCACACTAATAATTATACTGATCAGATTGCATATGAAGAAACATATGATTATGTAGATGTTTATGGGAGACAAATCAAACCTTCTGTGTTTAACAAAGGTGCCAGATTTTTTTGGATCCCGAAAGGTATTTCTAACCCCCCAGGAACCAATTCTACTGGGGTACCTAAAATCTGATTTGCTTGCAGGCTCGAGTTTGTCTGGCTAATAAATGAGGTGTACAAGCAACTATCTGGTACATAGATAGTGGATGTTCAAGGCACATGACTGGAAGTCAACATCTCCTCAGCAACTACATTGAGAAACCAGGCCCACGAGTTCTCTTTGGGGATGACAACTTTGGTTTTACTAGAGGAGTTGGAACCTTAGTGAACGATGATGTACATGTTACAGGTGTTTCATACATTGATGGCTTAAGGCACAACTTGTTATCTGTATCACAGTTCTGGGATAACAGATTTAGTGTTAAGTTCTCATCAGATCAATGCACAATCAGAAATTGAGTGACTCAACAGATTTTGCTAACTGTCTCCAGAAAAGGAACGATTTATACAGCAGCTTGGGACAGTTGTCCAAGAAATGCATGCTTGATTGTTAAGAGTTCAAAGAGCTCCAGTTGGCTCTGGCACAAGAGAATGAGCCATCTGAACTTCAAAACTCTTAACAAGATAGCAAGGATGTCCTTGGTTAAAGGTCTCCCAAATGAAGTATTCTCTAAGGATCAGACACGTGCTGCATGTCAGAAGGGAAAACAAGTAAAAGCTTCATTCAAAGTGATAACTTCTCCTCCATCCAGCAGAGTACTGCAACTGCTCCATATGGATTTATTTGGACCAGTCACGCCTCTTAGTTTCAGTGGACGCAAATATACTCTTGTGATCATAGATGATTATTCTAAGTTCACCTGGGTTGTATTCTTGTATAAGAAGAGTGAAACTACAACAAAGTTACCTGAACATCTCAAGAAGATTCAGAATGAGAAGGGTCTTAGCATAGTGAAAATCAGATCAGACAAAGGTACATAATTCTTGAACCAATTTATATCTGATTTTTGCTCTGAGTTTGGTATCTGACATGAGACATCAATTTGCAAGAACACCACAACAGAATGGCGTAGCAGAAAGAAGAAACAAAACACTTAAAGAAGCTGCACGCACCATGTTAGTTGAGCATGCAACACAAAGCCATTTCTGGGCAGAAGCTATCAATACTGCTTGCCACACGCAAAATAGATGTTCTCTGACTAAGATTCACTTTAAAACACCCTATGAACCATGGAAGGGCAGAAAACCTCGTGTTTCCTACTTTCATGTGTTCGGGTGCAAGTGTTTCATACACAACAATGGGAAGAGTCAATTGAGAACAGCCGATGCCAAGTCGGATGAGGGTATATTCTTAGGATATTCCTCAACGAGAAAGACCAAAACATTTAGGGTTTTCAACAAAGCGAACCCTAGTTGTGGAAGAAACACCTCATGTGGTCTTTGATGAGTCAACATCGATCAAGAGAAATCTCGATCCACCATAAAAACAAGATGTACCCGACAAACCAGATTCATGAAAATGGATCGGGAGTTAAGGTTCAAAGGAAAGGATCCAAAATCGTCCTTTCAGATATGTTCCTAACTTTGACCTTGACGATTCACCAGTCGGTCGAAAGACCTGAAAAGGTACGCATAAGTTGTCGATTGAAGAAAGGTTTCACTTGAAAATGCAATTTGAAGGCGATAATAGCCCGAACCATATGGTTCGTTGGGGGAACACGATGTTTGGAAAAGATGGAGACTTGACGACATGATGAGTCCAACATCAGCTGAGATATGTCCATTCCTAGTGGATCCTACTCAAGTACCTCTCCCAGTCTCTAGTGATGAATCTTTATCGAGAAAGGATGATGTTCTCCAAACGGCGATGATAATCGGAGATGAAGGACTGGATAACCGGTCATCCAGTGATCGATCATCGAGACCCATCGATAGAGTCAAAACTAGACATCGAGTTGGTGAAAGTGCAATGTATTGTTGTTATCTGTCTTTGAAGGAACTACTCAGAGTCAGGGTTGAAGAAGCTCTTCAAGATGCAGGTTGAATTCTAGCCATGCAAGAAGAACTAGAACAGTTTGAGAGAAATCAAGTTTGGGAACTTGTAGACAGACCAACTCATCAAGATGTGATTGGTGCTAAGTGGGTCTTCAAGAACAAGAAGGATGAGCACAATGTGATAACCAAAAACAAGGCAAGACTTGTTCACAGCGGGCACCAACTTAAAGGGATATTCACAATCGAAGGATTGATTATGATGAAACTTTTGCACCAGTTGCTCGCCTGGAAGTCATTCGGCTATTTCTGGCTTATGCAGCTCATAGGGGATTTACTGTGTATCATATGGATGTAAAGAGTGCATTCTTAAACGGGGTACTAGCTGAGGAAGTTTATGTTGAACAACCTCCTGGCTTTGAAATGAGCAACCAAGTGTACCGTTTAAGAAAAACTCTTTATGGTCAAAAATGGAGCTCCAAGAGCTTGGTATGATACACTATCACAATTCTTGATAGAGAATGGTTTCACCAAGGGCTTGATTGATAGGACCTTGTTCAGAATAGAAGATGGAGAAGATATTCTGATGGTTCAGATCTACATGGACGATATAATCTTTGGTTCTCCTAATCGGAAGTTATATCGAGAAATTGAAGAAAGCGATGCAAGGGAAATTTGAGATGTCCATGATGGGTCGGATGATGAGATATTTTCGGGTCTTCAAGTCAAGCAAGCTCATCTGGAATCTTCATCTCGCCAGCAAAGTACACAAGGAATTTGTTGGCTAAGTATGGAGTTCCGACAAAAATTGCAAGAAGCAGAATTCCAATGTTGATTTGTTCATCCCATTTAAGATGGATCGGATAAAGGTGGTAAGAAGACTAATCAAAGAAAGAGTATAGGGCTTTGATTGGATCATTACTATATATGTTGCATGACCCGGACTAGATATAACTTTCGCAGGAAGAGGTGTATGTGCGGTTCGGGCTAATCCCAAGCAAAGTCACACAGAGCGACTAAGCGGATTATCGATTTGAAGTATCTGAAGGATACTGTAAACTTAGGTTTATGGTATCCATCAAATGATAATCTAGAACTTAGTGGGTACTCTGATTCTGATTATGGAGGGTGCAGGATAGACAGAAATTCAACCTCGGGTACATGTCAGTTTTTAGGTAGTAAGTTAGTCTCTTGGTTCTCTAAGAAGCAGACATCTGTTGCCACATCTACTATTTATTGATGAGAATATATGGTCTCTTGAGATAAAGTCAGTTTCAGGTTGCTCTAAGCCCGCTCTGGTTATGTCGGATTCTAGAAGACCACATTATCAATTTGAGGATTATAACATTGTAGCTACGAATGTGCCTATTTTCTGTGATAGTAATAGTGCAATTGCTATCACTCAGAACCAAGTTCTGCACACAAGATGCAAGCATGTGGACATCAGACACCACTTTATAAGAGACCATGCAGAAAAAAAGAATATCAGGATGGAAAAGATTCATACTGATAAGCAGAGAGCTGATATCTTAACCAAGCCCCTAACTGAAGTCAGATTCAGAGAATTATGTAATGAGATGGGACTACTAGACTTAGGAGATGAAGCCCACGAATATTTTGGTGGTTTAATCTCAAATACCAGTTGGTTAAGGAATTGATAGTATTACGAAGGATAGATGAAGAGGGAACTTCATCTCGAGATGAAAGGAAAGGATCGATTGGGAACCGATCGAGACCACGATCAAGAAAGAGATTGAAGAAGAAATTTCAACTGATAAGATAAGTACAAAAGAAGATCAATCTGTTAAGATTACATTGTTGGGAAATATTACTAAGGGATAGGCAGAATTTAAGATCAACAGATCAGCTGAACAATCATCATGAGGAATTGACTGATTACAACATCAGTCAATCAGATACGTTTTTTTTTGTTGCTATTTATCTTTGATCTTATATGATTTTACTATACTCAAGTACATATGACGCACGTCCTGCAAAATATTAAATGCGGACGTGGGGAACTTATATTAAATGGCTTTTAATACGCTTTTTAAAATCCAAAAGCTGCTAATTTAAAATCCCTGACCACACGATTTGCTTTAAAATAAACCGCTTAATCCCGAACGTTTATTTTGGTTAATCGGTTGAAATCCTGCATCGATTTTGCAAACCCCATTTCCCTCCAAATTTCTATAAAAGGAAGAAAATCCTTCTAAACACACTCTTCTTCACCCTAAATTTCTCAAAACACTAAAAGTGAAAAACAATTCCATTCAAGCAATTTTTGGAGCATTTTTTTTTCACAAACCAAAGTCTTTCTAATCAGAATCCTTTTCGAAAAATTCTCTGGTAAATTGCGTAAGATTTATAACACTTGTTTTTATGTATTTTGAACTGTAAAATCTCTTATGAAATATGTGTGTGATTGAAAAGGTTATTAACCTATGTCTCTGATCCCTGATCTTAATCATAAATGTTCATAAGTGCTTATAAGTCTGTATTTCTGCAGATGGCTACACAAGGTATGGGAAAAATCATGTGTAACTATGCTGCACTTGTCCAACAAGTTGTTGAGGATCGATATGTGACTTTTGGGGTAACTCAGGATCCAGAATCACAAGAAGTTGAGCAGATTTTGAGGGAAAACAATCTAGATCACTTTTGCTCATGGCAAGGGAACCCGGTGATGCAATACGAAGCCCTGCAATTTCTTCGCAATCTGGAAATCACAAAACCGGGGGATGAACTCAATTCAATCGTGAATGGGGAAGAAGTCGTCGTTTCAAATGCCGACTTAATTAGATTGTTTGCACCTCCCTGAGGAAAATTTTCGCCTGCTCATTACCGAGATGATGATGATGAGAAAATTCAAGAAGAACTCTTCTGTGAAGCGGATAAATGTCATACTTCTGGGTTTGTAAAACCCATGCTCAAGAGGAAGTATCGACTGCTCTTTGATATTCTCTCAAAGACGATTCTTGGAATCTCTTTCAGTTACGACGGACTGACATCTGTCAAACTGCACTACTTGGCTGCTTTAGTAGATAGGGCCAAGAATATCAACTAGTTAGGGAAATTGAAAGTTGTGCTCGTTCAAGAGTATCAGAAGTTTGGGATCAATGAGAAGAGAGAGGTCTATCTGAATAAGGTTGCTGTCATTCTGAGGGATAAACTGCCAGAGATAGAATGTGATGAGAATGGTCTGAAATACTACAAAGCATTTCTGACAACATCTGCTCGGATCTTTGGTCCATCAGATGAGGACCCTCAGGCAACCACAAAGAAGAAGAGGAAAGCCCCTGCTGGTCCAGAAGAGGCAGCCCAACCTACAATTGCTACGAAGAAGAAAGCCAAAGCTGGTGCCTCGGGTGTTAGAATAAATAAATACAAGCAGACTCCAATGACTTTGTTCTTGGAAGGAGGAACAGAGGAGGAGGAATTTGATACCGAGAAGGAATCTGCTAAGAGCAGAGCAGAAAGCAAATCAGCTGGCTCTAGCAAGAAACAATCTGAAACATCTGGGAAACAAAAGTCCCAAGCTGCTAGTTCTCCAGATCAACCAGAGGAGGAACCAGCTGGTGGTGAACTAATTAGGTCCCCCTCTCCTCAATCAAGAGCTCAATCACCTGCTCGATCGCAAGAAAAGGAGTTTAAACAGATGGAAATCTCTCCCTCTTCTTCTCAAATGGAAGGAGATATTGCTGGAGATCAGGAGAAGGAATAGCAGAAGGGAGAAAGGCAGGAGATTGAACAGCCTGAAAAAGGAATCACAACAGGTGGTGTCAGAAGCAGAACCTCCACAAGAACGTGCAAAGGATAGATCTTATATTGTAGAAACTGATCAACCCTCATTTTCAGTAGACAAGTATGCTTTCAGGGTAGACATAACAATTTCTGGTCACTTGATCAGACTGCGCATTGAACGAGAGCTGGAACTTACTTTCCCTGAACTGTCTGATCACTCTATGATCAAGGATGAGGTTGTGGAGATTCTGGCCTGGAGAGATCTGCGATTAAAGAATTTCACTGACTTCATCATCATTATGGAGTAGATGGGTGGAGCTAATGAGTTTGCTGATTTTGAATTCGACATGAAGAAAGCCGCTGGAGTAAACTCATCAGTTGCCTACTGTCCGCTGATGTAGTTAAAAGGTTAGTTTACCAGAATTTGGGTAAATCAACAGATGAAGAAGTTAAGAAAGGTGAACCACAGAAGGAATTGATAGTTGCCGATGAAGGTGGAGCTGGTGTTTCAGCACGTGACCAACCACCGGAGGTGAACGTGACTGAGGCAACTGTTGGACCCTCACAAGATCCAACAGGTCAGGCCATTTTGTCAGTTCCTGCAACTCATGTAACATCTGATCAACTGAAAGAGATCAGATCATGCTTTAAAGAACTGTTGCAACAAGAAGTTGAGGACGTTCTGGCAAATTCTATTAGCAACACAATATCAGACCATCGCCAGACATCAACTAAAGTCATGGAAGAACAAAGGCAGTATATGACTTCCCATGTAACTGGATTGAAGGAACAATTTGCCATGGATATTAAGAAGGTCACAACTGACTTCACATAGACTGTGAATAAAAATTTGGCCAAGATCTCAAACCTGGAAGTTTCTCTACTGGTGGCACTTGACAAGCTTGGTGGAACTGAAGAAAAGCTAGACAAGCTAATCCTCATTTTCTCATCTGCCATAGAGACTACCAAAGCCGAGTTGGTGAACAAAATCAGAGACTTATCTGCTCAAGCTCAAGGATTGAATGTTAAGGATCTCAATAAGGAGCTTGCTGTCAGTTTTGGCTCCCTGACTTCCCATATTTCGACCGTTTTTTATCAAACCAAAAAGGGGGAAGGACATGTTGAGAAACCAACTGATCTGATCAGGACTACAGAAGAACTTATCCAGACAGTTGAATTGCATGGCCAAATGTTAAATGAACTGGATGATATGGCAGTTGAAGTTAGAGCAAGGCTTGAGAGAGCTAAACTGAAGGGAAAAGGAACTGGTCCATCTCATTCTGCACTGATACCTACTCATGCTCAAACTACTCTGAGAGTAACTCGAAGTGCATCAGCTGCTCAGGTCGAAGCTGATAGAAGATTGGTTGCCAGACTGACTAAAGAGCAGTTAGAAGAAGAAGCTAGGCTTAATGAAGAGGAGAGGAAAAAAGAGAAACTAGCTGATTTAGAGGGACTGAAAAGGAGGTACTCTGCCAGACTAAAGAAATGAAAAATTGGAAAAGACGTTTTTGAGCCTCTGATTCCAGCTAAAGTTGAAGACATCATCAGGCAGGATGAGAGGAAAGGAGTAAGAATGGAAGCTTGGTTGAAAATCAGAGCAGAATGCCTGCTGGATGCTTATGTTCTAAACATTGTGCCTACTGAAGAATCTCTTGATGGGAAATTCTTGAATTGGATGGAGAACAAGCATCCGGACTTCCAGAAAGAAATTCAGAAGGATGCGAAAAGAATAAATGCCAAGATCACACATCCTCCTTATGATGTGTTGGATTACAAGAAGAAAGATAATGGGACATTTAACAGACTGGATTTTGAGAGATTCTACTTTGAACTGCTTGGCAAAGCTGCCATATCTGATCTGGGCCAGGTGTCTGATGTCAAATGGAAGTTGTACAGGATCTTCAACGTTCCTCAAAGCTTGAGAGAGATTCCAAAAGGATATAAGCCCACTGACTGATGACCAAAAGACTTCAGGATCAGTTTCTGTTTTTGTTTTTCAATGTTCTATGTAATAGCTTTATCTGAATGAAAAACATTACCTTTTCTGATCCTAAGACAATCACTCACTGTCTTCTGATTAGCTGTCTTTACATGCTTTATACTTATCAACTGATGTTGGTTTCTCATATGTTTTGGTTTTATCAAAAAGGGGGAAATTTTTGGGAAATTTATTAAGTTTTGATAAAAGTTCCAAAACAGATAAAATAGGACCAGTCAGAAAATGTTAGCTGACTGATGATTTAGCATGTGAACTAAGTTGACCAGTTGATAATTATTGTATAGAACAACTGATGTAAAGTTAGAATAGATCACACATTGAGGGGGAACTCAATGTAAGTGACTCTAAGTCTTGAAGATTAGAAGTAAAGATCAGCAGATCAGAACCTATCTGAAGACATAAAGAAGACATCAAGACTGAAGACCAGATCAAAATACATCAGATGTAGTCAGTAAGTTGAGCTAAGACAACTTACAATTGAAGACTTCAAGTAGGGCAGACCAGTTCCAAGAAAGGTCTAACTCTGGAAGCTACAACCTACATCAAACAAATCTGTCAGACAACAAGCATTTAGATCTATCAAGACACGCATTCATGGTACTTGCTAGCCAATGAGAGATTGAAATGATTGTACGGAACTAATAGGACTCAGGGTTGAAGGCTTAAAGTTCAACGGCTAGAAAGGACAAAATTGCACGCTTTCGGCCATGCCGGCTCTGATGAACATCATATCAACTCTGCAAGCCTACCTAAAATAGATCTAAATTCGAATTGCTTTCCAACGGCTAGTTCGATTTCGTTCCTATATATATGGGATCAACCTTCAGAGTAAGGGTACGAAAATTATACTCAAGCTCAAGCTCTCAAGATTTCCGCACGAAGAACACAAATTCAAGATTTATTCTTAAGTGTTCATCCCATAGTTCTTAGAATAGAATACTTATGCTACTTAAAAGATAGGATAGTATTCCAGTTGGAACAACACAAATCTTATACCCAAACAAAAGTTAGGTTAAGTTTGTTATAGCAAGAATTCTGTCTAGGGTTTCTAGATTAGATTTCTGGGATTGGTTGAGTGAGAAGTCGTGAAACATCTGTTGGTTGTACTGTGTTGGACTAACACATTAAACTAAGTCCAGTTGGTGCCCCTTCTGATAGAGAAGAGTGGACGTAGGACAAGTTGTCCAAACCACTATAAATCTGTGTGCCTCTACTTTGCTTTACACTTACTTGCACACTACTCTTGTTATCTGCATGCATATTCTGTACCTGGATCAGATTAGCATCAAGTTACTAATCTGATCAGTTTGACACCTTTGTCATCTGATCTACACCAGTTTGGTCAGAATCCTTATTTGGGTAAAAACTGGTTTTCACACGGGTCAACTAATCTTCCGCACTATCAGTTAAACTGATAGACGCCGAACTGATTTGCTTGACAAATCAGTAAGTCGGATATCAGTCCAAACTGATCCAAATCGCACTCTAATAAGACATACATGTAAATCACTTCTGATCCACGAAAAGTTTTGAAGTCTATTCACCCTCCCCTCTAGACTTCAACCCTCACTGAAACCAGTTCGGGACCTACACTTAATATTTCTAGCAATAAGTAAACTAAAATTAGAAATGCAGTTGATAGACGTTGTAACCGCATGTTTATATTGATCAATGGATGTCAATATTTATATGAAAATCCCTGATGGATAAAAGATTCCGCAGGTGGGGAATGATGAAAGATCGTAATATGTACGATATTAAAATTACAAAGTTCATTATATGACAATATTTGGGTCGAATATTCCACGATCGACTGAGTTAATTCCTCATGAATAAGGAATAAATAAATGATGAAACATTTCCTTGCGAGTTTATAAAGAAATTATTTTGATGGTGTTTATAATCTCAATTTATGTTGATGATCTAAATATTGTTGGAACGAGCAAGAAAATTAAAGAAAACTAATTTAATCATGGAGATTGAATTTTGAAATAAAACATTGGTTAAACTAAGTATCGGCTCGACCAGCAGACGAGCATCTACCTAAAGGAAAATGAATTTTATACATTAGTCAACCTACTTGACGAAGGTATTGGAGATAGTTTATATGGATAAATTTCATCTACTTAGCATACCAATAATTGTTTGATTAATTGAAGTGGTATGTTGTAACCATAATAATCGGCCAGCAGCCACGTGGCAAATGGTGATGACGTGGCCGCTAGAACCGAGTCCAGCTGAAGAGTACGTGATGCCGAGGTCGGCCCTCACACGGCGACCTGGCGACGAGCAAAGAAGATCATGCTCGCCTTAATGAGCGACCTCCCTCAAGGACGAAGTTGAAATTTAAATGCACGTAAACACATAATACATGCGCAGCGGAAATAAACAGTTCATTAATAACGAACAATTAATTGCATAATTAAATACGAGTAAACGTAAATAGAATTCTTACAGCAATTCGTACATGAATTTCTCAACTATGGTATCCACGTAACAGTCGTTTACTAACTAGCACAGATCTGCCAGCGTTGAATCCCCGAGATGAATTTGCTAGGAAAATTCTAACTTAGAGATTTTATGGAGAAAATATGAAGTCTTGTGTTATGAATTCCCAAGAGCTCATATATATAAGGGAAGCCCAACTTAAATCTTATGCTAACCTGATTAGGAAATAAAATCCCTAATCATGTAAATTAAATATCATAGATTTAATTCCATATACAAAAATCTCTACGGATTTGATTTCCATGTATATCAAATCTTTACGGATTTGATTCCATATATATCAAATCCCATAATAATATTCCATATATTATTATTGGGAATCATGTTTAATTAAATCTAATTTAATTAAATAGTAATAATAATTAATTCTAAATATAATTATTATTATATTCTCCATAAATTAAATATTAATATCCAATATAATATTTAATCAACCAACTATAATTAGTAAACAACCATTACTTGTTGTGTGACCCATAGGCCCACAAATCGAGCGACTAGTCACACTAACGGTCTTATTTGAACCCTAGACAATAAATCAGACATTCTCAATATATAAGGTACGTTGTGAGAAACATGCAACTACCTGTAACTGAAATATGGGCTATTGCGATATCTTCTTTTCATTCATGAATACTCGATTAGTCTTGAACATGATGAAGTGTCTATTCAAATAACTTAATCATATTATCTCTAATCACTAATTGATCACTTATGTCACACTTGGCCAAAAAGTCCAAGTTGACGTGCAACGACCGATGTCTTTGATCCAATTATGATGAGAAGATGAGTATTCTCTCTAAATCCACATTAAGGAATGAATTCTATTCTTGACTCAACTACCACGCACATGCATTTCGTAATGAACTCAATCCAAGCCATATCTACCCATGGAAGGGTGCAAGCGTCGGTCATGGTCAAAGTTCATTACTCCACACATGTCGTGAGTAATGACCTCAAGTCAAAGGAGTATCACATCGCTCCCACTAGCCGAGACACCCGTAGACATATATTCTTGAACTACATCAAAAGGTTTCTCGGATGGGTATACCAATACACTCTAAGGCATCTGTGCATCCATCATGAGATACCTAGTATCTCGCAGTAAGTGAGATCTTACTACACTCTCTAAGAGTATGATGCATATCGCACAATAATCTCAATTGCATCATCAATATCCCATTCTTGATGATCCTTGATCGGGGCCATTTGAGAATCATGCTTAAGTTATCTGAGTTCTCACAACCTCAATGATAGCAATGAGTGGGAATACATTATAATTCTATTTCTCATATCGTTATGATCTCTCGGATCAAATGATAAGCCTGGGTACATGCCTCTTTCTTTTTGTTGATCTCGGTTCCTTTGCTTGCACAATGACATCAGCGTTGTCTCAATACAACTTTATTAGACAACTGGTACTCGGAACTACTCCTAGTTCTCTTAAGAACTATAAAATCCAGACAACCTCTTTGAGGCTTCTAATACAACAATGTACTCACCTTCGGTTGTTGAATCTGCGGTCGACTTGCTTGAAACTATTCCAACTGACCGCTTCATCATTGAGAGTGAAACGTAACCTGACTGTGATTTGTAATCATCACAGTTAGATTGGAAACTTGCGTCAGCATAACCAGTCACTACCAGTTATGAGTGTCCACCATAGACAATGAAACATTATTTAGTTCGTTTAAGATACTTCAAAATGGTCTTGACAGCAATTCAGTGAGACTCACCCAGATTCTGTTGGTATCCACCAGTAATGCTGATAGCGTAGGCCACGTTTGACCTAGTGCAAGTCATGACGTACATGATTGACCCAATTGCATATGCATATGAGACATCTGTTATGTGCTTGATATCAGCTTCAACAGAAGGACAATCATTCTTTGATAACTTTATCCCATAATTTCCCGGTAGAGACCCTCTCTTAGAGTTCTCTATCGCAAAATGCTTCAATACCTTATCTACGTGGGTGGACTATGATAACCCCAACATCTTCTTGGATCTATCCCTGTGGATCTTGATCCCTAAGATGTAGCAGACTTCACCACCATACTTCATCATGAAGGTCTTTGATATCCAATTTTTGACCGACTGCATGAGCGGGATATTGCATCCCATAATCAATATGTCATCGACATATACAATTATGAAGATAATATTCTTGATGGATCTTTCGAATTTCTGATGAAGTCAAGATTTGACAGCCTCATCAAAATGGATATTCCACCTCGTAGAAGCTTGCTTCAATCCATAAATGGATCATTTAAGCTTACACACTAGATTTTGGCTTAGATATGAAACCTTCTGGTTGAGTCATAAACACTTCCTTATCAATGTTACCATTGAGGAAAACGGTTTTGACGTCCATCTGTCAAATCTCATAATCGAGGTGTGTTGCTACCGCAAGTAAAAATTCGAATGGACTTGATCTGAGCAATGTTGGGGAATAAGTTGCACAGATCTATTCGGGGTGAATATTTAAATACAAATTTAATTCTTTAATTATTACTAGCATGAATTAATCCTATATTAATTCAAATAATAATCCAACAACATATCATGCATATAATAATTCACGTAAAACCTACGCATGCGGAATTCTTCGAGTTTACGTGAACGTACCTCTTGGGATGGCAACGGTATGGATGATTAGACTAACCGTAAGGACTTCCCAAGTATTCCCTTAGCCCTCGTTCGACTATCCGGTGGAAGGATTCTTGTGAACGATTTAACAAAAGGAAAATAAAATATGTTGCACCACCTTTGTGGATTTACTAATTTTTTCAGCACATGGAATTGTACTTGGGAATGAAAGAATCATCCCCTATTTATAGAGACTAGGGTGAACGAAATTTTTGGCAAAATATGATGTGGGAAAATATTTTCTTGATCTCCAAGAAATCTTGAATATATCCCCTATATTCTTTTTCCCATAATCATAATATTCCACAAAAATCCCACCTACTCTATATATATGGATTTTTCGAAAAAATAGATGATCAAGATTCCAAGATTTGGATCTTCTTGAATTTATGAGATATTCTTGTATTTCAAGAAATACATATCTTCCATAATATATTTTCAAGAAAACCAAGAAAATCTTTCTTGCCCACTATATTTCATATTTTTCGAAAATATCACTATGAATAACCAAGTGAGAGATTTCTTGAATTTAATGAGATAATCTTGTATTCCAAGAATACATATCTTCATTCCATAACAAAATTCAAAGAAAATCTTTCTCCCAACTTTATCCATAATTTTCGAAATATTAGGAAAAATTAAGCAACAATATTTATTTTATTTTAATCACCTTTTCAGTTATTGGACTATATGTTGGGCTACTTAGGGGGCCTTTAGGAGAATTAAGATTGTACCTTCTAATGGACCTTGAATATCTAATATTGAGCCACAATATAATTCAAGCCCATAAATATTAATTAATCCCACTACATAATTAATATTGCACTATCCATCTTAACCCATATTACAGTCAATATGACTCCCGGTCATTATTTCCCGTGTTTAAGATTATCTAGCCCATTAATTAATTCAAGCCACTGAAATAGTTTTTCGTTAATTAATATCTTTTGTCCTTGGTCAAGGAACGGTTCAACATTATTATCCATACCGGAAACTAATTCCACTTGCAAGATTTGGTATGATAAAGCTTATGAACCTCCCAAGGGGGCAAATCAAACAAGCGTACTTGCACACGATTCTTCGTATTAAATCTTAGCAATCACATGTGACTAATAATATTGCCCAAGATAAAAAGTATTGAATCTCACTGATTCGCTACCTATGATAAGTCAAAGCAATAGTTACTAATCTCACGTGATCCTATTTAAGGGACGAAGGTTAAGAAATAATGAACCACTGAGGTCTAATTCTTCCTTGTTCAGTTCTGAAGAATTTATCCTCCTGTAGGTCCTATTCAGTGCATCAGTCATGCACTAGTGTAATCTCTTGGTCAAGACAAGCCAATCTGAGCCTTACACTTCAACCTTTCACGATGGGTTGTTCATTTCCATCTAGGTCGTGAATGACGTACTTTTAGTTACAAGGGACTGTTAATTTAATCTTCTGTGATCTGGTATCACTAAATTAACTACAATGTAACACGTACGACTTATTGAACAGTTATGCAGTAAATATATGTAACATTCAATAATATTTAAAGCATCAGTGATAAACAATTTATTTCAGTAAATAAGTCTGAAAATTCAGTTTCGATTATACAAAGTAAAAAGCATACTTTCCAGTATAATCCCAACAATCTCCCACTTATACTCAAAGTCTGCTTTTAAGTATACTACAACATGTCTCGCGTAGTCCGTGACATCTAATGTCACCTACCCGAACCTAATAATTTCTCCCACTTATACTCAAAGCAGATTGGCAACGGTCTTGACACCCATTCCATCCACATGTCTCTCGAATGTATTCAGAGGCAGACTCTTTGTGAATGGATCTGCTAGGTTGTCCTCAGACGCTATCTTTGCCACATCTATATCTCCTCTCTTAACGATTTCTCGTATAAGATGTCTTTCCTTTAGTGTGCTTGTTTGACTCGTGGACTCTTGGTTCCCTCGAATTTGCAACTGCCCCTAGCAAATATTGCTAGATAAATTCGGAACTCCATCCAAGTCCACTAAGAAGATCTAGAGCCCAATCGGTTCTTTCACTGCTTCACAAACAGCTACTTACCCGACTTCCATGGTTGAGTCAGTGATGCATTTCTGCTTCACACTCGTCCATTTGATGGCTACACTTCCTAAATGGAAACACACTAACTGAGGCAGATAATTTCTGGAATCTAAGTCTGATTGGAAATCCGAGTCCGTGTAGCCGATGGGGATTGGAGTATCTGACTGATAAAACAACATTCTATCCCGAGTTCTTTTCAGACACTTCAGAATGTTTTTAACTGTCGTCCAATGCTCTTTCCCTGGGTTACTTTGATATCTTGCCACCATGCCTACGGCAAAGCAGATATCCGGTCTTGTACACAGCAATGCATACATAAGGTTTCCGACAGCCGAAGCACAATGGATACCTTTCATGTCATCTATCTCCTTTTTCGTCTTAGGGAACATTTTCTTGGATAGATGGATTCCAAGTCTGAAAGGTATGAATCCTTTCTTAGAATCTTGCATGCTGAATCGTTTCAAAACCAACGTCTATGTATGAAACTTGCGATAACCCGATCATCCTTTTCCGGCGATCTCGAGTTATCTTGATCCCAAGGATATGTCCGGCTTTCCCTAAGTCTTTCATATCAAACTGTTTTGAAAACCATGCCTCTTACGTCTGATCACACCTTCACATCGTTCCCGATGATCACAATGTCATCTACGTATGGTACTAAGAATACCAATGCAGTTCCGACACGTTTTTTATACACACAACTTTCAAACTTGTTTTGATCAAACCCATAAGACTTTATAACATGATCAAAACATTGGTTCCAAGCTCTGGATGCCTGTTTGAGTCCGTAAATGGACCTCTTGAGCTTACAAACTAGGTATTCTTGGCCTGTTTCAATGAAACCTTGGGGTTGTTGCACATAGATCTCTTCATCAAGACTTCCATTAAGGAAAGCTGTCTTGACATCCATTTGCCAGATTTCAAAGTCGAAATGCGAAGCAATCGATAAGAGAATACAAATGGACTTAAGCATGGCTACGGGCGAAAAAGTTTCCTCATAATCGATCCCTTCTTTTTGAGTGTAACCTTTCGCCACTAGTCTTGCTTTAAAGGTTTCAACCTTCCCATCCGGTCCTCTTTTCCTCTTATATGCCCACTTACATCCAATGGGTTTGACCCCACTAAGTGGTTCGACTAGCTCCCACACTCTATTATGAAACATAGAACCCATTTCGGCTTTCATTGCTGTTTGCCAAGAATCTGCATCCTTATCTTGGAGTGCCTCATCATATGTCCATGGGTCTGATTCGTCTTGTCTGGGAATCAAGTTCGAGGACTCTCCTATTCCCATGAATCTCTCGGGCTGTCTAACAACCCTCCCACTTCCGACGAGGCTCAGGTTGCCAGAAAACGATCGTTTGGTATATCATCTAGTATAGTTGTAATCGAGGTTTGCCCTCTAAGCTCATTTAAGGTAATCTCACTTCTGGGTTTTCTTTGGTTCATATAGTATTCTTCCCAAAAATTTAAAGTGGGTGCTGATGACCATCTTTTGATCTTCGGGACCATATAACATACACCCTTTTGTTCCCTCGGGGTATTCTACAAACAACCTTAATTCTGATCGGGGATCCAATTTACCGGCTTCTTTGTCCAACACGTAGGCCGGACATCCACAAATTTTCATGTGTCTCATACTAGGCTTGCGCCCGATCCACAATTCTTTGGGAGTTTTGGGAACCGATTTGGATGGCACCAAGTTCAGAATATAAGCCGCTGTTTCCAAGGCATGACCCCAGAACGACTCAGGAAGATCCGCATAACTCATCATTGATCTAACCATTTCCAAAAGAGTTATGTTTCTTCGCTCTGCAACCCCGTTTTGTTGAGGGGTTCCGGGTGTAGTGAGCTGGGATACAATCCCTTCATCAGATAAGTAGTTCAAAAACTCATCGCTGAGGTATTCGCCTCCACGATCAGATCGTAGAGACTTGATACGTTTTTCCCTATGATTCTCTGTTTGAGCCTTAAATTCTTTGAATTTCTCAAAGGTCTCAGATTTATGCTTCGTAAGGAAAATGTAACCGTACCTTGAGTAATCATCAAAAAATACTCATAACCTCCTCTTGCTTTGATTGACATTGGACCACATACATCTGTGTGAACGATCTCTAACACTTCTTTGGCTCTATTCCCCTTGGCTCCAATTGCCCTCTTGGTCATTTTACCCTCCAAACATGATTCGCAGGTTGGAATTTGTTCAACTTGGAGACGCTCCAGTGAACCATCATTCACCAACCTTTGGATCCTCTTTGGATTTATATGACATAATCTTAGATGCCAAAGAAGTGTTTCGTTCACGCTTTCTTTTGTCGGAAATAGTTGATGTGTTATAGGATGCATTTCGTGAGTGGTGTGCACAATTAATTGTATAGAGATTTTCCATCAATGTCCCGTAACAGATACACTCATCATTTCAAAAATGATGTCATTCTTATTATAAGAAACTTAGTGTACTTTAATCGAATTTTAGAAACTGAAAGTGAATTCTTTCTAAAACTGGGAACATAAAGATAATCTCAAAAAACTTTATCTTCAAAAGATAGGTGCACTTCTCCCACTGCTTTAACTACTACTCATGTAGTATTGCAATGTCTGCTACTTGCATAGTATTGCAATAATCGTTACTATCATAACATTGCAATATTTGCCACTTACGTAACATTGCAATGACTTCTACTTTCGTAACGTCGCCCAGTGTGATGAGGATCTCACTCCCACTAAGTTGCCGGATCATTTTGAACCCGTGAAGCCAACATGATTAGTGGATCTCGTATCAACCACCCACGAATAAGAAGTATACGTCGCTAAACAAGTTTTAACAACTAGTGCGTGAGAATTACCTTTCTTTCCGTCCCTTTTGGGGTTGGAACAGGTAAAACCTCCATTGTCCTCTCTCAACGCAGCTTAAGCACTTCCTCTTTGGTTTTTCCTTGACACAACAAGAATTCCTCATCTTACCATTGCCCTTGGCAACAGTTGAGTTTTATTGCTTATGGCCTTTGGTCCTCTTCTTTATCTTGCCTACCCTTGGCCTAGAAGATGAAGACGGACCACTTGCCGTCAAAGCTTGAGTTTGGTGCCTTATCATCATTTCTGCCGAGACCAAAAGCTTGCAACAAATTAGCTAGAGAGGCCAAAATGCTCAAAAACTTTTTGGGCAGAGAGTGAAGTACCAAATTCATCTGAGTCTCCAGATCATAATCTGCACTAAGAATCTCAAGTTTGTTCAGATGGACCATCTATTTTGAGGACGTAATCCCTTACGGGTTTTCCCTCCACCATTTTCAGCGACGACATCTCTCGCAAGGTGATCTGACGAGTCCCGCATGTTTTGACTCGTCAGTTGGCTCATCTGATTTTGGTGTGTCAAGAATCCACTTGTGCTTTTGTGCAGTTAGGACAATTATAATTTTTCGTTTCCAATCAATATAGTTTCCATACATATTGTATTGACTTTAAGTATATTAACAGTGGATTAAAAGGTAATGACATGTTGAACTGAAATAAACAACTATATGCAATAGCACAAGTATATCACAAGATTCGATCACATGCATCATATTTAAAATCTCAAAAAAAAAATATGAACATGCATCAGCCAACATCTCAAAACAGTTTAAATAAGCCACGTGGGGTGGGTCATTATTTAAACACATTCAAGCAGGTTACAAACAAGAACAATTACAAACCTTTAATATCCAGATTAATAGTTGGCTCCCACTTGACCAATATAAAATTGACAGGGACTTCGGGGAAGTATATGCATATCAATTTTATACCTAAGTAATAACCATGATTAAATACATGACTATTATTTCGCTTTGAACGAGCCTCGTGGGGAGGGTCATCGTCGCTACTAGTAATAACCCACAATCATCCGTTTGGAATTCTTTCATGTGAAAGCTATCTTTTGACCGTTCCGTGGGGGGAATTTCTCCAAAAGAATTCACAAATAAATAAATCATGGAGGTCAAAATTAATTCAATTTTATTATCCGGAATAAAATTGTCAATTAATTATTTAAACATACTTAGTAATTTTGAAGGTGAGATTTTTCATTTGGGCAACTCTCATGCAAACACATTTAAACAAATTAAATAAAGCATAAGGTAGCACAAAATAAATCAAGCAAAATAGAAAAATAAACATATTGGGCACGAATTATCCAATTGTCATGGTTTGATTTTTCTTGACTTGATCTTGAAGAAACACCGTCTTGAATTTCTCCCACTCGATCGTCTCGAAAAGAACTCCGTCTCAAAATGCCACGCCAAGTAGCTCGTAGCCGGGATGCACTCCCACATCCGGCGCCGCTGACTGAAAGCCGCAAGGTCCGTCGCCTTTTGGCCAGATCGCTTACCTGAAGGCGCCGGTGTCACCCGACAGCAAAGCGCCGATGTCACCCCGACCGAAGCGCCAAGATGTTATCGCCCGGCGCCCGGCGCCTGTGGTCGCCCGTGTCACATCGCCCACATCGCTTCGCGCTTCGCTAAGCGATTCACTTTACAGCCAGCGTCCTACATCCGCTTCACCGATCCGCTCGCGCCGCAGTGCAGCGTGCGTCGTGGCTTCGATCACAAGGCGCTCGGCCCTCGGCCCGGCCTGCGTATGCAGGCAGGCGTGCATACTCAGCGTCGCGTCGGCAGCGTGTGCCTCCTTGGCACATTTTGTGCGACGCACGCCGCCTACGCCCAGTTCTGGATTTCGTCCTTTAATTCTTCGTCTCCGTCCTCATTTTCGACCCGGTTACAATTTATTTACAAAAATAAATAAACCTAGATCTAGACTAGTCTATTACATTGATCAAATCAAACAAATTCTAATCTACTCGTGAATTTTCTCACGAGGCAAAACGAATCCGAACGAATCGAATTAAAAAAAAACCACAGTTTATATGCATGCATAAATAAACACATTAAATTCCATGACAATTGGATACCTGCAAAATAGATCTAGCAATTCTACTATCTAATTTCAAATTTAATGCCCACGAATTAAATTACAATTTAAAAAATTTAGAGCCAAACCGGCTCTCGATGCGATTGTTGGGGAATAAGTTGCACAGATCTATTCGGGGTGAATATTTAAATACAAATTTAATTCTTTAATTATTACTAGCATGAATTAATCCTATATTAATTCAAATAATAATCCAACAACATATCATGCATATAATAATTCACGTAAAACCTACGCATGCGGAATTCTACGAGTTTACGTGAACGTACCTCTTGGGATGGCAACGGTATGGATGATTAGACTAACCGTAAGGAATTCCCAAGTATTCCCTTAGCCCTCGTTCGACTATCCGGTGGAAGGATTCTTGTGAACGATTTAACAAAAGGAAAATAAAATATGTTGCACCACCTTTGTGGATTTACTAATTTTTTCAGCACATGGAATTGTACTTGGGAATGAAAGAATCATCCCCTATTTATAGAGACTTGGGTGAACGAAATTTTTGGCAAAATATGATGTGGGAAAATCTTTTCTTGATCTCCAAGAAATCGTGAATATATCCCCTATATTCTTTTTCACATAATCATAATATTCCACAAAAATCCCACCTACTCTATATATATGGATTTTTCGAAAAAATAGATGATCAAGATTCCAAGATTTGGATCTTCTTGAATTTATGAGATATTCTTGTATTTCAAGAAATACATATCTTCCATAATATCTTTTTCAAGAAAATCAAGAAAATCTTTCTTGCCCACTATATTTCATATTTTTCGAAAATATCACTATGAATAACCAAGTGGGAGATTTCTTGAATTTAATGAGATAATCTTGTATTCCAAGAATACATATCTTCATTCCATAACAAAATTCAAAGAAAATCTTTCTCCCAACTTTATCCATAATTTTCGAAATATTAGGAAAAATTAAGCAACAATATTTATTTTATTTTAATCACCTTTTCAGTTATTGGACTATATGTTGGGCTACTTAGGGGACCTTTAGGAGAATTAAGATTGGACCTTCTAATGGACCTTGAATATCTAATATTGAGCCACAATATAATTGAAGCCCATAAATATTAATTAATCCCACTACATAATTAATATTGCACTATCCATCTTAACCCATATTACAATCAATATGGCTCCCGGTCATTATTTCCAGTGTTTAAGATTATCTAGCCCATTAATTAATTCAAGCCACTGAAATAGCTTTCCGTTAATTAATATCTTTTGTCCTTGGTCAAGGAACGGTTCAACATTATTATCCATACCGGAAACTAATTCCACTTGCAAGATTTGGTATGATAAAGCTTATGAACCTCCCAAGGGGGCAAATCAAACAAGCGTACTTGCACACGATTCTTCGTATTAAATCCTAGCAATCACATGTGACTAATAATATTGCCCAAGATAAAAAGTATTGAATCTCATTGATTCGCTACCCATGATAAGTCAAAGCAATAGTTATTAATCCCACGTGATCCTATTTAAGGGACGAAGGTTAAGAAATAACGAACCACTGAGGTCTAATTCTTCCTTGTTCAGTTCTGAAGAATTTATCCTCCTGTAGGTCCTATTCAATGCTTCAGTCATGCACTAGTGTAATCTCTTGGTCAAGACAAGCCAATCTGAGCCTTACACTTCAACCTTTCACGATGGGTTGTTCATTTCCATCTAGGTCGTGAATGGCGTACTTTTAGTTACAAGGGACTGCTAATTTAATCTTCTGTGATCTGGTATCACTAAATTAACTACAATGTAACACGTACGACTTATTGAACAGTTATGCAGTAAATATATGTAACATTCAATAATATTTAAAGCATCAGTGATAAACAATTTATTTCAGTAAATAAGTCTGAAAATTCAGTTTCGATTATACAAAGTAAAAAGCATACTTTCCAGTATAATCCCAACAAGCAATGGGTGAGAAAGTCTTGTCATAGTCAATGCCTTCGCATTGACTATAACCTTTCGCCACCAACCTAAACTTGTAGGTTTGTGCTTTGCCATTTGCATCAGTCTTACGCTTGAAGATCCATTTGCAACATATGGGTCTAATCCCTTTTGGAAATTCAACCATGTCCCAGAGTTGATTGTTGTACCTCGAGTCCATCTCGGATTTCATGGCTTCATGCCACTTCTCTAAGTCAACATTTAATGTTGCCTCAGTGTAAGTTCTGGGATCGTCTTTATCTGGGATCTCCACGTCATCACGTTCCTCTACTAGGAAACCATAATATCTAGTGGGTGGATTACGAATCCTAGTAGACTTACAGAGCTGTGGTTGTGCAGGCTGTACATTCTAATCGTAAAAATTTTGTGGGGCATCGATTACATCAATGTCCGGAGAGTCCTCAAGAGCTACACTTTCAGATGCCTCTTGGGCGGGAGTTTGAACTATGCTGTTCTCATTCAGCCAACTTGGAGTTCGTTTCGAAGGCAATGCAACTCCACTTATGCTCCCACTGGCTGAAAGAGGATCACTTAGTGATAAACTTCCACCATGAGGGTTGTTGAATGCTCCCACTGAATCTTTGTCACATTTCTTTGATAAATCATTAATCTCTACGTTAATATGTGGTTCTTAAATTTATTCAAGTTCTATCATCTTATGACCTTGTTCCTTAAAGACATAGTCTTTTTCGAGGAACCTGGCCTGCCTAGAAACAATCACTGTTTGTTTCTTAGGTAGATAGAAGTAATATCCTTTAGTTTCCTTAGGATATCCCACAAAGTAACCCTTTTCACATTTGGATTCCAACTTATCGGTAAGCATCTTTTTCATAATCACGGGGCAACACCATATTTTGATATGTGTAAAAGTTGGCTTCTTGCTACACCATAGTTCATATGGTGTATGCTCGATCGATTTAGATGGAATCCTATTCAGAATATAGGTTGAGGTTTGTAACGCATATCCCCATAAGAATGTCAGAAGAGAAGAAAAGCTCATCATGGACCTCACCATGTCCAACAAGGTTCGGTTTCTCCTCTCGAATACTCCGTTCATTTGCGGTGTTCCGGAAAGAGTCCACTGTGATTGGATTCCATGTAACTTCAAGTAATCAGTGAATTCATGGCTAAGTATTCACCTCCTCGATCCGATCGAAGAGTCTTGGTATTCTTACCAAGTTCCTTCTCTACTTCAGCTTTATACTCTTTGAATTTCTCAAAAGATTCGGATTTGTGTTTCATAAGATACACATACCCGTACCTTAAGAAATTATTAGTAAAAATGATGAAGTAGCTGAAGTGACCCCTAGCTAGAGTGGGCAATGATCCACATACGTCACTGTGGATCAATTCTAGAACTTCTTTGGCATGCACCTCTTTCTCATAAAGGGTTTATCGATCATCTTGCCCATGAAACAAGATTCAAAATCTCCATAAGACTCAAAGTCAAATGGGGTAAAGTAGCCTAACTTTCTTAACCTTGCAATTCCTTTCACATTTACATGATCAAGTCTATAATGCCAAAAGTAATTTTACGTATATCATGGTTACACGATATTTCTAATAATCTAAATTAAATTCATCAACTTATTTGTATATTTTTATGTAAAGTGCAGATTTGTACCCCTTCAATGGATTTAACCGTCATAATATACATGATGATTATTTTGGATCGATAATTTTTTTAAATGAATAGTTATATATTTAACCGTCATTATATATATTTTTAATTTATGTATGCCTTTAGACTCATTTGTTTCTGCCACGTGATCGGTTGGAAGACATTTTACCCATACGCAATCAAGGCATAACATGTAAGGCATTTTGTTTTAAAATTTATTTTGTCTATTAGTTCTTTTTAAGTGTATTTTTTACGGAAATTCTTGCAGCCTGCTGTATGTCTTTTGCGATGGCAATGATAGTGAGTGATGTCGCAAGAGCGAACTTCAATACTCGGATTAAGCTATCCAAGCAACATATTTGCTAATACTTTTTTGGGGCACTCGTTACCTTTGCTAGTACGGTAGCATTCCTCGAATTGCGAGGTCTGATGAAGGAGATATATACCCCTGGACCGGGGTAGTTGATGGCACACGTCTTCCCCCCTTCCAAAATTTCCTATAAGGCTTTTTTTTATTTTTTTTAAATCTTTTATTGAATCTTATAAAAACTTGTACTTTTTCGTAGATCTCAGTTTTTAAACCTACGTTTAAATGTATAACTACGTTGGAGTTTTCCAAAGGTCTTAAAATTTAGGCCCATTGCATCGGGTTTTGTTTTCACGCCGAGCTATAATAACTGGGTATGTTATTTATTTTATTTTATTTTATTTATTTATTAATTTTTTTGTTTATATTATAATTCTATATACATATATATCTTAGTGTAACATTGAATGTCGAGGAGTATTCTGATACCCAACGTATGAGTATGATCTAGTTGAACGATTAAAGCGCGGTCTAGTTTTTCCTTCTCCGGCAGGACATGCCGTAACTGTAGTTAGATTTGGAGTCGAGAGGGTTGTAGAGTATGGAGAAGCATGGGATCAAAGTTATTTTATTATCCAAGATTCGATGGGAGATGCAATCAATCAAGGCTACCGCAAGTTAGCTCTCGATATCTTGCTTGAAGGTTACGTTGTTGAAAAAGTCGAAGAAAAAGAATTCAGAGTAATCAAGACATTGATTTTATAAAATTAAATCAATGGTACCTTTAGTTCTTCAGTTACTTTTGCTTGTTTTCATATGCTTAATGTTAGACAATTATGTTACACAATGAAGCTCTCCTGTTATTATGCTTCATTTCCTGTTAATTCTTCAGTTACATAATGTTAGACATTACTATATATATTCTAAAATTCAAAAGAAAAATTCACACGCTTATTTTAAAGCCTTTGCCTATTAAACCCGTTAAACTGTAGTCACTCATATTTGTTAGTTAATGTAACCTTTGGTAAAGGACCATCACAAGTGCAATTATTAATATATTAAAAAATACAACAAGTATTAATTAATAATTACACATATATTTAGAAAACATATTAGTTTTTTTTTAAAATATTGAACTTATTTAAAAAAAAAACCGGAGAATGAAACTATTTTGATGAAAATACAATCTGGTGAAGATTATTTTCGAGCTAATTACTTTATTATTGTAGTCGATGTTGCTTCGCCTTTTTAGAAAGTAAATTTAAACAATTGCAAACATACAATAATATTTATTTATTTTTTTATTCAAATAAATTAAAGTTTTCGGATGATGGAAACTTAGAAGAATGTTGTAAGAATTTTTAGAATACTTTAAAGCATGAAAACTTTTTCGATATTTATTTAAATGATTTATTTTTCGGCCTAAATGTATAATAAAAGTCTTTATCAGCAGAAAAAAAGATTGTCACTTGAAACTCATGAATTTGTAAATGCTCTGAGTTGTTATCTTAATCTCTTTATTGCGCATATAATATTATTGTCGATACCTTTGAATGTGGTATCTCCAAAAAGAAGTTTCACAAAATTAACATCTATAACTATATAATACACCTACATGTTTCCATTTATGGTTTTCCGCCCTTTTTCCTGGGCCGTTGGATCTTCATCAATCGATCTCAGCCTTTCATTTTTTCCCCAATTTAATCATAGTAATTTTGACAATTAAATTAATGTTATTAATTTCTCTTTATTCATCTTTATTACTTGCTTGATTGAAAAATAATAATGCTATTAATATACATTGAATAATTTATCATTTGAGTAATCTTTGCATTAATTTTCTCTTAATTCTAAATTAACACATCTTTTTGTGTATAGTTCCTCAAACTCCACACATCCATTAAATCAAAGATTTTTTGAAGTTCATCATCTTCAAGTCATTTTAGGTGAGTGATTATAAAGTGTTTGAGTATTGCTATTATGTATTCATTCATATATTGTTTATATAATATAACTTTTTTCATATATCGACATCGATGAAGGCAAATCACGGGGCTTCTGCTTCAGAGCCGAATGCTGTAATTCCTGGTAAGGGGTACAATTTTCCAATCCCTGGCTTAGTTTCGAATATTGGGTCTGACAATAGGATAAATTCTGGAATTTTGCTCAATAATGGTGCGAATTTGAATCGTGAACTGAGTTCTGGTAATGGGTTTGATGTTCGATTGAATTCTGCAATTGTTGCTCCTGTTTCTGGCATAGTTTCGAACGCTGGGTCTGATATAACATTGCTCAAAACTGGTTCGAATTTGCCTGAGTTTGTGCATAATTCGGAGTCTAATTTACTGAATTCGGAGACTGATGGTTCCAATAATGTGTTTGAAAATTTGGCTTTGCCTAATTCTAGTTTGATGGGTGGAATTGTTTCACAGCAGGCCTGTGTTCCTCAGCAGGCTACTGCTAATGGCTTGACAATAGGGTTCCATAAATCTAGGAATTTATTTGCTGCTGGTATGCATTCTAGGAATGCTGATAATGGTGTTGGTATGAATAGTGACCTGAGGGCTGCTACTGGTTCCGCTCATGGAACAGGAGGATGCCACAAAATTGCTCCTGCTAGTGGTCTTCATACGGATGGGAAGGCTGATTTGCTATCGCATTCGGACGAACCACAACATCGAACATCCTTCGTCCATGCTCTCAATACTCCGAAATCCCTCACGCAGGCGGCTGTTCGAAATGGGGAGTTCCTGTTGGTAAACATAGATGATTTGGTACATAAACAAGGAGTCCGTGATTTGCAGAATTCTATGATTGGGCGCGTCCTCCTGAAACCCGGTGCTAAACCGGTGCCGACTACAGAGCTTAAGGCTTTATTAGACAGAGTTTGGTGCATTAACGGAAGTTGGAGACTTGTCACCTTGGGGAGAGGGTACTTCAACATCCAAATAACAGATTTGACGGAACGTAACAGGATCTTTCTGAAACGCTCTTGGCCCTTAGAGATTGGGACTATCAGACTACAAAGGTGGGTGCCAGAATGTAACCCTTATAAGGTGAGTTCACCGATTATCAATGTATGGGTGCGCATATAAGAACTGCCAATGGAATATTTTTACGTGCCCATTATTGAAAGTATTGCATCAGCACTTGGCCCTATTGTGAGTATTGATGAACATTCACGAAACAGAATCATGTGCCACTTTGCTCGTGTCTTAATTGAACTGGATCTGAGGAAGGACAAAGAGTATAAAATTATGTATGAACGGTCAGGACATTGCTCGATTTCTTTAGTAGGCTACGAGCAACACCCAGAGTTTTGTATTCATTGTCAAATCACTGGTCACTCGGTAGACAATTGACGTGCTCATAGGGGCAATCAATCAGAGGACAAACACAAACCTCCTGGACCAGACAAAGGACACAAACAAAAGGCATGGGTCCAAAAGACGGCTACGAAAAAGAATAGTAGCACCATAACACAATCAGAGGACACTATACCCACGAAACATCCAGATATTGTGGCTGGTAAGATGAATGATGTTGATATGCAGAAGATTGGGGATGGAGAGACTCTTCCCTACACTGGGGACTTGGGAGACGAGATCGAGTAGACCTTGGAGGAGCATGGCCCTGGAGGGGGCTGCCGGAGCTACCGCTAATGATACGCAGGTAGTGGAAAAGGAGAAGGAACGAGAACGCCCAAGACTCAGAGGATTGGGAGACGGTTACGAGGAAGAAGACAGCTTCGCCGACACGCGTACAGGTTTCACAGACTTCCCCCCCACCTGCTACCTCTAATACTGTTGACATTCCTCAGACGGGGGACGGAATGTTGGGGAATTAATTGCCCGAATCTATTCGGGTTGAATATTTAAATACAAATTTAATTCTAACAATTATTACTAGCATGAATTAATTCTATATTAATTCAAATAATAATTCAACAACAAATCATGCATATAAACAGTTCACATAAATCCTACGCATGCGGAATTGCTACGGGTTTACGTGAACTAACCTCTCGGAGTGACAACCGCTGAGAAGATGGATCCCGTTCACACGAACACACCTAAAGACTTTCTCAAGTATTCCCTTATCCTCGTTCAACAATCCGGTGGTAGGAACTCGCGAACAATTTAACAAAAGGGAAAAATAAAATTATGTTGCACCACCTTTGTGGATTTCTAATTTTTCCAACACATGGAATTGCACTTGGGGATGAAAAAATCATCCCTTATTTATAATACAAGGGGTGGCTGATTTTTTCCCTAGGAATAAGATGGGAAAATCTTTTCTTGCTCTCCAAGAAATCTTGAATATATCCAATATATTCTTTTCTCCATATTTAGAATATTCCACAAAAATCCCAACTCCCTATATTAAGGGATTTTCGAAAATATCACATTAAATAGGGAAGAAATATGATCTTGACTTTTCTTGAATTTATGGGATAATCTTGTATTCCAAGGATACATATTCCATAAAATCTTTCCAAGAAAATCAAGAAAATATTTTCTCTTTCTTTCTTCAATGATTTTCGAAAATTATGAAAAAATTAGCAACAATAATTTATTTTATTTTAAGCACTTTTTTCAGTTATTGGACTTTATCTTTGGGCTACTTGAGGTTAGGAGAATTAAGATTGGACTTTCCATGGACCTTGAATTTCCAATATTGATCCACAATATTATTCAAGCCCATAAATATTAATTAATCCCACTACATAATTAATATTGCACTATCCATCTTAACTCATATTACTGTTAATATGACTCCCGGTTATTATTCCCCGTGTTTAAGATTATCTAGCCCAATAATTAATTCAAGCCACTGAAATAGCTTTCCATTAATTAATATCTTTTGTCCTTGGTCAAGGAACGGTTCAACATTATTATCCATACCGGAAACTAATTCCACTTGCAAGATTTGGTATGATAAATATTATGAACCTCCCAAGAGGGCAAATCGAACAAGCGTACTTGCACACGATTCTTCGTATTAAATCTTAGCAATCGCATGTGACAAATAATATTGCCCAAGATATAAAGTATTGAATCTCATTGATTCTCTACCCGTCATAAGTCAAAGCAAAAATTAATAACCACACACCATCCTATTTAAGGGACGAAGATTAAGAAATAACGAACCACTGATGTCTAATTCTTCTTAATTCAGTGCTGAAGAATTTATCCTCCTGTAGGTCCTATTCAGTGCATCAGTCATGCACTAGTGTAATCTTTTGGTCAAGACAAGTCAACCTGAGCCTTACACTTCAACCTTTCACGATGGATTGTTCATTTCCATCTAGGTCGTGAACAACGCACTTTTAGTTACAAGGGACTGTTAATTTAATCTTCTGTGATCTGGTATCACTAAATTAACTACAATATAACACGTACTATTTATTGAACATTTATGCAGTAAATATATGTAACATTCAATGATATTTAAAGCATCAGTGATAAATAATTTATTTCAGTAAATAAGACAGAAATTCAGTTTGGTTATACAAAGTAAAAACATACTTTCCAGTATAACCCCAACACGGAACTACAGCCTCGGAGTCGGAGACAGAAGTGGAAGATTATAGGATGACCCTTTGGGACCGAAGGAAGCAAAATCACCAGAACCAAAGACGAAGAAGAAGGTCAGAAGACCTCGTGGGGGAACAAAGCAAAAGCCGATTGCTCTAGTCCCCAACTACTACAATCGTGCCTGAGCAACCACTATCCCTTCGATTTCGGAGGCTGTGGCCATTGCTAAAGCCCATTCACAAGCTGCCTTCAACATCGATGATGAACCCCTACGTAAAATGCACCTGTTAGAATCTTGGGCTAAGAGTTGTCCTTAGCTACTTTTACATGCTTTTGTTGCTATCATGGTCACTTTTGGGCCATTGACTCCTTTTCTCTTGTACGGGTCACTTTTGGGTCCACCATTTTTCTTTCTCTTTTAATATATTGCCTATTTGCTATTATTTAATCATTATTTATAATTTAACTATGATTGTTTGGATTGGATGATGTATTCCTTAGAATGCAAATATGTCGTCATGTGAATTTTTGCTAATACGTATTACGTATTTGATTCATGATTGTTTTGTCTGCAAATTATCTTTAATGAATCATATCGTTGTAACAGTTCACTTTAAGGTTGTTCTCAATGAATTCCTGCATAAACTGAATCTTCCTACAACAACATATTTCAGAGAATCGTCCAATTTTCAATTCACGTGTTACTACCAAGTTTAATAATATTAAACACATTATAGATGATAAATATGCTACCACTAGAATAGAGATCGAGAATAGTGTTGTTTTGAAACAATTCATCATCTTATGAATAATTTCAATATCAAGATAATTGACATTAATAGACGTGAACTTGAGCATATGAAGAATGATATCCGTAGTTGATATTTTCAGTTATGAGCAGAACAAGAGTGACAACTACAATTCGACTATTATTTTTATTAATTTTTTATTTTATTTTTACCTTCTTTTTTGTTGTTTATCTAATATTTGATGTAATTTCAAGTTATATTTTCTTCATATTAAATTAATAATAATAATTTTTTTTTAAAAAAAAATCTATGAGAAGTCCACTTTATCTTAATTCTGAAATTTAAATTAATTGAAAAAAAATCACATCTATGAGAGAATGTATGTTATATTTTCTTATCATTTTACACGTGAACAAGTTCGGATATAGATATTTAATTATAAAAATTGCTCTCAGTATAATACAAAGTAGTGATTTAAAAATTGTTACAAATATGTGCACATTATTAATTGTGTAATTTTTTTTTTTGGCGCTACTTAAATAATGTATTTTAATTTAGGGAGTTTTATATATTCAATTGATAAACATTAACGGGGATCCAAAATTTGTATAATTCGAAATTCTTTGTGTAATTAAATATTTAATTATTAATATTTACTAAGATTTGATAATTGTATTAATTATCATTAATGTACCTTCTCAATTTGTATATCCGAAAACCCTTTTTTATGGCAGTTAAATCTTCTATTATCAAAGCCCTTCATTAATTTAAGGCAAGTGCCTCATTTATTCGGTTCAATAATTATTTATTGGATGTATAGTTGAACAAGTTTTCAAGTGTGACTTATATTAATAAAATTGATTTATGCATATTTGACATTTTTTATATTTTGTATGTTACATTAAAAAATAAATATTTATTCAGAAAAAAAAATATTAAAATTATACTAGTTTCACAAAGATATAACTTATTTATTTTATAAATTCCGTTTTTTAATTTTTTATATTAAATTTAAATAAAAATAAAAAATATAATGTGAACAAATTTTAATAAATAAAATAAATAATAAAATTAGAGTTTGGTGTATTAGAGATGATATTGACATTGGATTAATTAAAATGATATTATAATTTATAATGACGATAAAGAGATTAAATGAAATTAATGACTTGTGAATCAATTTATTTGAGAGAAAATGATATTGAGATAAAAACAATAACATTATATAAAGAGGTTTAGAAAAAAATAATAAAAAAATAAAAAAAAGTGATTTAATAAATAATAAAAATATTAAAATCTAATTAACTGTTTTAAGGAGTAATTGAACCGGCCGACATAAGCGGTTCACGGTTTCAAAGTTGTGATGCGGTTCAACCGGTTTTTGAAAACACTGGTATTAATTATCATTAATGTACCTTCTCAATTTGTATATCTGGAAATACCCCTTTTTATGGCAGTTAAATCTTCTATTATCAATCTCAGCCCTTCATTAATTTAAGGTAAGTGCCTCATTTATTTTATAATAATTTTGCATAATTATTTATTGGCAATGTATAGTGTGAACAAGTTTTACGGTGAAACTGGTTAATGAGTGTGACTTATATTACTAAAGAGCGTGACTTTTTACTGTAAAGGGTGTGACATTTTACTATAAAGAGTATTACTCATAAAAGTGAAGGGTGTGACTTATACTACTAAAGGGTGTGACTTATATTACTAAAGAGTATATCTGTAAAAAAAATATCAATTTCACGGTGAACAAGTTTCACAGCATACCAACTCCTATTTATTTATTAAAACTTCTCCATACATTCCGTTTTTAATTTTTTCGTAGGTTTTCAATTTATTAAATTAAAAAAATATAATGTGAACAAATTTTAATAAATTATTATAAAATAAGTAATAAAATTATTTTCAAATATTTCGATGGTGTATTAGTTTATTTACTATTGACATTATTAATAAAACTAAAATGATATTATTTGTTTAATTTATAAATATTGCATAAAAATATTTATAAAATAACCTTAAATTTAATAATATATTTTTTAAACAAAATATCGACAATTTCAATGCATAATAGGGTGGGGTTGTAAAATATCCTTACACTTCGTAACATAATCATCGAATTTCCACCATTTCGAGTTGATTGTGTAGGTCCCGAACGGGTTTTAGTGAGGGTTGAAGTCTAGAGGGGAGGGGTGAATAGACTTCAAAACTTTCTATGGATCAGGTGTGAGTTGCAGGTAAGTCTGATCAGAGTGCGATGTGAATCAGTTGGGACTGATATCCGACTTACTGATTTGTCAAGCAAATCAATTCGGCGTCTATTAGTTTAACTGATGGTGCGAAAGATTAGTTAACCCGTGTGAAAACCAGTTTTACTCAGATAAAGATTCTGACCAATCTGGTTTAGATCAGATGACAAAGGTGTCAAACTGATCAGATCAGTAGCTTGATGCTAGTCTGATCCAGGTACAAAATATGCATGCAGATAACAAAGAGTAGTGTGCAAATAAGTGTAAAGCAAAGTAAATGCACACAAATTTGTAGTGGTTCGGACAACTTGTCCTACGTCCACTCTTCCCTATCAGCAGGGGCACCAACTTAACCAACTTGACTTAGTTTAATGTGTTAGTCCAACACAGTACAACCAACAGATGTTTCACGAGTTCTCACTCAACTAATCCCAGAAATCAGATCTAGAAACCCTAGACTGAAATCTTACTATAACAAACTTAACCTAACTTTTGTTTGGGTATAAGATTTGTGATGTTCCAACTAGAATACTATCCTATCTTCTATGTAGCCTAAGGTTGGAGGATAAGTATTCTATGCTAAGAACAATGGGATGAACACTTAAGAATAAATCTTGAGTTTGTGTTCCTCGTGCAGAAATATGCTTGTGCTTGAGCTTGATGATAATTTCTGTAACCTTACTATGAAGGTTTGATCCCATATTTATAGGCACAAAATCGAACTAGCCGTTGGAGAGCAATTCGAATTTTGGTCTATTTTAGGTAATTCTACTGGCGGATTTGACATGCTTCAGGGGCGGCATGGCCGAAAGCATGCAAGCTTGTCCTTTCTAGCCATTTTACACTGAACCACTTTTCTGCAGACTGTCAGTACTCCGTACGTGCGTTGTCGACTTCTCATTGGCTATCAAGTATGATTCGCAGCACTTGAATAAGCAACAAGGTTGACATTCTTCTTGTCTGACACTTTCCTCGTACTAGGTAACAATGAAGTAGTTACCTGATGGAGTTGACACAGACCAGATCGAACACTAATCTGTCTACCTGATTTAGGTCTTCTGCTTGTAAGTTGTCTTAGCACAACTTACTGACCTTTTCTTGTTGTCATCTGATGTAGGTCTTCTGGATGGTCTTCTGTCTTGAACTCTTCTGCTTATCTGATTCTCGGCTTATCTGCTTAAAACACCAGATCTTCAGCATATCTGATCTTCGAGTAAACTGATCTTCTGATCTTCAAGACTTAACCTATACATATTGAGTTCCCCCTCAATATGTGACCAATATGTTACTTCAGTTGTCTATACATTTAAGCTGGTCATCCTATCTGCTATCTAGATCATCAGCCAGCTAACAGATCTAACTGGTCCTATTATATTATCTGTTTTGGAACTTCCATCGAAACTATAAATTTTGTGCCTTGGCCCGCGTACGTCCGGGCACTTGGTCGCCTGTTTTTAATTCTTCGTCTTCGTTCTCAATCCAGTTATAATTTATTTACAAAAATAAATAAACCTAGATCTAGACTAGTCTATTACATGGATCAAGTCAAACAAATCCTAATCTACTCGTGGATTTTCTCACGAGGCAAAACGAATTCTAACGAATCGAATTAAAAACCACAATTTATATGCATGCATAAATATAAACATTCATTAAATACCATGACAATTGGATGCCTGCAAAAAAGATCTAGCAATTCTACTATCCAATTTCAAATTTAATGAAAACGAATTAAATTACAATTTAAAACTCGAGCTTAAACCGAGGCTCAAACCACGATTAATGGGGGAATTAATTGCCCGGATCTATTCGGGATGAATATTTAAATACACATTTAATTCTAACAATTATTACTAGCATGAATTAATCCTATATTAATTCAAATAATAATTCAACAACAAATCATGCATATAAACAGTTCACATAAATCCCACGATGGAACTCACGGGTTTTCGTGAACTAACCTCCTGAGTGACAACCGCGAGAAGATGGATCCCATTCACACTAACACACCAAAAGACCTTCTCAAGTATTCCCCTTATCCTCGTTCAACAATCCGGTGGTAGGAACTCATGAACAATTTAACAAAAGGGAAAAATAAAATTATGTTGCATCTCAAGATTTTGTGGATTCATACTTTAATTTTTCCAACACATGGAATTCCCAACACTTGGGGATGAAAAAATCATCCCCTATTTATAATACAAGGGGTGATCGATTTTTTTCCTAGGAATAAGATGGGAAAATCTTTTTCTTGCTCTCCAAGAAATCTTGAATATATCCAATATATTCTTTTCTCCATATTTAAAATATTCCACAAAAATCCCAACTCCCTATATTAAGAGATTTTTGAAAATATCACATTAAATAGGGAAGAAATAGGATCTTTGACTTTTTTTGAATTTATGGGATAATCTTGTATTCCAAGGATACATATTCCATAAAATCTTTCCAAGAAAATCAAGAAAATCTTTTCTCTTTCTTCCTTCAATGATTTTCAGTTATTGTACTTTATCTTTAGGCTACTTGAGGGGACCTTTAGGAGAATTAAGATTGGACCTTCCAATGGACCTTGAATTTCCAATATTGAGCCACAATATTATTCAAGCCCATAAATATTAATTAATCCTACTACATAATTAATATTGCACTATCCATCTTAACCCATATTACTGTTAATATGGCTCCCGGTTATTATTTCCCGTGTTTAAGATTATCTAGTCCATTAATTAATTCAAGCAACTGAAATAACTTTCCATTAATTAATATCTTTTGTCCTTGGTCAAGGAACGGTTCAACATTATTATCCATACTGGAAACTAATTCCACTTGCAAGATTTGGTATGATAAATCTTATGAACCTCCCAAGGGGGCAAATCGAACAAGCGTACTTGCACCTGATTCTTCGTATTAAATCTTAGCAATCGCTTGTGACCAATAATATTGCCCAAGATATAAAGTATTGAATCTCATTGATTCTCTACCCGTCATAAGTCAAAGAAAAAATTAATAACCACACACGATCCTATTTAAGGAACAAAGATTAAGAAATAACGAACCACTGAGGTCTAATTCTTTCTAATTCAGTGCTGAAGAATTTATCCTCCTGTAGGTCCTATTCAGTGCATCAGTCATGCGATAGTGTAATCTCTTGGTCAAGACAAGCCAATCTGAGCCTTACACTTCAACCTTTCATGATGGATTGTTCATTTCCATCTAGGTCGTGAACAACGTACTTTTAGTTACAGGGGACTGTTAATTTAATCTTTTGTGATCTGGTATCACTAAATTAACTACAATGTAACACGTACTATTTATTGAACAGTTATGCAGTAAATATATGTAAAATTCAATGATATTTAAAGCATAAGTGATAAATAATTTATTTCAGTAAATAAGACAGAAATTCAGTTTGGTTATACAAAGTAAAAGCATACTTTCCAGTATAACCCCAACAATCTCCCACTTATACTCAAAGTCTGCTTTTAAGTATACTACAACATATCTCGTGTAGTTCCTAATACGTGACATCTAATGTCACTTACACGAACCTAATAATATCTCCCACTGATACTCAAAGCAGATTAACAACGGTCTTGACACCCATTCCTTCCACATGTCTCTCGAATGTGTTCTGAGGCAGACCCTTTGTGAATGGATCTGCTAGGTTGTCTTCTGACGCGATCTTTGCCACCTTTATATCTCCTCTCTTAACGATATCTTATCATTTTCTTGCGATCTCGAGTGATCTTGATCCCAAGGATGTGCCCAGCTTCCCCTAAGTCCTTCATATCAAACTGTTTTGAAAGCCATGCCCTTACATCTGACAACACCTTTACTTCGTCCCCAATGAGCAGAATGTCGTCTACGTATAGTACTAAGAATACCAATGCAGTTCCAACAAGCTTCTTGTACACACAACTTTCGTACTCGTTTTGATCAAACCCATAAGACTTTATTACTTGATCAAAACATTGGTTCCAAGCTCTGGATGCTTGTTTGAGTCCATAAATAGACTTCTTGAGCTTACAAACTAGGTGTTCTTGGCCTTTTTCAATGAAGTCTTGGGGTTGTTTCATATAGATTTCCTCTTCAAGACTTCCGTTAAGGAAAGCCGTCTTGACATCCATTTGCCAGATTTCAAAGTCGATATGCTCAGCAATCGACAAGAGAATTCGGATGGACTTGAGCATTGCTACAGGTGAAAAGGTTTCCTCATAGTCGATCCCTTCTTTCTGAGTATAACCTTTCGCCACAAGCCTTGCATTAAAGGTTTCCACCTTCCCGTCCGGTCCTCTTTTCCTCTTGTATACCCACTTGTAGCCAATGGATTTGACCCCATTAATTGGTTCGACTAGCTCCCACACTCTGTTATGATCTATATAACCCATTTCGGCTTCCATTGCTGTTTGCCAAGAAACCGCATCCTTGTCTTGGATTGCTTCGTCGTAAGTCCATGGGTCTGATTCATCTTCACCGGGGACTAAGTCCGTGGACTCTCCTATCCCCATGAATCTCTCAGGCTGTCTTACAACCCTCCCACTACGACGAGGTTCCGGTTGTGTAAGTGTGTCGCTTGGTATGTCATCTTGTACAGTTGGCACTGAGGCTAGCCCCCTTAGCTCATTTAAGGTAATCTCACTTTTGGGCTTTCTTTCGTTCACATAGTCTTCTTCCAAAAATCTAAAGTTTGTGCTTATTACCACCTTTTGATCTTCGGGACCATAGAACATACACCCTTTTGTTCCCTCGGAGTATCCTATAAACAACCTTAATTCTGATCGAGGATCCAATTTTCCGGCTTCCTTGTCCAACACGTAGGCCGGACACCCCCAAATTATCATGTGTCTCAAACTGGGCTTGCGCCCGGTCCACAATTCTTTGGGAGTTTTGGGAGCCAATTTGGATGGCACCAAGTTCAAAATATAAGCCGATGTTTCCAAGGCATGACCCCATAACGACTTGGGTAGATCCGCATAACTCATCATTGATCTAACCATTTCTAAAAGAGTTCTGTTTCTTTGCTCTGCAACCCCATTTTATTGAGGGGTTCTGAGTGCAGTTAGCTGGGATACAATCCCTTCATCTGACAAGTAGTTCAAAAATTCATCGCTGAGGTACTCGCCTCCATGATCAGATAGTATAGACTTGATACATTTTTCCCTATGATTCTCTGCTTGAGCCTTAAATTCTTTGAATTTGTCAAATGTCTCAGATTTATGCTTCATAAGAAAAATATAGTCGTACCTTGAGTAATCATCAATAAAGGTGACAAAATACTCATAACCTCCCCTTGCTTTGATTGACATTGGACCACATACGTCTGTGTGAACGATTTCTAACACTTCTTTGGCTCTATTCCCCTTGGCTCTGAATGCCCTCTTGGTCATTTTACCTTCCAAACATGATTCGCAACTTGGGATTGGTTCAACCCAGAGAGACTCTAATGAACCATCTTCTACCAACCTTTGAATCCTTTTTGGATTAATATGTCCCAATCTGAGATGTCATAGAAGTGTCTCGTTCACGTCTGATGAACGTTTTCTTTTATCGGAAACAGTTGATGTGTTATAGGATGCATTTCGTGAGTGGTGTGCACAGTCAATTGTATAGATATTATTCGACAACGTTCCATGACAGATAAATTTATCATAAAGAGAAATGGTAACAACTTTGTCAAAAGTAACCGAATATCCATCAAGGTAAAGTTTAGAAACCGAAATTAAATTCTTTCTAAAACCAGGAACGTAAAGAACATCTCTTAAAATTATAAATATGTCTTCAAAAGATAGGTGCACTTCTCCCACTGCTTCAGCTGCCACTCTCGTAGCATCGCCCAGTGTGATGAGGATCTCACTCCCACTAAGTTGCCGGGTCCGCTTGAACCCCTATAAAGTGAAACAAACATGATCAGTGGATCCTGTATACACCACCCATAAATAGGAGGTATACGCAGCTAAACAAGTTTCAACAACTAGTACTTGAGAATTACCTTTCTTTCCATTCCTTTTGGGTTTGGAACAGGCCGACCTCCAATGTCCTTTTTCACCACAGTTGAAGCACTTCCCCTTAGCTGGTTTACTCCCTTCACCTTTTCTTTGCCCTTGGCAACACTTGAGTTCAATTGCTTGTGGCTTTTATCCTTTTTCTTGTTCTTACCACCCTTTGGCCTAGAAGAATAAGAAGGTCCATTTGCCACCAAGGCTTGGCTCTTTTGCCCCAATATCGCCTCTGTCGAGACTCAAGCTTGCAACAGGTCAGGCATCGAGAACTTTTGATTGTTCATTTGGTAGTTCAACCTGAACTGTTCAAAACTTTTCGGTAGAGAGTGGAGCACGAAATCGATTTGGATCTCGATGTCGTATTCAGCGCCAAGCACCTCAAGCTTGTTAAGGTGAGCCATCATCTGGAGAACGTGCTCCCTTACGGGCGTTCCCTCCACCATTTTCATAGAGAGCAAGTCCCTCATGGTGATTTGACGAGCCACACGGTTCTGATGTTGAAACATTGCTTTAAGACTACTCATGATGTCTACAGCTGTCTCAACGTTTTGGTGTTGGTGTTGCAACACATCTGACATTGAAGCCAAGATGGTACACTTTGTCATTTCGTTGGAACGCTCCCAGTCAGCATACTCTTTCTTAACCGCTTTAGTTGACTCATCATTTGGCTTTTCTGGTTTAGGTGTAGTGAGAACCCTGTTATGACTTTGTGCAGTGAGGACAATAGTAAGTTTACGACTCCAATCAATGAAGTTTTCACCAGTAAGCAAATTGTCTTTAAGTATATTGAATAGTGGATTAAAAGGTTGCAACATGCTGAACTGAAATAAATAACAATTTGTATAAGCACAAACATATCACAAGGTTCGATCATATGTATCATATTAAAATCTCAAAAAAATATGAACATACATCAGCCAAAATCTCAAAACAGTTTAAATAAGCCACGTGGGGTGGGTCATTATTTAAACACATTCAAGCAGGTTACAAACAAGAAAACAGTTACAAACCTTTAATATCCAGATTAATAGTTGGCTCCCACTTGACCAATAAAAAATTGACAGGGACTTCGGGGAAGTATATGCATATCAATTTTATATCTAAATAATAACCATGATTAAATACAATTTTTTTTTATTTGAACGAGCCTCATGGGGAGGGTCATCGATGCCACTAATAATAACCCACAATCATCCTTTCGGAATTTATTCATGTGAAATCTATCTTTTGGCCGTCCCGTGGGGGGAATTTCTCCAAAAGAATCCACAAATAAATAAATCATGGAGGTCAAAATTAATTCAATTTTATTATCCGGAATAAAATTGTCAATTAATTATTTAAACATACTTAGTAATTTTCGAAGGTGAGATTTTTCAAAACATTTTCTCATGCATCGCATATTTAAACACAATTTAAATAAGCATAAAATAATACAAAATATAAAAACAAAAAATTAAACACATTGGGCACATATATCCAATTGTCACGGTTAATTTTTGTCATGTCTTGATCTTGAGAAACCGTCTTCAATGCCTTCATTGTTCGTCTCGAAAAGCTCCCACTCGTCCGCAACATTTTCTTTATAATGTCCTCAATCTAAGTCCGAAACGACGTCCGACATTGGGTAGCTCACGGTCCGGAACACGTATCCGCGTGCGCTTGTGCCCACGCCCGCGTCTTGACCGGCCATCCCCACCCGTTGCTCGGCAGCACTCTGCAACGCCACGGATCCGTGCGCACTTACGCGCACGCCCGCCTATCACCTACGAGCTGCTTCGGCAGCTTGGCCCTGCCCGCGCGTGGGCCCTTGCCCCCGATCGCCCGGTGCTCGGCAACGCCCGAGTTGTGCCTGCATGTGCCGAGCACCTTCGCTCGCCCGCGTGCCCGTGAGCATGTCCGCGCGTGCCCATGCGCGCGTCGCGCACGGCTCGACCGCCAATCTCGCCAGGTGCTCGGCCACTTCTGGACTTGAGCCTGTGTGCGCCGAGCGCCTCTCGGCCAGCCCCATACGCATCCGCCTAGCACTTTGTGCCTTGGCCCGCGTACGTTCGGGCACTTGGTTGCCTATTTTTAATTCTTCTTCTTCGTTCTTGATCTGCTTACAATTTATTTACAAAAATAAATAAACCTAGATCTAGACTAGTCTATTACATTGATCAAATCAAACAAATCCTAATCTACTCGTGGATTTTCTCACGAGGCAACGAATTCGAACGAATCGAATTAAAAACCACAATTTATATGCATGCATAAATATAAACATTCATCAAATACCATGACAATTGGATAACTGCGAAAAAGATCTAGCAATTCTACTATCAAATTTCAAATTTAATGAAAATGAATTAAATTACAATTTAAAACTCAGAGCCCGATACCGAGGCTCTGATACCAGTTGTTGGGGAATTAATTGCCCGGATCTATTCGGGATGAATATTTAAATACAAATTTAATTCTAACAATTATTACTAGCATGAATTAATCCTAATTCAAATAATAATTCAACAACAAATCATGCATATAAACAGTTCACATAAATCCTACGCATGCGGAATTGCTACGGGTTTACGTGAACTAACCTCTCAGAGTGACAACCGCTGAGAAGATGGATCCCGTTCACACGAACACACCAAAAGACCTTCTCAAGTATTCCCTTATCCTCGTTCAATAATCCGGTGGTAGGAACTCGCGAACAATTTAACAAAAGGAAAAAATAAAATTATGTTGCACCACCTTTGTGGATTTCTAATTTTTCCAACACATGGAATTGCACTTGGGGATGAAAAAATCATCCCCCTATTTATAATACAAGGGGTGGCCGATTTTTGCCCTAGGAATAAGATGGGAAAATCTTTTTCTTGCTCTCCAAGAAATCTTGAATATATCCAATATATTCTTTTCTCCATATTTAAAATATTCTAAAAAAATCCCAACTCCCTGTATTAAGGGATTTTCGAAAATATCACATTAAATAGGGAAGAAATTGGATCTTTGACTTTTATTGAATTTATGGGATAATCTTGTATTCCAAGGATACGTATTCCATAAAATCTTTCCAAGAAAATCAAGAAAATCTTTTCTCTTTCTTCCTTCAATGATTTTCAAAAATTATGAAAAAATTAGCAACAATAAATTATTTTAATTTAATCACCTTTTTTCAGTTATTGGACTTTATCTTTGGGCTACTTGAGGGGCCTTTAGGAGAATTAAGATTGGACCTTCCAATGGACCTTGAATTTCCAATATTGAGCCACAATATTATTCAAGCCCATAAATATTAATTAATCCCACTACATAATTAATATTGCACTATCCATCTTAATCCATATTACTGTTAATATGGCTCCCGATTATAATTTCCGGTGTTTAAGATTATCTAGCCCATTAATTAATTCAAGCCACTGAAATATCTTCCATTAATTAATATCTTTTGTCCTTGGTCAAGGAACGGTTCAACATTATGTTGGGATATTTTAGTTTTGATGAATTATGCCAAAACATTATCAACTTGTGTTTTTGAAGTTAATCTACATATAACAAGTTGAGGGGGAACGAAAGAAAAAATTGAGGGGGAACTCACGAAATCAGAAGAAGATGATGGAGATCAGACGAGGCTGCAGAGAGACTGATCGAGATTAGATGAGTTAGATGAGTTTCGGAGTTAACTGATGAGTTGTGCAAATCAGAAGAGAAGAAAAGCTAAAGTCAAGAAATCGGAAGAAGAAGAGATCAAGAAGAGGAGCAGATGAGATCGATCAAGAGGGAGCGGATGAGATCGAGATATCAAGATTAGACGTGATCGAGATCAGATATGAAGAGGAGCAGATGAGACTAATCGAGATCTGACGTGATCGAGATCAGATATGATAAACTGATATGCTAACCTGATGTACTGACCTGATGCTATCCTGATATATTGATCTGAAGATGTGTTGATCTGATCACGAAATGATCGACGGCAAGAAGAAATCAGATCGAGTCAAGTGACCGAGGGTCAAGAAGTAACGATTGACTGAGGTCGTAATGTCTGATTCCAAGAGAGTGAACTCAAGAAGTTCGAAAGTGTCAAGATGCCCGATCGGATAAGGTCCAAGAGAAGTCTCGTCAATCAAGTAACTCAAGGCTCGGATAATCAAGGATCAGATAACTCAAGGCTCAGATAACTCAAGGCTCGGATAGAATCAAGATCCCGAGACTCCTAAGAAATCAAGAATATAGCCAAGTTAGATTCAAACCGACGTGGACCCATGAAAGGAAGACAACAAGCCTGAAAAGCTGCAAAAAACTACAGAATAGTATGGATTTGAATGTGACTCCATCCAACGGTAACATTCAAATCCACACTATAAATACAAGTTCTTCCTTTATTATTTGTGGTGGAAGTGGTGGAAGTGTGTGAAATGTGAAAATACCATTGAAGCTACAGAGCCAAATCATCTAGCATTTCCACCATAGAACACTGAGCAAGAAATACACGCATATATTCAAGAGTGTTCTACCCTAGATCTAAACACAAATGTAATATCCTAAGCTTAGAGAGATTTTCACATCATTAGCATTGAGGCTAAACAAATGTAAGGGAAAATCTCAACCTAGTTGGAAACAAAACAAACCTTACCCAAATTAGTTTGATAGGATAAGTTTGTAGGTGAGTGTGAACTCGGTAAACATCTAGAAATCCCGAAAGGGAGGGTAGGCGATCCCGTGAGGGTGATAAGTCATGTTTGAGTGTGAACTCGGTAAACATATGTTGGGTGTTGGACTAACACGTTAAACTAAGTTTAGTTGGTTAAGTTGGTTGTTGGTGCCCCTTGTGATAGGGAAGAGTGGATGTAGGAGTTGGACTCCGAACCACTATAAAAATCGTGTGTTCTTTACTGCTTTATGTTCTTACTTGCCATATGCATTCGATTTTAAGCAAAACACAACACTTGAGCTTAAAACGCAAAAATTGGAATCACTCCGCCCTCAACCCTGTTTTATATGCATTACACGATTTTTTGCATTTCATGGGTTTTTCATCGGGACCTACAATTGGTATCAGAGCGGGAGTTCAAAAGTTCACTATTTTCAATGTGACCATCTGAACTGATCTTTTAAAACAAAAACCCGATCTCTGTATAAATGCATATATTTTAATGTTTTGGCATCATTATCAAAAAAGGGGGAAATTGTTGGGATATTTTAGTTTTGATGAATTATGCCAAAACATTATCAACTTGTTTTTTTGTAGCTAATCTACAGATAACAAGTTGAGGGGGAATGAAAGAACAAATTGAGGGGGAACTCACGAAATCAGAAGAAGATGATCGAGATCAGATGAGGCTGCAGACGAGACTGATCGAGATTAGATGAGTTAGTTGAGTTTCGGAGTTAACTGATGAGTTGTGCAAATCAGAAGAGAAGAAAAGCTAAAGCCAAAGAAATCGAGGAGGAAGGTTGCGCATCGGAAGAGAAGAGATGAGATTGATCAAGATCAGACGTGATCGAGATCAAATATGAAGAGGAGCAGATAAGACTGATCAAGATCAGACGTGATCGAGATCAGATATGAAGAGGAGCAGATGAGACTGATCGAGATCAGACAAGATCGAGATCAGATATGATAAACTGATATCTTAATCGATGTAATCGACTGATGCTTATATCGATATATTGATCCGAAGATGTGTTGATCTCGGTCGGTGAGCCGACGATCGTAAGAAGAAATCGATAGCTCGAGTCAAGTGACACGAGGGTCAAGAAATGCTTGATGACTTGAGGGTCGGAATGTTCGAATTCGGAAGAAATTTGAACTCAAGAAGCTTCGAAAGTGTCAAGATACTCGATCGATACAAGTCCATCAAGAGAAGTCTCCATTAATCAAGTAACTCAAGGCTCGGATAACTCAAGCCTCGATAGAATCAAGATCCCGAGACTCGGAAGAAACTGAAGAATATAGCCGTTAGATTCAGCTGACGTGGACCAATGAGAGGAAGACAACAAGCATGAAAAGCTGCAAAAAGCTACAGAATAGTATGGATTTGAATGTGACTCCATCCAACGGTAACATTTAAATCCACGCTATAAATACAAGTTCTTCCTTTATTATTTGTGGTGGAAGTGGTGGAAGTGTGTGAAATGCGTGAAAACACCATTGAAGCTACAGAGCCAAATCATCTAGCATTTCCACCATAGAACACTGAGCAAGAAATACACACATATATTCAAGAGTGTTCTACCCCAGTTCTAAGCACAAATGTAATATCCTAAGCTTAGAGAGATTTTCCCATCCTTAGCATTGAGGCTAAACAAATGTAAGGGAAAATCTCAACCTAGTTGGAAACCAAACAAACCTTACCCAAATCAGTTTGATAGGATAAGTTTGTAGGTGAGTGTGAACTCGGTAAACATCTAGCAATCCCGAAAGGGAGGGTAGGCGATCCAGTGAGGGTGATAAGTCCCGTTTGAGTGTGAACTCGGTAAACATCTGTTGGGTGTTGGACTAACACGTTAAACTAAGTCCAGTTGGTTAAGTTGGTGCCCCTTGTGATAGGGAAGAGTGGATGTAGGAGTTGGACTCCGAACCACTATAAAAATCGTGTGTTCTTTACTGCTTTAAGTTCTTACTTGGTATACGCATTCAATTTTAAGCAAAACACAACAATTGAGCTTAAAACGTAAAAATTGGAATCACTCCGCCCTCACCCCTGTTTTATATGCATTACACGATTTTTCTGCATTTCATGGGTTTTTCATCGGGATCTACACATTATTATCCATACGGGAAACTAATTCCACTTGCAAGATTTAGTATGATAAATCTTATGAACCTCCCAAGGGGGCAAATCGAACAAGAGTACTTGCACACGATTCTTCGTATTAAATCTTAGCAATCGCATGTGACCAATAATATTGCCCAAGATATAAAGTATTGAATCTCATTGATTCTCTACCCGTCATAAGTCAAAGCAAAAATTAATAACAACACACGATCCTATTTAAGGGATGAAGATTAAGAAATAACGAACCACTGAGGTCTAATTCTTCCTAATTCAGTGCTGAAGAATTTATCCTCCTGTAGGTCCTATTCAGTGCATCAGTCATGCACTAGTGTAATCTCTTGGTCAAGACAATTCAATCTGAGCCTTACACTTCAACCTTTCACGATGGATTGTTCATTTCCATCTAGGTCGTGAACAGCGTACTTTTAGTTACAAGAGACTGTTAATTTAATCTTCTGTGATCTGGTATCACTAAATTAACTACAATGTAACACATACTATTCATTAAACAGTTATGCAGTAAATATATGTAACATTCAATGATATTTAAAGCATCAGTGATAAATAATTTATTTCAGTAAATAAGACAGAAATTCAATTTGGTTATACAAAGTAAAAGCATACTTTCCAGTATAACCCCAACACGGAACTACAGCCTTGGAGTCGGAGACAGAAGTGGAAGATTATAGGATGACCCTTTGGGACCGAAGGAAGCAAAATCACCCGAACCAATGACGAAGAAGAAGGTCGGAAGACCTCGTGGTAGAACAAAGCAAAAGCTGATTGCTCTAGTCCCCAGCTACAACAATCGTGCCCGAGCAACCATTATCCCTTCGATTTCGGAGGCTGTGGCCATTGCTAAAGCCCATTCACAAGCTACCTTAAACATCGATGATGAACCCCTACGTAAAATGCACCTGTTAGAATCTTGGGCTAAGAGTTGTCCTTAGCTACTTTTACATGCTTTTGTTGCTATCATGATCACTTTTGGGCCATTGACTCCTTCTTTTCTCTTGTATGGGTCACTTTTGGGTCCACCATTTTTCTTTCTCTTTTAATATATTGCCTATTTGCTATTATTTAATCATTATTTATAATTTAACTATGATTGTTTGGATTGGATGATGTATTACTTAGAATGCAAATAGGTCATCATGTGAATTTTTGTTAATACGTATTACGTATTACGTATTTGATTCATGATTGTTTTGTCTGCAAATTATTTTTAATGAATCAGATCGTTGTAACAGTTCACTTTAAGGTTGTTCACAGTGAATTCCTGCATAAACTGAATCTTCCTACAACAACATATTTCAGAGAATCGTCCAATTTTCAATTCACGTGTTACTACCAAGTTTAATAATATTAAACACATTATAGATGATAAATATGCTACCACTAGAATAGATACCGATAATAGTGTTGTTTTGAAACAATTCATCATCTTATGAATAATTTCAATCTCAAGATAATTGACATTAATAGACGTGAACTTGAGCATATGAAGAATGATATCCGTAGTTGATATTTTCAATTATGAGCAGAACAAGAGTGACAACTACAATTCGACTATTATTTTTATTAATTTTTTATTTAGTTTTACCTTCTTTTTTGTTGTTTATCTAATATTTGATGTAATTTCAAGTTATATTTTCTTCGTGTTAAATTAATAATAATATTTATTTTTTTTAAAAAATCTATGAGAAATCCACTTTATCTTAATTCTGAAATTTAAATTAATTGAAAAAAATCACATCTACGAGAGAATGTATGTTATATTTTCTTATCATTTTACACGTGAACAAGTTCGGATATAGATATTTAATTATAAAAATTGCTCTCAGTATAATGCAAAATTTATATGTAGTGATTTAATAAATTGTTACAAATATGGTACACATTATTAATTGTGTAATTTTTCTTTTTGGCGCTACTTAAATAATGTATTTTAATTTAGGGAGTTTTATATATTCAGTTGATAAACATTAACGGGGATCCTAAATTTGTATAATTCGGAATGCTTTGTGTAATTAAATATTTAATTATTAATATTTACTAAGATTTGATAATTGTATTAATTATCACTAATGTACCTTCTCAATTTGTATATCAGGAAATACCCTTTTTTATGGCAGTTAAATCTTCTATTATCAATCTCAGCCCTTCATTAATTTAAGGTAAGTGCGTCATTTATTTTAAGATAATTTTGCATAACTATTTATTGGCAATGTATAGTGTGAACGAGTTTCTCGGTGAAACTGGTTAAGGAGTGTGACTTATATTACTAAAGAGCGTGACCTTTTACTATAAAGGGTGTGACATTTTACTATAAAGAGTATTACTCATAAAAGTGAAGGGTGTGACTTATATTACTAAAGGGTGTGACTTATATTACTAAAGAGTATATCTGTAAAAAAAAATACCAATTTCACGGTGAACAAGTTTCACAGCATACCAACTCCTATTTATTTATTAAAACTTCTCCATACATTCCGTTTTTAATTTTTTCGTAGGTTTTCAATTTATTAAATTAAACAAATATAATGTGAACAAATTTTAATAAATTATTATAAAATAAATAATAAAATTATTTTCAAATATTTCGATGGTGTATTAGTTTATTTACTATTGACATTATAAATAAAACTGAAATGATATTATTTATTTAATTTATAAATATTGCATAATAATATTAATAAAATAACCTTAAATTTAATAATTTATTCTTTAAACAAAATATCGACAATTTCAATGCATAATAGGGTGGGGTTATAAAATATCCTTACACTTCGTAACATAATCATCGAATTTCCACCATTTTGAGTTGATTGTGTAGGTCCCGAACGAGTTTTAGTGAGGGTTGAAGTCTAGAGGGGAGGGTGAATAGACTTCAAAATTTTCCGTGGATCAGGTGTGAGTTGCAGGTAAGTCTGATTAGAGTGCGATGTGAATCAGTTGGGACTGATATCCGACTTACTGATTTGTCAAGCAAATCAGTTCGACGTATATGTAGCCTAAGGCTGGAGGATAAGTATTCTATGCTAAGAACAATGGGATGAATACTTAAGAATAAATCTTGAGTTTGTGTTCTTCGTGCGGAAATATGCTTGTGCTTGAGCTTGATGATAATTTCCGTAACCTTACTATTAAGGTTTGATCCCATATTTATAGGCACGAAATCGAACTAGCCGTTGGAGAGCAATTCGAATTTCGGTCTATTTTAGGTAGGTCTGTTGGTGGATTTGACGTGCTTCAGGGGCGGCATGGCCGAAAGCATGCAAGCTTGTCCTTTCTAGCCCTTTGACACTGAACCACTTTTCTGCAGACTGTTAGTACTCCGTACGTGCGTTGTCGACTTCTCATTGGCTATCAAGTACGATTCGCAGCACTTGAATATGCAACAAGGTTGACATGCTTCTTGTCTGAAAACTTTCCTCATACTAGGTAACAATGAAGTAGTTACCTGATGGAGTTGACACAGACCAGATCGAACACTGATCTGTCTACCTGATTTAGGTCTTCTGCTTGTAAGTTGTCTTAGCACAACTTACTGACCTTTTCTTGTTGTCATCTGATGTAGTTCTTCTGGATGGTCTTCTGTCTTGAACTCTTCTGCTTATCTGATTCTCGGCTTATCTGCTTAAAACACCAGATCTTCAGCATATCTGATCTTCGAGTAAACTGATCTTCTGATCTTCAAGACTTAACCTATACATATTGAGTTCCCCCTCAATATGTGACCTATCTGTTACTCCAGTTGTCTATACATTTCAGCTGGTCATCCTACCTGCTATCTAGATCATCAGTCAGCTAACAGATCTGACTGGTCCTATTATATTATCTGTTTTGGAACTTCCATCGAAACTACAAATTTCCCAACAGATTGCATCCAACAACGACTTTAGTATCCACTTTCGCTTTGACACAATTAAGACCCAGATCCTCCATAACAAGTAACAACCAAAGGTAAATATCAATATAAAGGAAGAAACTAATTAATTATGTAATCTCACTTTAACATTTGAGGAAATTAAGGTATATGATTTAGATGATAGTTATCCCAAAAGATGAATTATAATATGACACACTAAATAAACACTATCTTTGTTCATATCTGAAAAAATGAACTAATTGAATACCGACATACCGAGTAGTATATATAGAAATCAAACTTATTTTATTACATATATTGATTATATTTGATAAAAAAAGTTATGTATATATATTTATATTTAATCAATTTGTCGTTACACACGTATATAACTAAATATAATTTTCAATAAAAATTAGTATGTAAACATATATTATATGTTGATTTATTAATAGTATTGTTTCTCTTTTAAGAGTCAATAGTATGATTGTTAATATACTTTAAATTTATTTTTAAAATTTAGTCTTCATTGTGGTGTCTTCAATATAAAGATATAATATTCAATTAACAACAATTATTATTACTCCATTATCCCATTATTATTTGCAGGAAATATTTTTTTATAAAGTTTGTAATTGTCGAGTAGCAATTTAAAGATAATATGTTTATATTTTGATACATGTAGAACATTAATTATTTATAGCTGGAATGTGATCATTATTTTCTATTTTTTGGCAAATATAGGTAATTTTTCAGACCAAAAAAATTAATGTTGGACAGATCTAAATTTATGATTTTTTTTATTACAATCTTATACTTGCGCAAAAAAATAAAATTGTCCTACTTTTGAGAAAATGTAAACATATTGTTCTTAAATTATCACCTCCTAAGAGATTCAAATGGTTGCATATTAATTTTTCTATTCAGAAATTTTGCTTCCATCACGTGACTGAGACTGGACACCAAGAACTCCCATATTGGAGTATAGTAGAAACAGGCCTGACCGAAGTCTAATTTCTTTATTGCTACATAAAGGGTATTACTTGTGACACAGAAGGGTATGACATATATTACTAAATTTTTAAAGGGTATTAGTCGTACAACTAAAAGGTATATGATTTACTACTACATAAAGGGTATTACTTGTGATACTGAAGGGTATGACTTATATTTTAAAAGGGTATTAGTCGTGATAATTGAATGGTATGATTTATATTATAAAATGGTATTAGTTGTGATAATTGAAGGGTTAGGTCTAAAGTTATGGAATCAGTTTCACATAAAACCTACTCTAATTTTATTGACAACAAATAATATAATAATTTATTATATTACCTTTTAAATACAATATATTAACAATGTAATGAACAAATTATAATGACTTTTTTTTTCTTACAATGCAATAGAATTATACTACTATAAAATCTTACAATATTGAGAAGTGTCAAAATACATTCCCGGAAGGTGATATATATGTTGTTCATAATTTCTTAGTTAATGTTGACACACCTTATTTTAAGACCACTGATGATAATTTTTCATAAAGTGTGTATGTCTTTACGTCTTTTTTAGACTTATCATTGGAAAGCACAGTCAATGAAAATCAATTGATTTGTAACTTTTAAAATGCCTTATTGATAATATAATTATTATCATCAATTTATTTTATCTTTTATTTGAATTTATAATTTTATTATTTATATAGCTATAATTTATAATATTTATATTTTTAGTTTTCAAGTTGTTTCAAAAAATAAAGAAGTGTTTGGTGCTTCTCTTGGTGTTTTCTAACAGAGAGTGTTAGTGGTGTTCGGAGTTTTAAGTCACATATAAAGACACAATCTTTCAAATTCAAAGTTTGTATTTAAAGACAAAAAAAAAATAATCTTAATGACTTATTTAATTTTAATGTATAATGAATAGGTTATATGTAGGTCCCGAACGAGTTTTGTGAGGGCAGAAGTCTAGAGGGGAGGGGTGAATAGACTTCTGAAAAACTTTTCGTGCAGATCAGGTGTGATTGCAGATTGCCTGATCAGAGTGTTAGTGAGTCAGTTTGGACTGATGTTCAATCTTACTGAGTGCCTAAGGGCATATCAGTTTGATATCTGTCAGTTTAACTGATAGTGCGGAAGCTTGAAAATACCCGTGTGAAAAACCAGTTTTATCAAATCAGATTCTCAAGTCAGTTTTCAACCGGCTGACTAAGGTGTCAACCTGATCAGATCAGTTGCTTGGTGCAGACTGATGTTAACTTAGAATATGTATGCAATTTTAAGCTCAGTTGTGTGAATAGTGTAAAGCAATAAAGAGCAAGTAAATGCACACAAGATTTTATAGTGGTTCAGACGAAACTCGTCTTACGTCCACTCTTCCCTTAACACAGGGGCAACTTAACCGACTTAACTGATTGGACTTAGTTTAATGTGTTAGTCCAACACCCAACAGATATTTATCGAGTTCACACTCAACCGATCCCAGAAATCAGAAACTAGAATCCCTAGTCTGAAATCTTGCGGTAACAAACTTAACCTAACTTTGAGTTTGGGTAAAGATTTGTTGTGGTTCCAATTGGAAATCTATCCTAGTGTTTATGTAGCCAAATGCTAGAGGATATGATTTCTATGCTAAGAACAATGGGATGAACACTTAAGAATAATCTTCAAATTCGGTGTTCTTCGAGCGGAAATTTTGCTATAATTTTTGCTTCTTTTTCAGTCTGCTCGATCCGGTCTCTTCTTCAATTTTGAAGAGCAATCCCATTTTATAGACCATGAAATCAAAGAGCCGTTGGAGAGCAATTCAGTATTTGTCCGTTAGACGATTGATATTCCTTTTGTAGAATATTCGTCTTGTCTGGTGTACCATTTTGGTTGACGCCAGGTGTGAGCTGACTTGATCAGATAACTGATCAGTCTACCTAGAGTCTTCTGATGCAGATTGTCTTAGCATAATTTGCAAACTCGCTGCTGTTGGTCTTCTGATCTTCTGGTAGTCTTCTGATCTTTAGGTGACTCTGAGCCTCAGTGTCTTCAGTCGTACTGAGTCTTCAGGTTTGTTACTGAGTCTTTAGGCTTATCTGAGTCTTCAGGTTCATCTGAGTCTTCAGTGTCTTCTGTCTTCACCTGATCATCTGACTTCTTGTCGTCTTCTGATAGTCTTAGTCTTCTGATCATCTGACCTTATCTGGTCATCTGATACTTCGACCTGACCTATACATATTGAGTTCCCCCTCAATATGTGACCTATCTTTTACATCATCTATCTATACATTTCAGCTGGTCATCTTAATCTGATTCTAAATCATCGGTCAGCTAACAGGTCTGACTGGTCCTATTACAACCTGTTTTGGAACTTCCATCAAAACTAAATACAAATTTCCCAACAATTTCCCCCTTTTTGATGGAATCAAAACACTTAATCAGAAAAAATAGATACCACGAATAGAAATGCAGATAATGTAAAATAGTACATACTTTAGAAGACAATGAGATGTTGTCTTAGAATCAGAGAGATGGAATATTTCATTCAGATAGGTGTGTGCATTACAGAATACATGAAAAACGTACCTATCATCTTATTCAAAGTTGTCTTCCTCAGGTGTACTTGAACATTTGAAGTTCTTTGGGGATACCAAACATCTTGTACATCCTTTGCATCAACTTGTCCAGATCTTCTCTTCTATTGATCCCTCCTTTGTCAGCAAATCCATAGTAGGCATTCTTGAATTTGACAGCATCTAGCTTGTTGTCTGGACGCAAAGGTGGAAGGAGTTGTTCAAAGGGAGGAGCTTTAGGTATCAGTGACATGATCTTCCCTTCCTTCATCACCGTCTTGTAGAAGTCTGGATACTTCGTTTCTAACCAGTTTCAAAATTCATCATCAGTTTCTGTTTTGTTTTGATGAATCGGAATCATCTCCAGGATGTACACGTCACACAACCATTCTCCTCTGATCTGATCCCATTCAGGAAGAAGATCTAGCCGGGCACAGAGGATGTTTTTAACGGGTGCCGGAAGGGAATTCTTTTCCCAAGCAATCTCCTCTGCTGCAGCTTCATTCTTCCTCTTCCTTCGGATGTATGCGATGTTTAATCCCTTAGCCTCTGCTAACTTCTGCTTCTTGATGGCAGCCTCTCTTATTCTCTGTCTGGTTTGCTCTTGAATTTGTTCAGGAGACATCTGACTTTTGGTAGAGAATAATTGGTCTTGACTCTGATCTTCAGCAGTAGCTTTCACCATCTTGCCTTTGCCTTTCTTTCTCTTCAGAGTTTGCTCAGGTTCATCTCGTTCGTCTTCTTCAGCTAATTTCTTAGTGAGTTCAAGGCTCTTGGCTTGATCATCAGTTTCCATTCTTTTCTGTACGAACGAAGAGAAGTCTTCAATCTTGTCGACTCTGGCAATACCCTCTGAAAGAGCAATCTTCTGCTCAGTGATCTCTTTGCTATGTTGCTCCACAGTTTCTTTCACTTCAGCAACGAGATCAGTAGATGGAGTGGCTTTAGGCAAGTCAGATACAGTGGTTTCTGGTAGAGATGCAATTGTTACCAACTGTGTCTGTTTTTCTTTCTTCTCTTTATTCTCTTGTCCTTCCCCCTTTTTGGTTTCATCAAAGAGGTTGGACAACCTGCGATTCAGAGCAATAAATTGCCCTGTGATCTCCTCTCTGAGTTCCTCAACAGCAAGAGGAGTGATCTGAGCGGTGGCAGAAGGTGCAGGAGTTAAAAAGCGTCTGAGAGCAAATTCGATGTCCTTTCTTGCTCGTTCTATAGAAGCTGCAAAGTGTTTCCAACCCATATTCATGTGGTTGTCAGTTTTTTCCAAGGATGCCCAGACATTTTCCAATAGCACCTGTGTCTCATTGAGCATGTCTGTCTGAACTTTGAGTTTATCAGACTGGAGATTGAGCTTCTCGGCAAGAGGATTTACTAGTTGCATTACTTCAGAAAGGATGGCATTATGCATCCCAACTGTGTGACTCCTTTCTCTGTCAACCAGTTTTGCCTGCTCTTCTTCAAACCGCTTCATCAGATCTGCTGTGAGAGCTGTGAATTTGTCTTCAATAGCAGCCTTGACCCTATCCTGAATCTTCGCAGTATAAAGATCTAGGGTATCGGAGCTCAGCATAGCAGTCTGGTCAGATGTTGAAGCCTTGCCAAGTTGGGTCTCATCTGCAGCACCCATTCTTAGTTCATCGGCAGCTCCCTCATGATCTGTAGGAGTTTGAACAGTTTCCTCCCTGTTATCAGTAATTCCGAACCTTTCATTAATCAACCATCTGATGTCATCTTCAGAGGCCAATTCAACAACGCTTTCAATCCCAGCATTGTTCAAGCACTTCATCTCCAAGTCTACAAAGAAATCAGATCCCAGAGTTGTCATGAGGATCAGGAAATCTTCGATGCTTTTCAGTCTGATATCCCTCCAGAACACAATCTCTTCTATCTGTTGATGGATGCCAGGATGTTAATCCAATTCTGGGCACAGGTCCAGCAGATACTCCTTGATTTGTTGCTTCATTATCCTTATGATGGGGCTTTCTGAAATAGGTGAAGCAAGCACGGTTCTGGTATTGAAGGGATTATGAGAGATGGACACACGCTTGTCAAATCTCTCAGGTTCTTGTAACTTCTTTGGAGATTGGGAGTGAGATGGGGATATTTGTGGTTCAGGTTCATTTTCAACTTGTTGAGGGGGTTTAGTTTCCTGAACAGGTTCTATGGTTGGGGGAGTGGGAGATCTGGGTGATCTGATTGGGTGAGGGTGAGGGTGAGAATGTTTTGTGAGGAGAGGGTGGTGGTGATGATTTTTGAGGAGAGGGTGATGACGATTTGGAAGTGGGCGTAAGCGATCTTGCTTTCTGGAAGACCTTGGTGAGAGGTAGAGAATCAGATGGTGATTCTTCCTCAGAGTGCTCCACTTCTGTCCCTCTGACAGTTTTCTCTCCTTCTTCTTCGATTTCCTCTCCTTCTTCTTCGATCATCCTATCTCCTTTCCCCGATTCAACCAGAATCAGATCCTCCGTTTTGTGAACTTGCTGAGCAGAACTAGGAGCATTCTTCAGAGGAGAACTATCTCTCTTCTGGCATTTTCGCTGAGCATCTGGTTTCTTGGCCAGATCCTTCCTCTTGAACCTGTTCTCTCGAATGGTCGTTTCATTCACTTCTGAAGATGTAGTTGCCTTTTCCCTTCCCTTATTTTCTCCTTTTGGTTTGGGCACATAAGGAGTAGGATCCTCATCAGATTGTCCAGGCAGGGGCTCATCCTTGCCTAAGATGGCCTTGTGCTTTGCTTGATATATCTTCGCACCATTCTCATTCCATTCATAATTCTTTGGCAGCTTGTCGGATAGAATGATTGAGATTTTGTGCATGAAAGAGCACTTGGAAGATAAGCACACTTCATTTCTCTGGGTCAGTTCGAACTTCCCCGAGTCTTTACGCAGTCGTGCCTTGACCATACCCAATCAATCCATATCTCAAGCTTTCTTGATGATCGCAGTCATGACACTGATCTTATAGGAAGTGACAACATCAAGACTGTAAGTTGAACACATAATCACCTTCTGAACAATCTCAAGGAGAAGGCGATATTTCCTCTTCAGATAGGAGGCTTTGATATTTGTTGTATTCTCCTTGTTTCCTGGTCTCAACAGCTCGGCTTCAAGAAAGTTCTTCTCACCTACATCAGTCGTGTAGGTCTCTAGGTTGATGCTTCCTCGAGTTAGACCGAAAATCCTCTGCAGATCATCATTCGATACTCGTACTTCCAATCCACCAACGGAAGAAATCAGGTCAGCATCAATGTCCTCGTCCTTCTGTAGATTGTATAGAAACTCTAGGGCTTCATGTGTGTGGACAGTGTTCTGATGTCTCGAGCAATACTGTTCAAGTCCACACGCTCGCAAGCACTCCAGAATTTCCAGCGATTCAGGATCTGAGGTGATTGAAAATACTACATATTTCTCATCAATGATATCTTTCTTCATTGACGCAAAGTTGCAGAACTTTTTCCCTTGGCCCGGTCGTGGAACAAGATATGCCATTTCTGTATGATATGCAAATTGATGTTTAGTTTGAGTAAAATATTTCAATAAATTCAGTCAAACCAATAATCTTAGCATCAATTAAGCAAGTAAGCATATAGATCGGATATAAATTACAGAAACATAGCATCACGACTTGTAAACCTAATGACCAGAGCGAATTGAAATCATGCAGTATTTAAACGAGAAATTACCAGAAATTGATTCGTAGGATTGAGAAATCGTGAAAATAGAATCAATTGACTTTTGAAAGTGAATTTCTGAAGATTTTGAAACTTTGATCTTTTGAGAAGACGGAGTAGTGGAAAGAAGTTTTCTGAGAAAGATTTGGATTTATAGTATGCGAGGGAAAACTTTTTGCACAACTTTCCAAAGGTACTCAAGTATCCGTGTTTTGAAATCAGTGGTTGAGATTAGTCGGCCGAAAAGGTTTTAATCACACGGTTGAGAAAAGTAGTCTTCTCGTATGTCGGACTCGAAAATTCGCAATAAAACGCATTAAATACACATTCCCATGTCCGCATTAAATATTTTGCAGTGCATGCGTCATAAAGTGAAAACAGAGTAAAAACTAATTTATTCAAATAACGCATATAGGACGTTCAGAAAGGGATAAATAAGAAGCGTATCTGACTGATTGATAATGTAATCAACCAGTTACCACTATGATCTGATCTGGTACTTGTTGACCTTACTGACGGTAGCCTTAAGCATTTCCCAGCAATATTCCACTCATCTGATCAGATTCTTGTTTGATCCACTTCGTTACTTATCTGATCCACTTATCTGATTCTCTTATCTGATCCACTTCATCCTTCAATCTTCTTCTATTCAGGCCGCATTTCCTATTCACTTAAGTCTACTCCCGCCAAAAACATTTACTTCGGGGAGTCAAAAAGGTCGCCTCGATTCCCAAATCGGCGCGATTTGACATTCCGTAATAATGGCATAGATACGCTGTGATTACTCACACCGTCAACTCATCCAACCATTAGCCGCATGTTCCTTACGCGTTGTCGATGCAAATTTCTCTTAAGGTCTTCTGAGAAAATAAATTTGCATTTATACCCCTAATTTTCTCTTATAAATTGGCCTGAGGTGTTAGGCAAACCACACAACATAAACCATTCATCTTCTTTAGCTTATACTCCATGCTTTCTGATGAATCCCTTATTTCCGATGAAACTCCCGGCAAAAACCTTTAACCCTTTTCCAATGAATTCAGCATCTCAAATCAACCCTGTGTGATCAATGCTTTAACCCTTCACACTGCTTTCGTCGTCATCGAAGATTATACATACGATCAATGCAAAGCTTCTTTACCACCAAGGCAGCAGATCTGCTATAGCAAATGAGAAGGCACTTCTCCTAACCGTATGCACCTTGTGTGCCTATCGAGATGACGGAATTAGCATCAACAGACTCAGTCTGAAACAAAACATGGGTTTGGTACGCGGTCTGCATCAGATAATAGCTGATCGTCGCGTATCAAACTCAATATTTGCATGTGACACTAGTGGCCGTCTGGTCCTTGTGACCAAACCTGTGGCACTGTGTCCCATTTAACAGCTGGAGAGCCCATTGATTTCAGGTCTAGGGGCTCCTGGCTTAGAGATCCTTCAAGGCCGCTCTCACTCCTCACTCCGAAGCTCTAAGGGCCTCTCACGCCCCTTTTAGGGTCGGGGGATAATGAGAGCATCAAGCTCTAAAATCTTTAAAGCCTCTCTCCCCCTCCCTACCTTGGGTTAGGCTTAGAGTTTATGGTTTATGGTTTATGTAATGACCTCCGGGTCTTCTTGTATTTGTACCTTGTAATGTAGATCTGACCTCCGGGTCCTTATCAATGAAAAGTTCTGTTATTTCATTGTTGTGTTGCCTCTACTTACTTATGTGATCTGTAGCTTTAACCTTATACGACTTGCTTGTTGACCGTAGCTTTAAATCGATTTATAAAGTAACCTTCCAATCTGATCAGTTCCCCCTTAATCTGATATATCTTGAACTAATCAACTCCTTGTCTGATCTTCAGATAAGCTCCTTGTCTGATTTTCTGGTCGACTCCTTGTCTGATCTTCAGATCGGTTCCTTGTCTGATCGTCTGATTAGTTGAGATACCTAACTCAACTGATTCCTCTTAACCTGGTTAGTCTTTTTAACTAATGGTTTCGAGACCATCCACCAACCATTTCTGGTGCACTTTCTCCGAGATCCAGAAGCCCTAGCTCATTGCATAATTCTCTGAATCTGATCTCAGCTAGCAGCTTAGTTAAAATATCAGCTTTCTGCTTGTCAGTATGGATCTTTTCCATTATGATATTCTTCTTTTCAACGTGATCTCTGATGAAATGGTGTCTGACATCCACATGCTTGCATCTTGTATGTAGAACAGGATTCTAAGTGATTGCAATAACACTATTATTGTAACAGAATATAGGTACGTTCTTAGCTACGATGTTGTAATCCTCACCGGCCGATTTTAGCCGGAGCGATTTGGGAACAATGACTTTCCTCGCAAACCATATATTCTCGCTTCAAGAGTAGATGTCGCGGTGACGTCCGCTTCTTAGAAAACCAAGAGATCGGTTTATTTTAAACCGACATGTACCGAGGTTGACTTCCCGTCGATTTCGCAACCTCCGTGAATCGTAATCGTAATACCCACTAAGCTCTAGATTATCATCGATGGGTAAAATAAACCAAGGTTTATCGTCCCTTCAGATACTTAAGAATCCGCTTAGTTTGCTTCTATGTGGCTTTTGCATTGGATTTGCTTGAAACCGCACATACACCCATCTAAAAAGTGATATCTAGTCTCTTTGGCGGTCGGTATAGTAGAGATCCAATGAGAGCCCTATATTCTTTTCGATTAGTTTTCCGACCGCCCTCATCTGGATCCATCTTGAACCCGGTCATCACAGAATTTCGCTTTCCTTACGTTGTTGAACTCCAAACTTGGCCAAGAGATTCCTTGTGTACTTTTACCGCGAGATGAATATCCCTTCGTACTTTTGCTTGACTTGTAAACCCGTAAAGTAATTCATCCGACCCATCATGGACATCTCGAACTTCCCTTGCATCAATTTGTTGAACTTCTCACATAGCTTCTTGTTGGGAGATCCGAAGATGATGTCGTCCACGTAAATCTGAACCATCAGAATGTTTTCTCCATCTTCTATTCTGAATAAGGTTCTATCCACTATTCCTTTAGTGAAACCGCTGTCTATCAAGAACTGAGAGAGTGTATCATACCAAGCTCGAGGAGTTTGTTTCAGGCCATAAAGAGCTTTTCTTAAACGGTACACTTGGTTGCTTTTTTCAAAGCCCGGAGGTTGTTCAACATAAACTTCCTCCGCTAGTACCCCGCTTAAGAATGCACTCTTTACATCCATCCGATACACACCGAACCCTCTCGTGGGCAAAAAGATATGCCTTAAATAGCCGAATGGCTTTTAAGCGAAGCGATCGGTGCAAAGGTCTTATCATAATCAATTCTTCCGATTGTGAATACCCCTTAGCAACAAGTCTTGCCTTATTTCGTTATGACATTATTCTCATCTCTTGTTCTTGAATACCCACTTCGTGCCAATCACGCCTTGATGAGTTGGTCCGTCCACCGATTTCCAAACTTGATTCCTCTCAAACCTGTTCCGATTCTTCTTGCATGGCTAGAATCCGATTTTAAGGCGTCTTGTAGAGCTTCCTCTCATCAGAAGTTGGTTCCTTCAAAGACAGATAACAACAATACATGGCACTTTCACCAATCGATGTCTAGTTTTGACTCTATCGATGGGTCTCCGATAATCGATCGGTTGGATGATTTGGTTATCCAGTCCTTCTTTTTCGATTTGTGTCATTTTGGAGAACATCATCCTCTTCTGATAGTAGTTCATTACTAGTGATTGGGAGTGGTGCGGAATTATGATCCACTTGATAAGAACATGTCTCAGCTGATGTTGGACTCATCATGTGCTGATGTCTGTTCGTAGGAACTTCAGAGAGTCCCCCGAACCGATGGTTCGGGCTTGATCTTATCTCAATTGCATGCGAACTTTCTTCACCGATAGTTGTGCGTACCTTAGGGTCTCGATTGACTGGTGAATCGCCAAGATCAAGTTCGGGATATACACATTACGTGTTGATTCTTTTCTCCTTGATACTTAGCCGATCCATTTTTCGCAGATCGTGCGGTGGGTTGTTTCCGGCATCGCTTTTGTTCTCGAGGCGGTTTTTCTCTTGTTCAGAGGATGTCTCATCAAAGACCACATGGGGTGTTTCTTCCACAACTAGGGTTCATTTGTTGTAAACCCTGAAAGCCTTGCTAGATGAGGAATATCCTAAGAATATACCTTCATCTGACTTGGCCTCAAAAGTCTTCAACTGACTTTTCCCATTGTTGTGTATGAAACACTTGCACCCAAAAACATGGAAGTAAGAAACACGAGATTTTCTGCCCTTCCACAATTCATAGGGTGTTTTGAAGTGAGTCTTAGTCAGAGAACATCTGTTCTGAGTGTGGCATGCAGTATTGATGGCTTCTGCCCAGAAACGACTTGGTGTTGCATGTTCAGCTAACATAGTACGAGAAGCTTCCATGAGAGTTCTGTTTCTCCATTCTGCTACTCCATTTTGTTGTGGTGTTCTTGCAGCTGATGTCCCATGTTGTATACCAAACTCAGTGCAAAAATCAGTAATAAAAGAGTTCGTAAATTTGCACTTATCTCGATCCGATTTTCACTATGTCGACACCCTTTTTTTTTTTTGTAGTTTCTTGAGCAAATTTCGTATCTTTGTCGTTGTCTCATTCTTCTTGTATAAGAATACAACCCAGGTAAACTTGGAATAATCATCCGATTACCAGAGTATATTTGCGTCCGCTAAGACTGACTGGTGTAACTGGTCCAAATAGATCCATATGAAGCAGTTGCAATACTCTACTGGATGTTGGTCCAGGTATTCCCTTGAATGAGGCTTTAACCTGTTTTTCTTTCTGACATGCGGCACATGTCTGATCCTTTGAGAATACCTCATTCGGAAGTCCCTCAACCAAAGGCACCCTAGCTATCTTGTTAAGAGTCTTAAAGTTCAGATGACTCATTCTTTTGTGCCAGAGCCAACTGCTACTTTTGGAACTCTTAACAATTAGGCATACATTTCTTGGGCAACTGTTCCAATCTGCTATGTAGATCGTGCCTTTCCTTGAACCAGTTAGCAAGATTTGTTGAGTAGCTCGATTCCTAATCGTACACTTATCACTCGAGAACTCAACACTGAATCCGTTGTCGCAGAATTGTGATACTGATAGTAGATTGTGCTTTAATCCTTCGACATAAGAGACTCCAGTTACTTGTACATCATCATTCTCTAAGGTTCCGAATCCTTTGGTAAAACCAAAGTTATTATCACCGAAGAGTACACGTGGGCCTTCTTGTTCTTTGTAAGAGCTAAGGCGATGTTTGCTTCCAGTCATGTGCCTTGACCATCCACTATCGATGTACCAGATAGTTGCTTGTACACCTCATTTGTTGGCCAAACCCACGCGGACCTGCAATCGAATTAGGTTTTAGGTACCCCTTTTTGAATTGGGTCCTGGGGGGTTAGTGGTGGTTTTCGGGATCCACACAAACATGGCACTTCTATTGTAATCAGATAGATCAGAAGGCCTGATTTGTCTCCCATACATATCAACATAACCATACGTCTCTTTATATGCTTTCTGATTTGTATGATTATTCGTGTGAGCCTTGGGTGAATCAGAAGACTTGGGATTTTTCTTTACAGATTGTCTTCTTTTAACCCAGTGGGGCTCAGGTGCAGTAGCCCTAGGTCTCTGGTTATAAGGGTAGGTACAACTGCTACCATTAAAAGATTCATATCTTTTTGGCATAGATGGTCTTGGCAGTTTACCTATAGCTTGCTTGTTAGGCAGCTGACCTTGATTGGGTTTCAGATTAGATTTCCTTTTTACAGGTTGTCTCTTCTGATACCTAATCTGCTGATCAGGTTGAGGGTTCTTCTGTTGATTCCTCGGCTGATGCTTAATCAGTTGGGGGTCCATTTCTGTTCCCTTTCTGATTAGGCACTTGCCTTACTTGCTCAGCAGGTCTCTTTCCCTTATCAGATACATGTTTAGCTTTTAGTGTATCTTTGTCAGAGACTCGTTTGATTACACCCTTTTAAAGTGAACCAAACGGGGCTTTTGAGGATGTAGAATGGTTTTCATACCCAATTCCCTTCTTGTTAGTCGGCGTTCGAAAATAGGTGTTCATATCTTGAACGATTTTTTATGACTTCATGAAAACCTCTATTTTCTTGCGCAAACTATCCTCAGTAGATTTTAGACTCTTATGTAGTCGGAATAGCTCATCAAACTTAGCTTGTAGAATTTTGAAATCATCAGCTTGCTGTTTGTTGATTGCTAGCTGATCATTAATCTGCTTCTCCTGATCAAAAGATTTAACTTTCAGAACTTTAAGTTCTTCAGTTACCTTCTGAGCAGTTTCAGCTGATTTCAGTTCAGTTCCTTTGCTGACAGCGTTCTCTTTAACAAGCTGATTATTTCTGATCCTTAGCCAATCGTTTTCAGCTTCCACTATTGTATAAGTGTCCACTGCATTAGAGAGATCATCAAGCAATTGCTCAGAGTAGAGCTGCAAGTCAATCTCTCCAGCAGGTGTGCTAATAATAGCTGGTGTGGAAATTGAAAAAGCAGAAGGTTTGGAGGTTACCTCAGATTGGTCTTCCTCCTTGGCCATCAGGTAGATTTCAACGTTATCTGAAGAGAATATCAGATCTTCATGGTCGAAGCAATCATCAGCGTTGCTTATCAGACAGAAATCTTCTACAGATGAGTAGCCAGAATCCTCAGAAGGCAGATAGGAATCATCAATTCCTGATGTGTCAGCAACCATGGCTTTTCTATCTCTGAAGCGTTGCTCTCTTCTGTTCTGCTTCTCTTCTCTTTCTCTGGGAGTCAGGTCTGGGCAGTCGGCGCTGTAGTGACCTGGTTTCTCACAGTTGAAGCATGATCCACGTTCAACGGAACTTCTTCTGCCAGGTGAGTCACTTCGTCTGTAGGATCTGTCAGGTGACTTTCCTTTCTGATTGTAATCTGAATTCCTTCTGTCAGATCTATTGTCTCTTCTCTCATCTGACCGATCATTTCTTTTATCATCTTTGTGATCCCTTCGGTCATCTGATCTGGTCCTTTCTGGTGATCTGTCAGTTGACCTCCTGTTTCTTCCTCTGTTGTCTTGATAGTCTCTGTAGAATCTGCGATACTTACCAAGTTGAATGTTCGATCTTTCAAGTTTCCTGGTAAGTAGAGTGATCTGTCCAGCTTGGCTTATTATGTTTCCAACAGGTTCAGTGGCCTTTGATCTGCTGCTGGTTGCTTTGAATGCAACTGATTTTGATGTGGAGGTTGAGGCTTCAGCAGGCGACTCGTCTTCATCCGCTTGCCCTCTTTCGATTAGATTGAACTCATGGGCTTTAAGACTTAGGAACAAGTTACTTGGCTTCATCTTGGCAATGTCTTGGCAATCCTTGATTACCGTGACTTTCATGTCCCACTTCTTGGTGAGAGATCTCAAGATCTTATAATTGATGTCTTTGTCTGACATCTCTCGTCCAAGTTCTCGTAGCTTGTTTACTGATATGGTGATCCTCCCATCGAGCTCGTTGATGGTTTCGTTTGGCAACATCTTGAGCTTCTCGAACTTCACCAGTTCAGCTTGTAATCTGCTGTCTTTGATCTGATCATTTCCTTCGCACATCTCAGCAAGAGTATCCCACATTTGTTTTGCTGTTTTGAGATACTTTATCTTCTCTTTGGTGATCTTATCCATCATCTTCATGATTATATGTTTGGCAATTGTATCCAGAGTATACAGCTTTCTTTCTTCTGCATCCATCAGGGCTGGACTTTTTCGAACAAGTCTTCCAGGTGCAAAGTCTGGATCTCCTCCAACCGCTGGGTTGTCGTGATAGATGATGATGGGTCCTCGTTCAATGACTTCCATCATTCTTCCGCTTATCGACCCTAGATGGTTGCACATGTATATTGTCCAATCTGCATACTCATCAATTGAAAACTTAGGCAAATCATGATACATATCAGAGGTATTATCCATGCTGAGTGTGATTTTGAAAACGAATGAATTTTAAAAATGGTTTTTCAAGATCTGTTCAAATGACCACAAAGATTCTTCCTCAAGAATCGATGATACTCAAAGTCAGTGGTCTGTAGAACCACTGCTCTGATACCACTTGTAGGTCCCAAACGAGTTTTGTGAGGGCAGAAGTCTAGAGGGGAGGGGTGAATAGACTTCTGAAAAACTTTTTGTGCAGATCAGGTGTGATTGCAGATTGCCTGATCAGAGTGCTAGTGAGTCAGTTTGGACTGATGTTCAATCTTACTGAGTGCCTAAGGGCATATCAGTTTGATATCTGTTAGTTTAACTGATAGTGAGGAAGCTTGAAAATACCCGTGTGAAAAACCAGTTTTATCAAATCAGATTCTCAAGTCAGTTTTCAACCGGCTGACTAAGGTGTCAACCTGATCAGATCAGTTGCTTGGTGCAGACTGATGTTAACTTAGAATATGTATGCAATTTTAAGCTCAGTTGTGTGAATAGTGTAAAGCAATAAAGAGCAAGTAAATGCACACAAGATTTTATAGTGGTTCAGACGAAACTCGTCTTACGTCCACTCTTCCCTTAACACAGGTGCAACTTAACCGACTTAACCGACTGGACTTAGTTTAATGTGTTAGTCCAACACCCAATAGATGTTTATCGAGTTCACACTCAACCGATCCCAGAAATAAGAAACTAGAATCCCTTGTCTGAAATCTTGCAGTAACAAACTTAACCTAACTTTGAGTTTGGGTAAAGATTTTTTGTGGTTCCAACTGGAAATCTATCCTAGTGTTTATGTAGCCAAATGCTAGAGGATAGGATTTCTATGCTAAGAACAATGGGATGAACACTTAAGAATAATCTTCAAATTCGGTGTTCTTCGAGCGGAAATTTTGCTATAGTTTTTGCTTCTTTTTCAGTCTGCTCGATCTGATCTCTTCTTCAATTTTGAAGAGCAATCCCATTTTATAGACCACGAAATCAAAGAGCCGTTGGAGAGCAATTTGAATTTCGGGCTATATTAGGTAGGTTGTAGGATATGATTGTGACGTGCTCTGAATATCGGCGTGGCCGTAGGCATGATTAGCGTCGTTTATGTCCGCAGCGTTGAATCTTGCATTGTCAGCTCTTTTTGTGCACGTGTCGCTTTCTCTTTGGCTTCGCGAGGCGGCACTTCAGTATTTGTCTGTTAGACGATTGATATTCCTTTTGTAGAATATTCGTCTTGTCTGGTGTACCATTTTGGTTGATGCCAGGTGTGAGCTGACTTGATCAGATAACTGATCAGTCTACCTTGTAGAGTCTTCTGATGCAGATTGTCTTAGCACAATTTGCAGACTCTCTGATGTAGGTCTTCTGGTAGTCTTCTGATCTTTAGGTGACTCTGAGCCTCAGTGTCTTCAGTCGTACTGAGTCTTTAGGTTTGTTACTGAGTCTTCAGGCTTATCTGAGTCTTCAGGTTCATCTGAGTCTTCAGTGTCTTCTGTCTTCACCTGATCATCTGACTTCTTGTCGTCTTCTGATAGTCTTAGTCTTCTGATCATCTGACCTTATCTGGTCATCTGATACTTCAACTTGACCTATACATATTGAGTTCCCCCTCAATATGTGACCTATCTTTTACATCAACTATCTATACATTTCAGCTGGTCATCTTAATCTGATTCTAACTCATCAGTCAGCTAACAGGTCTGAATGGTCCTATTACAACCTGTTTTGGAACTTCCATCAAAACTAAATACAAATTTCCCAACATTATATTTTTTTTTTTGAATATTTGTAAGAATTGTTGATTTGGAGTCATCTCACAATTTGTGGTACCATTGTTGTGTGAAATGCTTTTGCAAGGTAGTCAAGGACAATGAAATTTTTTATTGTTCTAATTGCGGAAAGGATAAAATTTCGATGATCATAAGGTAAATCAATTGTAATTGCATGCTTATAATTAAACTAACTAATATATACAAAATTAATTATTTATTTTGCATTTAATTTTATTTATTAATATTCCTATAATCTGTATGTATTTTAAAGTATAAAATCAAAGTATTCACACGTGATAGTTCCAACCATACTACTCTAAACATTTTGGATAATATTTGCTTTTATTTGATTCTTAAAAAGACATTAGAGTTACTGCAAAATTAATAAACAAGTATGTTAATAAAAGATTATATTTACAAATATAATATTATTACTAGAACAATTTATTGAATGTTGAAAATGTTCAATTTTTAAATTAAGATTGTTGTTTCCTGTAATTTTTGTTTACTATATTATTATGAACATTTTTTTGTAGTTATATTTAAAAATGTATCAAAAAATTATTTTTAATATTTATATAAAGTTGTTTCAATATTAATTAATATCACAAGAAACAAACTTCAATGAAATAATAAATTTAATATAAATTTTGTAATTAAATCTTATAAGATAATTATCTATAATCTCTATAATGCAAAACCTCTATAAGATGATGTGGCAAGTCATAAAATGATGTGACAATGATGTGGCAAAGCTATATTCTTCTATTTCAAATCCTTCTAATCTCATTCATTTAGAGTGTTGTTTCAATCTCAACCGTTGATTTTATCTTCTATTTTTTATAAATTGTGATTTCTCTCATTCATTTTTTTCTCATTCTCATTGCCCGCGATTTCTCTTCATTTTCTCTCCTTCATCTGCTCTTCATACGGTATCCTCTCTAATCTTTGATCATATTTGTTGGGAGATGAATTTTAATAAAGATTTATGATTTTGATTAGATCCCAAAACCCCTGAGTATGACATATTCAGAATGATCTTGATAGTTGAGTTAGGATTCAGTTTTTAGAATATTCAGGATGTTATCTGCAGAATGTATAGTCAGCAGATATAGTTCAGATAATTCTTGAAGACTCAAAGAGGATACCGAGTAAATCAAGACTCAAGACATCGGTCAAGATAAACTACAAAGATTGAGAAGACCTCAAGACTCGGAAGACCTCAAGACTCGTAAGACTCAAGACACAAAGAAAGATCAAGACCGAGAAACTAAAGATCAAGAAATATCAAGGCACAAGAATTATCGAAGACTCAAGAAGGTTTGAATGCTCAAGATGAACTCAATGTTTCAAGGCATTGAATATATCTATCCGAAGGATGCAACATCGGAGAAGATCGCGATTCCTTAGAAAATAGATATTTGCCAAGACATTCAAATGCGCATAAAAGGAACTAAGTCAAGTGTTGTTAAGGTTATATCAAACTCTTCGAGTTTGTAACCAAAAAAGAGCGGTTGAAGGAGTTTACCTTTAATCGAGACAAAGTCAAAAAAGAGGAAGACAACATACCATCATACCGACAATCGACAAAGGATGTGTCTCTGAAAAAAGGATGTCGATGTACAAAAGTTCCGATCGCAAAAAGTGAAGACCGGCTACATGAAAGGCTATTGCTTAGAAAGTGTTAGGGAGTTTCAAACCCTAAATATAGCCGTTTCACACACCACAAGAGGGAACTCACGGTCGTCTCTCCAACGGATAGTTTTCAAGAGTGACCTTAGTGTATGCCTATAAATATTTGGTGACCCTCTACATTGTAAGGTTACGGGAAATTTATAACGCTAACTTAAGAGCTCAAGCTTATTCTTGTAAAAGTTAAAAGCACCGAAAAAACTTAGAATTTCCCAAATGCTTCAATATTGAAGAGAGCTCACTATACTAAGCCTAGCTTGATAAGAATTATCCAAAGCTTAGTCGAGATATCCTAACCCTTTGCATTGTGCTTCATTGTAAAGGATATCTCATCCTAGTTGAAACCAACCAAGAAACCCCAAACCCTTGTGAAGGTAGTTGGAGTGTGTTTGTTGGTGAGAAGTGTTGTAAAGAGTTAGTAAACCACGCGGAGTAGTCGTAAAACTCTAGAGGAGAAGTTAGTAAGCTACATGGGTAGTCCGAAAGCTTGTGTGTGTTTGAGTAAGTAAACTACGGAGGTAAATGTAAAGCTCAAGGTCGGGTTGAGTAAGTAAACCACGTGGAGTAGTCGAAAACTCAGGGCGAAGTTGAGTAAGTAAACCACGAGGTAGTCGTAAAGCTCGAAGTTGATAGTGAATTTCTCTCAAGAGTCGGGAGAGTGGACGAGGAGCTTGTGTCTACGAACCACTATAATTGTTGTGTTCTTTATTTCTTTCCTTATACAGGCTTATCCGTTGCATTGACTTGATTTTGAAAGCATACTTTTCACCGATATTCCGATTTGAATCAATCCAATGAAGTTGCATAAGTGAATCACAGCCTAATCACTATTTCATAAAGGGAAGGTTTTTTCAAAAAAGCTTAAATCGAGTATAAACTAAGGGCCAACCATTCAAGACAACCGAGTAGCTAGAACAGATAGTTACCAAACCGAACGCATTTTCTTCGAGGGTTCAATAAGTTAGTTATCTCGATCCAAGCAACTCAGATCTCGACACTCGGGACTCGATTGGGATTATCTCGAGGTTTAAAAAAAGAATTTCAGATCACCTGTCTCAAGAGACTTTGACTCAGAGCGATCTGTTTTTTCTTTAACCTAATCTTAAGGATTATCGACCCAAGTCGACCTCAAGAAGAAAATGTTTTAAAAAACAACGAACACGTGTATTCCCCCCATACACGTGTAAGACTCGTTTTTGCCGGGACCAACAAGTGGTATCAGAGTAGTGGTTCAACTTGACCACCTGTTGTGTTGACCAAAGTTTTATTTTCAAAAATACTTGTGGTCTATCTGAACTGATCTTATTTGCTGAAACTTTTTATTTTTCAAGAGATCAGAAAAATGTCTTCTAAAAAACTTCCCATGTTCTCGGTGGAGAACTATGACCTATGGAGATCGAGAATGCAGCTCATCTCAGATTCCAAACATGAGCGTATGTGGAGAGTGGTCTTTCAAGGACCATTCCAGGTTTACTATAGTGAATCCCGGAGGAATGTAAGATGAGAGAATTGATCCTAGAGCAGAATTTCCTAAGTCTGATGCCAACTGACTCTTGAGGAGAGAAAGTTAGTTAATCTAGACTACATTGCAAAAGACACACTATACATCACAATTGATGATGGTGTGATGGGAATGATCTCTCACCGTAATCTTCGCTAAAGAGATTTGGGATACACTAGGTTGTTATGTGCAAAGGCACGATCATATAAAAGAAAACAAACTTTCAAAGTGGCAATTGGAAAGTTTGATGACTTTTTGAAATGGATGATGGTGAATCAATAGACAAACTGGAAGTCGATTCACTAAGATCATGAATGATCTAAATGCACTTGGAAAGAAATACCCACAGAGAGAGAAGTTGCATTGAAAATTCTTAGAGGTCTATCTAAGAAATGGGATATTCATGCAAAGGGTGATTGAAAACACCAAGAATATTAACTCAATGCCTTACCAACAAGTCTTCTCGAAATAAAGCCTATGAATTTGTAATTGATAAGAAATCCAAAAAGGTCGACAAAGAAAGATGATTCTTCATCGAGTAAGAATGTGGCTTTAAAAGCCAAAGATAAAACTTGTAAAACTAGAGAGTCTGAGAACCCCATGCCAAAAATCAGGATGAGCTTGAGGATAAGCTAACACTGATGGCAAGAAGGTTTGATAGACTCAATAGTAGATTTGGAAAATACAAAAGCTATTACAGGAACCACAGGTACCAGAAGAAACCTGAGGATGATCAACCGAGAAGAAGAAAGACCGAAAAGTCAAGGATCTTCATCCAAGAGAAAGGACTCCAAGTCCAAAGAAGAAAATGATCAGGATGATGATGCCAACAGATGCTATAACTGCCAGAAGAAAGGTCACTTCCAGTATGATTGTCCAGATTTGAGTGCTAAGGAGAGAAGAGAAAGGCAAGCTATAAGAGACCGTAAGTTCTCAAGCAAAAAGGCCATGGTTGCGAGAAGAAGAACACTCGAGGAGGATCTAGCTCTTTAGATGAAATATTCTCAGATAAAGGAAAGTGATGACATCCGCCTAATGGCCATTGAGGAGGTAAACTCTTTTTTTCTCTGTTGTTGCTCCTACACTAGCACAAGAATTTTCAAGTTCCATCAAAAAAAGTCTATTTTGACTCGATGGACTCTTTTCGAGAATCGATGAAGGACTATGTTGTTTTTGCAAGGATCGCTAAATCAAACTCAAGAGCGTAATAAGGAATCGAAAGTTGAAAATCTAAAATGGAAAGACTCTAGCAATATTGAAGTCACTTCTCAATTAATGGGAGCTACCGATGAAATCGATGTTTCGAAAGTACAACTCTCGAGAAAGAGAAGTTGATAATGTCCCTAATCGAAAAAGCTAGAGAAATCCATCAAGAGATTCAATTAATCGAATCGAAGTTCAATGACCTCTCGAGAAGCATAAAAACTCTACAGAATGTGGAGGATAGTGCATGAAGAAGTTAACTCTATTGAATAATGCATCTAATGTAATAGATAAAATTGAGTTACCAGAGATCTGCGGACTATAAAACTGGATTGGGATACATTCCGGGGAACCTCACAAGGTCATCTAAATGTTGGCCAAGTAGCAAGAAGACTATCTTTGTAAAAACCAGTGGCACCTACACTTCAAACTCAAGAAATGCCCAAGGTTGTAGACAAGGGAAAAGGACCTATGGTCTCAAAGAAACCTGAATGATCGGGTTAGAAAGCCCAAACCCTCGGTGAAAGCAAGAAAACCCGAAAGCAAATCGATTGGAAAGTTTCAGCAAGTACTTCAAAGCCAAAGCTAAGAATGCAAAACCGAAAGGCTCCACATCGAACCATCAGAGAATCCTCGATGAGAAACACTCGCCAGAGACATTCTCATCTGAAGAGACCAAGTCCTCAAGATCTTCGAAAAGACCCCAGATTTCAAAGATGCATAACCCCAACCTCACTTGCCTAAGGGTAAATGTTATCCGAACCCGAAGTCATCAAAGATTTAGACCGGCCGCACACAAAAGCCTAAGCATCTCAACGTAAGGCCCGAACCAAAGAAGAACTCTAAGACACATGTTCATGCTAAAGCTAGCACACACATATACGTAAAAACCGCTAAGGCACCCGAAGAGTAGTGGATGTATATGTTGATGTTTATGGAAGACAAATTAGTCACTCTAAAGTGATTAGAGTTGTCGAGCGATTTGGATTCGAAAAGGTACAAATTTAACCTCGTAGGACCCTACACAAAATGGGTACCTAAGAATTGATCTGTTTTTCGGGAGGAAAACGAGGGCTCTAAGTCGATGAAAGATCACATGGCAATCGATGAGCAGAGATGAAAAAGCTCTCGATGTATGGTATCTTGACGGTGGATGCTCAAGACATATGACAGATTCAAGAAGATGCTCAAATGACTATGTTGAACAAAGAGGCCAACAGATCACTTTTGGAGATAACTCCAAGGGATGATCAAGGATATGGAACTTTGGAAGTCGACTCGATTCATATCCATGGTGTTTCATATGTATCCGGATTGAAGCATAACTTGTTGTCAATTAGCCAATTTGCGTGATAAGGGTTTCAATGTTGAGTTCTCCAAGAACTTATGCTTTGTGAAAGATGATACATCACAGAAAGTATTACTGACTGGTATAAGAAAAGGGAATGTGTATCTTGCTGATTGGAGTTCAACTCCTAAAGATACATGTTTAATTGCTAAAAGTTCCACAGATACCAGTTGGTTATGGCATAAAAGAATGAATCACCTAAACTTCAAAACCCTGAACAAGCTTGCAAGATTAGCTCTTGTGAGAGGGTTGCCTAATGAAGTGTTCAGTAAGGAACACATTTGTGATGCGTGCCAGAAAGGAAAACAAGTCAAAGCATCATTTAAAAGCAAAGTAGAAGTCTCTACTGAGAGAATACTTCAGCTTTTGCATATGGATCTGTTTGGTCCTATAACACATGTGAGCACTAATGGCAGGAAATACACATTGGTAGTAGTTGATGACTACTCAAGATATACTTGGGTCGTATTCTTATTCAGTAAGAAAGAGACTCAGATAAAGCTGCCAGAATTACTAAAAAGACTCAGTATTGAGAAAAATCTGAGTGTGGTCAAAATTAGATCTGACAAAGGAACTGAGTTTATAAATCATATCATTTCTGATTATTGTGCAGCAAATGGAATTCTACATGAGACATCAGCTGCAAGGACCCCTCAACAAAATGGTGTTCTTGAAAAAAAGGAATGTAACTCGAAAAGAAGTTCGCAAGGACAATGATAGTGGAGTCGATATTCCTAAAAGATTTTTGGGTCAAGTCATCAACATCGACGCTACCCTCGAATAGATCCATGCTGACAAAAAGTCAAGGCAAAACGCCTTATGAGCTTTGGAATGAAAGGAAGCCTCTTGTTTCTTTCTTTCGTGTGTTTGGTTGCAAGTGTTTCATACACAATAATGGTAAAGATCAGTTGAAAACATTTGATAGTAAAGCTGATGAAGGAATATTCTTAGGATATTTGAAGTCAAGAAAGCTTTTAGAGTTTACAAATTGTAGGACTCTTATTGTGGAGGAAACACCTCATGTTGTTTTTGATGAATCTGTTTGTGTTCAGAAGAAACAAGAACATGATGCAAATGAACTGACTAAGAGGATCACCAGATTAAGCCTGAAACAGAAAGATAAATCATCCACTGAACCTGAAAAGAAGAAGTCAGTCACTATCTATGATTGGAGTGACTCAGACTCAGATAAAGAAGTTCAGGATGGAAATCAGGATGGTGAGACCCAGGAAAACCAACACTCCAAAGGTGACCAATCTGAACAGACACCAGTTCAGACTCAGGTACGTGATGCCAATGAAGATGTGGTCACAAAGCTGAGGCAATTTCTTAATCTATCAACCAAAGGGGGAACAAATGTCTCGACAATGTTTCGAATAGAATTTCCCGAGGAAGATGATTCCCTTTCTCCTGCTTTTGTTGTTCCCTGAGTTTGCTGATTTAACTGAACCTAACATTTCAAATGTTGAGGACACCATTGAAGGGGAACATCAAGAAGGAAATGGTTAGATAGCCATCCTACAAGCCAGATTGTGGGTGATCTAACTGAAGGTGTTAAGACTAGAAGGTTCCATGGAGAGAGTGCACTATTCTGCTGCTTCCTATCAGAGAAAGAACCTACTGAGATTGGTGAAGCTCTACAAGATTCTCACTGGATTACTGCCATGCAAGATGAGCTGAATCAATTCTCGAGGAATGAAGTATGGAGCTGGTAGATAGACCAGAAAGGCACAATGTCATTGGAACCAAGTGGGTTTTCAAGAACAAAAGAGATGAAAACAACAACATTGTGAGAAACAAGGCAAGGCTAGTTGCACAAGGTTATTCCCAAGAAGAAGGCTTGGATTATGATGAAACCTTTGCACCTATTGCAAGACTAGAAGCCATCAGATTGTTTCTTGCATATGTTGCCCACATGAAGTTCACAGTCTATCAGATGGATGTGAAAAGTGTATTTCTGAACGACGTGCTTAAAGAAGAGGTTTATGTGGAACAACCTCCTGGTTTCAAACAGAATGACCAAGTTTACAGGCTAAGAAAAGCTTTGTATGGTCTTAAGCAAGCACCCAGAGCATGGTATGATACTCTTTCTCAGTTTCTTACTGACCATGGTTTTGTCAAAGGAACTGTTGATAGAACTCTGTTCAGGATAGAGGATGGGGAAGATATCTTACTAGTTCAGATATATGTTGATGACATCATTTTTGGATCTCCAAACCATCAGCTGTGTGAAAAGTTTTCAACACTGATGAAAGGCAAGTTTGAGATGTCAATGATGGGAGAGATGCATTTCTTTCTAGGACTTCAAGTGAAACAATCAAAGGAAGGATTATTCATCAACCAGGCAAAGTACACCAGAGATCTGATTGCCAAATATGGTGTACAGAATTGCAATGCAGTTAGAATTCCCATGAATACTAACTACAAGATGGATCCTGATTCTGAAGGTAAATCAGTAAGTCATACTGATTATAGAGGAATCATTGGATCATTGCTCTATCTCACAGCAAGTAGGCCGGATATAACATTTGCTGTTGGGATATGTGCAAGATACCAAGCTAATCCTAAGGCTAGTCACATGGAGGCTGCCAAAAAGATACTGAAATATCTTAAGGGCACAGTGAATAGAGGATTATGGTATCCAGCTGATGATAACCTAGAGTTAAGTGGTTACTCAGATGCTGATTATGGAGGATGCAGAATTGACAGGAAGTCCACTTCAGGAACTTGTCAATTTCTAGGAAGTAAGCTGATATCTTGGTTTTCGGAAGAAAGCAGGACCAAAAAGAGCAACAAGTACTCACCGAAGTTGAAAATATATGGTCAGCAGGAAGTCTGCAGGCATGCATTCTTTCGGCTCAGACAACAATTGAGGGATTATAAAGTTGTAGCCAATGAAGTACCAATATTTTGTGACAATAATAGTGCCATTGCTATTTCACAAAACCCGATATTGCACACCAGATGCAAGCATGTGGATATCAGACATCACTTCATCAGAGATCATGTCGAGAAGAAGGACATAAGGATGGGAAAAATTCATATCGATAAGCGGAGAGAGCCGATATCTTGACTAAACCTTTTGCGGAATCAAGATTTCAAGAACTTTCGGTTGAATTAGGGATGCTAGAACCAGGGTTTATGGGGTAAAACCTAAAAAATTGAAGGTTTTCGATGCATGAAGTTTTTTCGTAATCCTTACGAGAAGCTCAGATAAAATGGAAATCTTCGAATCGAGTCTCGTGAAAAACTCAAGAAGATAATTGAACCAATTCAATTTTCAAGATTATAATCGACATTTTATCAAGATCAAGATCAAGAAGACCGATAGAGGGAAATTGGTCCGAAGAAGTAATGACTCACGCGATCCATTTATTGCTCAAGTAAATTCAAGAATCATTCAGAATAAATATAAAAACACCGAGGAATGTTTTTTTTTGGGCGGATCGTTTTTTAAATTCAAGAAGATCAACAAATCATTTAATGCTCGCTACATTAATGACCAATGAGGATGTTTTGGCGGCTTACTTTTAGGAGATCGCTTGTTCAGATAACCCGATTAATCGGAGATTAATCTCAACAGCTTGTTACTCACCTAACCAACACGATTCCCCACGATCTCAAGGCTATATAAACCCCAATCAGCCATTCAAGCCAAAATTTTATCAAACCATTCGCTTTCAAATCCTCCTGCAATTAAAGATCCCTTTTGCCCGTAAATTCTCCAAACCCTAAAGCTTCCCCTTCTTCAATCAAACTCTAAAATGGCTCCAACCCCGCTTTGAGAGATTAATAAAACCAACAAGCCGTGGTACGGGTTCGTTGTCTCACTTGAAAGCACAACCAACTCAAAGCCGTAAGAGGAGGCTCGCGATATGATTCGATCGCTAAACTCATTTCCAACTAGTCGCAAAACCCACTGCACAGAGTTTGCGAAAAGAGGTAATCGAATTCATCTCAGAATTTGAAGATAGATGAAGAGGGTTGTATGCATTCTAAGTTAATCAGATCACACTTAGAGCAATCATCCAAATACGCCAATTTTGAGAGGGATCAGATATAGTTCCAAAAAAATCGAATGATGTTTTTGAGCTCGTGGATAGAGGAGAGGATCCTACGACGATATGTCGGGAAGAGAGCAGGAGTACTTAGATATGATTGCCGAGAATCTGTTAAGTTTGAGGCGACATCGCATAAAAGGCACACGAAGCCACAATATCGTGTGTTGATGGATATTGTGAGCAAGTGCATCATGAGTCTTATGGGAGTTTTGAGCAGATAAGTACCTCAAGCTCGGGATTGATGGCGGCGATAGAAGCTTCACCCACCACAGATTTCAACCGGGTCAAGTTCCCGATCCAGACGGTGATGAAAGCGGACCAAAGTTTTGAGGAAGATTGACGGGCGATCTCAATCAAAGGCAAGATCCACCATGCCACCAAAATTGCTTACATTTTGGAGATGTGTGCAGAGAGGAGGAGGATATCTTCGCCAATTCGACCCCATTTCCTAAATCCAAAATTCTCCTTAAAACCTATTGCCGCAAGGAAAGAGTCATCGGGGGAAGAGAGAAAAGAAGGTAGAATCACCTTTCGCAATTTGTTGAAAAAGAGACCCAAAAACTAGGGGAAGGTGTTGTTGGAGGCAAAGATGGAGCACGGAGCAAAAATGATGAAACAGAAGAATCTTGCTCCAAAACGCAGAAGATTGGTGGTTCTCACCGGCGAAGATGAAAGTGATTTTGAAGAGATTCAATCTGAGGGCCAAACTGCTCAGAGTTCACCATTACAAGTGTTGGCTCAGGTTATCTCCAGGACACAGGATCAGACTGAGGAGCAGGTCTTTTCTGAGGTGCTCGAGACATCGCCAAGATGTATAAAATTTCTCAGAAATTTTCAAAGGAGCTCAGACCAGAGATGCCTACCTCGGATGTGCGAGGCTCGACGTAAGAGCCATTTCAGAGTCGATCCAAGATGTGCAAGCTCGATCGACAAGCCAACTCAGACTAAACCGAGGATATACCGCCAGCCTTAGAACCCACTCAGATGCAAACCGAGGACCGATCGACAAACTTGAGATCTTCGGGCCGAGACTCGGGAGCAGAATAGTCTTGATGAGCTCCTGAGTGATCTACTTCTTAATCCCTTAGCAGAAACTTCAAATGAACCAGAGAGCCCGAGATGGAATAAGGGCGAGGCTGAAGAAGGCGAGTGGAGGAGCAAGGGGGAACGGTTCATTATAGACCGCTACTCGATCTCAAATTTCATACCTCGATTCGCAAGATATTTTCTTGATTAAGGATAATCAGATTTATCCTCAATCAGACTCTTCCCGAGATGCTTGATATTGCTGCTTTTAGAGGAGAAGACTGGTGGAATGAGGAGACAGCCTTTCTGACCGACTTCTTAGGGTTCAGAAGGACAAAGCTCAAGATGAAAAATGCCGATTTTGATGAGCTGGTTCAGAGGAAGTTGGCTGAGAGGAGAGCAACTAAAGTTGGTGCCCCAAGCAATGGAGACAAATCTCAAGATGGAGATGGGGACCAACAGGGAGATGCTGAGGAACAGTCTCAGAAGGAAAAGGAGACTTCTGTTGCTGATCAACCTGGATCTAGTCAACATCAGACTGATGATAGTACTCTTTCAGATCGAGGCGCAAATTGAGATCGAGCTTTTAATGAAGTCAAGCTCAAGATGATCGACAAAGATAGGAGGTGCAGAAGATTCCTGAGATTGATCTCACTCCCCTGATAGAGAAACTTGAGAAGATTGAGCCAATGATGATCAAGATTGCTCAGTTGGAAGAGACGTTGGCCAATCAAGCTCAAAAGATGGACGGTCTTAGTCACTCTTCAGAACTGGTGCAAATTCAAAACACTCTAACCACCCAGATGACCTCCATGGAAGGAAAGCTAAATGAGAAGCTGGAGGGAGTCAAGGTTGAGTTAAGTGATGAATCGAAATGTAAACACCGGTGAAAGTTCTCGATTTCCTAGAGGTGAAACCGGGCGAGAAAAAAAGAATGAGGTGCTAATCAAGTCCTTTGTTGAGGAAATGAGCTCAATGCTCATGACCAAGATGACAGAGATGTTCAAAGAAGCACTCTTCGCCGGTTTGCCCACTTATCTCAAGAATTTTTCGTGGCCAAGAACCATCTAAGGAGGCCGGAAGATTTAACAAGATCGAGATAGCGTGAGAAGTTCATTTGTGTGAGCAAAGAGCAATATCACATGGACACAAAGACTTTCTCAAAGCTTCTTCCAAATTACGATGCCAAGAAGGGGGAAAAGGAAGCTGAAGATCTCAGAAAGTTCATGGCACGTACTTTGGAGAAGAAGGCTCAAAAAGATGCTGAAATGTATAATCTAGCAAAAGCCTTTAAAGAAGTCTGAGCTACCGAGAAGTTGAAGTTCGCCAGTAGAAAAGCCTATCTACACTCGAAGTTTCGAGCAAGCTATGCTTGATGTTGCAAGAGAGAAACCGAAAGTGCTAGAGCAAAGGTTGAAACAAGCCAGTCTTCGCCGAATCGCTTTATGAAGAGGAAAGCCTTGGGAGTTGTTCAACCCGAAAGTAAACGCAAAGGCTTTTAAGCCAATCCAGAGAAAAATCGATTTCGATGATGAAGAAACAGAATAACCAGTGGAATCTGAGTCTCAACCTCAGAAGAAAGTCTTCAACACGAGAAATGCTCTGAAGACACTCCAAGAAAAACAAGCTAAGAAAGTTGCTGCTTCGGTCTCAGGAACGTCTGTGATCAGAAAGAAGATAGACGAAGAGCAGAAGCGAAGGAGTGATTTCAGGAAGTTTGCGAGCAAGAGGAAAGGAACATCAAAAGCACTAAAATGGCCCCACGTTGATAAATGGATGCCCATCAAACTCAACGATATGTGGGAAGAAGTCAAGAAAACCTTCTGGTTCAATTATGATGTTCTCAGGGAATGGAGAGGGGAAAGCTCAGATCAGAATGAAGCTTTCATTGAATACCTTCTTATCTTCTATCCAAAGTATCTACAGAGCTGGATTAACTTTGCGGATGAAGGAGAGGTACAGATAGTAGCCCCTGGTCCATATTCATATTGTTGGTCCCGGTAAAAAACCCATGAAATGCGGAAAAAACGTGTAATGCATATAAAACAGGGGTGAGGGCAGAGTGATTCCAGATTTTTTTTTTTGCTTTTAAGAACGATGTGTGTTTTGCCTATAATCAAATGCATATGGCAAGTAAGAACATAAAGCAGTAAAGAACACACGATTTTATAGTGGTTCGGAGTCCAACTCCTACATCCACTCTTCCCTATCATCAGGGGCACCTACTTAACCAACTGGACTTAGTTTAACGTGTTAGTCCAACACCCAACAGATGTTTACCGAGTTCACACTCAAACGGGACTTATCACCCTCATGGGATCGCCTATAGATGTTTATCGAGTTCACACTCAAACGGGACTTATCTCCCTCACGGGATTGCCTACCCTCCCTTTCGGGATTGCTAGATGTTTACCGAGTTCACACTCACCTACAAACTTATCCTATCAAACTGATTTGGGTAAGGTTTGTTTGGTTTCCAACTAGGTTGAGATTTTCCCTTACATTTGTTTAGCCTCAATGCTAAGGATGGGAAAATCTCTCTAAGCTTAAGATATAGCATTTGTGCTTAGATCTAGGGTAGAACACTTTTGAATATATGTGTGTATTTTTGCTCGCGGTTCTATGAATGGAGTTGCTTGAATATTTGGCTTTAATTTCACTTTGCAGATCCTCCATTATCTTCTTTTGAAGATAGTGCAATGTATTTATAGTGTGGATTTGAATATTACCGTTGGAGAGTAATATTCAAATCCATACTAATAATCTTCCAGCTTTTCTTTGTCCTTTTGCACTGTTGTTTGCAGCTTTATGTCACATCCATATATGTTGTTATCTTCTTATTGATCGCTTGCTTTTTGTGTGTCTAACGGATCCGATCATTTCACGGACATCGTTCATCGCTTCGATTCTCGTCGCTCGATCCGTCCAAAATCTGATCTGTAGATTTCGGTGTCTTGAAATCCAACATTCATCAAGTTAAAAACAACATTTCATCGGTTGATTTTGGTCCCCCTTAATGCGATCTTGCCTGGTGATCTGATCTGACTGGTGATTCGATATTACCTGGTGATCTGTTGACCGGTGACTGATCTGCCCGATCTGATATTACCTGGTGATCTGATCTTGCCACGGTGATCGATCTGCCTGCAATTTGATCGATCTTGCCTGTGATCTGTTGCAACGGTGATCGATCTTACTTGATCTGTTGACCTGGTGACACGATCTGCCGCTTGGTGATCTGATCTTGAACCTGTGATCTTTCGGTGATCGATCTGCCCCGGTGATCTATCTGCCACGGTGATCTATCTTTGATTTGGTGATCGATCTTCGATTTTCTTCTTCTTCTGTATTTGATCTTCTTCTTCTTCTTCTTCTTCTTCTTCTTCTTCTTCTTCTTCTTCTTCTTCTTCTTCTTCTTCTTCTTCTTCTTCTTCAACTCTTAACTGCTATCGATCTTCGTATTCTTCTTCTTCTTCTTAACTTGTTTTTCGTTCCCCCTCAACTTGTTATCTCAGATATTAATTTAAATAACACAAGTTGATAATGTTTCAGCATAATTTATCAAAACTAAAAATATCCCAACAATTTCCCCTTTTTGATAATGATGCCAAAACTAACTAACAATAAAAAAAATATACGAGAAAGGCAGTGTTAGTTAAACAAGAGAAATGATGAAGAATATTTGATGCATTAAAAAAAATGATGAGAAGATGATTGTCAACCTCCATGAATTTTATAAATAATATGCATTTTAAACTAAATGGGTTTTAACAAAAAAATCAGTTCAGTGTTCACATTAAAATCTAGTGAACTTTTGAACCCCCGCGCTCGATACCAATTGTTGGTCCTAAAAAAACTCATGAAATGCGGAAAAACGTGTAATGCATATAAAACAAAGTGAAAAAGAGTGATTCCAGATTTTTTTTTTTGCTTTTAAGAACGATGTGTGTTTTGCCTATAATCAAATGCATATGGCAAGTAAGAACATAAAGCAGTAAAGAACACACGATTTTATAGTGGTTCGGAGTCCAACTCCTACATCCACTCTTCCCTATCATCAGGGGCACCTACTTAACCAACTGGACTTAGTTTAACGTGTTAGTCCAACACCCAACAGATGTTTACCGAGTTCATACTCAAACGGGACTTATCACCCTCACGGGATCGCCTATAGATGTTTACCGAGTTCACACTCAAACGGGACTTATCTCCCTCACGGGATTGCTTACCCTCCCTTTCGGGATTGCTAGATGTTTACCGAGTTCACACTCACCTACAAACTTATCCTATCAAACTGATTTGGGTAAGGTTTGTTTAGTTTCCAACTAGGTTGAGATTTTCCCTTACATTTGTTTAGCCTCAATTCTAAGGATGGGAAAATCTCTCTAAGCTTAGGATATAGCATTTGTGCTTAGATCTAGGGTAGAACACTTTTGAATATATGTGTGTATTTCTTGTTATGTGTTCTATGAATGGAGTTGCTTGAATATTTGGCTTTAATTTCACTTTGCAGATCCTCCATTATCTTCTTTTGAAGATAGTGCAATGTATTTATAGTGTGGATTTGAATATTACCGTTGGAGAGTAATATTCAAATCCATACTAATAATCTTCCAGCTTTTCTTTGTCCTTTTGCACTGTTGTTTGCAGCTTTATGTCACATCCATATATGTTGTTATCTTCTTATTGATCAGTTGTTTTTGTGTGTCTAACGGATCCGATCATTTCACGACGGATCATCGTTCATCGCTTCGATTCGGTTGCTCGATTCGTCCAATAAATCGATCAGAGATTTACGGTGTCTTTGAAATCACTTTGTTCATCAAGTTAAAAAACACTGTTCATCGGGTTCGATTTCAGATCCGATCTGATCAATCGATATCGCATCTGATCGATTCGATAAATCGATTCGATTCGAATAATTTGATTCGATTCAAGATAAATGATCCGATTCTGATAGGTGATTCGATATCAAGATAGCTTGATCTGTTTCGAAGATAAATGATTCGATTCAGATAACTGATTCGATATTGCCTGGTGATTCGATTCAGAAATGATCGATATCAGATGGTGATCTATTCAAAGATGGTGACTGATCTGATAAATTGATCTTTATATCGAGAAATCGATTCGATATCAAGATACCGACCGATTCGATGATCGATTCAAGACAAATTGATCCGACATCAAGATAAATGATCCGATTCGCCTGGTGATCTAATATCGCATGTTTGATCTGATCTTCTGATTTCTTCTTCTTCTTCTTCTTCTTAACTTGTTTTCTCGTTCCCCCTCAACTTGTTATCTATATATTAATTTAAATAACACAAGTTGATAATGTTTTGGCATAATTTATCAAAACTAAAAATATCCCAACGCCTATCCACCTCCAAAACTTGATAATGGCTTGGTGAATGAGAAGGCCATTACTCAAGAGATCGTCAAGATTGGTCATTGGGTTTAACAGAAACAAATCGGACATCATCAAGGAAAGAAAAAGTCAAGAAGAGATTTTTCGAATGTTTGACACGGAGGTGCCCGCCGATGAAGTTGAGAATGAAGCAAATCAAGAGCGTAAGATCAAGAGCCAAAATCAAGATCAAGATCAAGACTCGGAAGATTTTGTAATCTTTAAATTTTGTCTTTTTGATTTTGTTGATAAACTCATTGTAATATGTAACGGGATACCAATCATCAATGAAGATTTATCATTATGCTCAAAAGATAATATCTCATTATCTTATTTACATGTCTTTTATTTTGATATGCCTGTATGAATGTCTCTGAAGAAATTATCTGAATATGGGGGAAATTGTTTAAGTATTTGGTAATGAACTAGTTAAAGAGATTCATTACTGAAGAAATTGCTGAATGATTAAACTGTTGAGAAACTCTGAAATTGTTTGGAGATTCTCTAATTTAAGAAATGATTTGGGAGACAACCAATCTTGTAATAGGATAAACTGAAACCTGAGTATAGGTTATATGTTTTGTAACAAGATAGGTTTTGGCATCATCAAAAAGGGGGAAATTGTTGGGAGATGAATTTTAATAAAGATTTATGATTTTGATTAGATCCCAAAATCCCTGAGTATGACATGTTCAGAATGATCTCGATAGTTGAGTCAGGATTCAGTTTTTAGAATATTCAGGATGTTATCTGCAGAATGTATAGTCAGCAGATATAGTTCGTGATAGTTATCAAGACTCGAGAGGATACCGAGTAAATCAAGACTAAATGAGAAGACTCGAAGACATCGGTCAAGATAAACTACAAAGATTCGAAGACCTCAAGACTCGGGAAGACCTCAAGACTCGTAAGACTCAAGACACAAAGACTGAAGACTGAGAAACTAAAGATCAAGAATCATTGAAGGCCTGATAATTATCAAGACTCAAGAAGGGCATGAATGCTCAAAGATGAACTCAATGTTTCGAGGCATCGAATATATCTTTCCGGGAAGGATGCAAATCTTGAGAAGATCGCGATTCCTTAGAAAATAGATATTTGCCAAGACATTCAAATGCGCATAAAAGGAACTAAGTCGAAGTGTTGTTAAGGTTATATCAAACTCAGAGTTTGTAACAAAAAAGAGCCGTTGAAGGTGTTTACCTTTAACTGGAGACAAAAGTCAAAAAGAGGAAGACAACACTGTACCATACTGACACTGACAGTGACAGGTCTCTGAAAAAGGATGTCAGATGTACAAAAGTTCCAGACTGCAAAAAGTGAAGACCTAGAAAGTGTTAGGGAGTTTCAAACCCTAAATATAGCCGTTTCACACACCACAAGAGGGAACTCACGAAGCTGTCTCTCCAACGGATAGTTTTCAAGAGTGACCTTGGTGTATGCCTATAAATACTGGTGACCCTCTACATTGTAAGGTTACGGGAAATTTATACGCAACTTAAGAGCTCAAGCTTATTCTTGTAAAAGTTAAAAGCAAGCACTCGAAAAAACTTAGAATTTCCCAAGTGCTTCAATATTGAAGAGAGCTCACTATACTAAGCCTAGCTTGATAAGAATTATCCAAATCTTAGTCGAGATATCCTAACCCTTTGCATTGTGCTTCATTGTAAAGGATATCTCATCCTAGTTGGAAACCAACCAAGAAACCCCAAACCCTTGTGAAGGTAGTTGGAGTGTGTTTGTTGATGAGAAGTGTTGTAAAGAGTTAGTAAACTACGCGGAGTAGTCAGAAAACTCTAGAGGAGAAGTTAGTAAGCTACAGGGGTAGTTTGAAAGCTTGTGTGTGTTTGAGTAAGTAAACTACGGAGGTAGTCAGAAAGCTCAAGGTCGGGTTGAGTAAGTAAACTACGAGGTAAATGTAAAGCTCGTACGAAGTTGAGTAAGTAAACTACGAGGTAGTCAGAAAGCTCAGAAGTTGATAGTGAATTTTTCTGAAGAGTCAGGGAGAGTGGACGTAGGAGCTTGTGTCTCTGAACCACTATAATTGCTGTGTTCTTTATTGCTTTCCTTATCTGTGCTTATCTGTTGCATTGACTTGATTTTGAAAGCATACTTTTCACTGATATTCAGTTGGAATCAATCCACTGAAGTTGCATAAGTGAATCACAGCCTAATCATTATTTCATAAAGGGAAGGTTTTTCAGCAAAGCTTAAATCGAGTATAAACTAAGGGCCAACCATTCCGCACAACTGAGTAGCTAAAACAGATAGTTACCAAACTGAACGTACTCTTTTGAGGGTTCAGTAAGTTAGTTATCTGATCCAAGCAACTCAGGATCTCTTACACTCGAGGACTCGGTTGGGATTATCTCGAGGTTTCGAAAGCATTTCGGGATCTTTGTCTCGAAGAGACTTTGACTCGAGTGATCGTGGCTTCTCGAACCTAATCTTGTGATTATCGACCCAAGTGACCTCGATGAAAAAAAAGTTTTAAAAACACTGAACACGTGTATTCCCCCCCATACACGTGTAAGACTCGTTTGCACCGGGACCAACAATATTTTTTTGTTTTTTATTATTTCAATCCATTAACTTATTCTTATGTTATTCTTATATCTTTTTTTTCTAGGTAATTGTTTGATTTCATTATTTTTTTGTTGTTGTTCTTATTTCATTCATTTTTTTCTTATTCATTATGTATTTTATTATTGTTATTTAAAGGTTTTCTCTCACAATATTTCTTGAACAATATATTTTTTTTCTCATAATATTTCATGATTTCTTATTTATCTTAGATTACTAATCTTATTTAATTTTTATATATACTTTTTGCAGGTTGAATAAAAATCGAGAATATTATATGTCGATAAAGAAGAGGTTATATGAAGATTATGTTTTTCTACTAAGGAGATGAGGACATGATTATATTTATATCGATCTTATTCAAAGATCATTGTAAAAGTTTCATAAATTATTGTTACATTTAGTTATATATAATGTTAGATTGCATATTCTTTACATTGTACTACCTCCGTCCCATAAATATATGCACACCTAATTTATTGTCAAGTTTTTGTGAGCGAGTTGTTTATTAGTATTTCAAATGATAAAGTGTTGGTCCCGGTGCTAACGAGTCTCACACGTGTATGGGGGGGAATACACGTGTTCAGTGATTTTTTTTACTGAGGTCAGATGGGTCAGGTTATCCTGATGATTTTGCTTCGAGAAGCAGTGATTGCCTCGAGTCAAAGTCTCATCGAGACAATGATCCCGAAGTTGCTTTTAAGCTTCGCAGATTAGCCCAACCGAGCCTCGAAGTTTATCGGAGATCCTCGAGATGCTTGGATCGAGATAATTATCTTATTGAACCCTCAAGAGAGTTAGTTCGGTTTTGGTAACTATCTGTTTCTAGCTACTCAAGTGTCGGAATGGTTGGCCCTATGTTTATACTGCGTTTTTATTTTTTTTTAAAATCTTCCTTTCAATAAAACAATGATTAAGGTTGTGGATCGGGTTTGATGCAAGTTCAATTGGATTGTTTCCAATCAATATCGCTGAACTATATTTTCGGTGAAAAACATGCAATGTATAATAATGCAAAGATGTAAAGCAAAATAACACAAGAATTATAGTGGTTCGAGAGACTCAAGCTCCTACGCCCACTCTCTCTCGACCTTCAGAGAAATTCTTAACCACTTCCTAAAGCTTTCTCGCTAACTCACCGCTTTCTTACTCACTTTTCTACCTTGAGTTTTTCGGGCCGACTCACCGCAAACTTACTAACTCAAACACACACAAGTGTTCGGACTACCACAAGTAGCTTACTAACTTCTTTCTAGAGTTTTTCGCTAACCTTACTAACTAACTTTTTACAACTCCAACTCACCAACAAAAACACGTAAACTACCATAACAAAGGGTTTGGGTTTTGGGTTGGTTTCAACTAGGTGAGATATCCTTTACAATAAGAACAAATGCAAAGGCTAGGATATCTCTACTAAGCTTTGGATATTTCTTATCAATCTAAGCTTAGTGAATGGCTCTCTCTCTAATGTGAAACACTTGGGAAATTCTAGGGTTTTCGAAAGTGCTTCAATTTGCAATAATACTGAATGAGCTCTTGAGTTGCTTTTGAAATTTTCGTAACCTCTCAAATAAAGGGTCACTAGTATTTATAGGAAACTTCACCAAGGTCACTCTTGAAAAACTATCCGTTGGAGAGATAGCCTTCATGTGTTTCCTCTTATGGTGTTTGATGAACGGCTATATTTAGGGTTTGAATACTCCTTGCATGTTTTAGGAAATGTGCAAATCATGTAGCCAATCACCAATTCTGTAGTCGGAACATAGTACTACCGACATGATTCAGGTGTCATGTAAACTTTCAAAGGTCGAAGAAAACAAATGTTGTCTTCCTCTAATTGGTTCTTGTCTTGATGAAATGTAGACAAACATAATGACTCTTTTTGGTCAATCTCTCCGAATGAGATAACCTTAAACAACACTTAGACTTAGTTCCTTTTGTCCAGATATGAATGTTTTTGGGCAATATCTATTTTTACGAATGTTTTGCGTTTTTCGGTTTTGTAGTCTTGAATAGATATATTGATTGCCTCACGAACATTTAGGTTATCTTGAGTATTCTTGTCTTGGTGACTCTTGGGTCTTGATATCTTATGAGTCTTGATGTCTTGACAACTTCTTGAGTCTTGATGTCTTCAATGACTTCTTGAGTCTTGATGTTTTTCGATGACATCTTGATTCTTGATGTCTTGATTACTTCTTGAGTCTTGATGTCTTGATGACTTCTTGAGTCTTGATGTTTTCGATGACATCTTGATTCTTGATGTCTTGAGTTACTTCTTGAGTCTTGATGTCTTCAACGACTTCTTGAGTCTTGTCTTGATGACATCTTGAGTCTTGATGTCTTGATGACATCTTGAGTCTTGATGTCTTGATGACATCTTGAGTCTTGATGTCTTGATTACTTTCTGAGTCTTGATGTCTTGATAACTTCTTGAGTCTTGATGTCTTGATTTCATGAATCTTTAGTGTCTTCGCCATTTTATCGAGTCTTGATGTCTTGGTAACTTCATCGAGTCTTCAGAATCTAACCTGATCTATATCTGCTGACTATACATGGTGCAGATAACTTCCTGACAAATCTATACTGAATCCTGACTCAGTCTATCAAGATTATCCTGAACATGTCATACTCAGGGTTTTTGGGATCTAATCAAAACGTCTTTATTAAATTCATCTCCCAACAATTTCCCCCTTTTTGATGATGCCAAAACCATCTTATTACAAAAACCTAACCTATACTCAGGTTTCAGTTTGTCTATTACAATCCAAAATGGTAATTCTCCCAACAATTTCAAAACATAAGGCATATCAAACATAAAAGACATGTAAAAAGATAATGAGATATTATATTTGAGCATAAAGATAAAGTTTTCATTGATGTAGGATAAGAGTTACAGATTACAATGAAAATCAAAAACAAAAAAACAGAAGTACAAAATCTTCAGTCTTCTTCTACTTCATCCTCTGGCACTTCCAGGTTGAAGATCCCATAGTATCTATTCTTCAGTTCATCCCTTGCTTTGATGATATCAGGGTTGTTTCCTGTTAGGCCTAGCTGGATGGCATACTGAGCTATCTCCTGAGAAATTGTTGTTTCATTCACATAGTCATTCTCAAGTCTAGGAGTTGGGTAAGTGTATGGACCAGGGGCTACTATCTGAGTATTTCCTTCATCTGCCAAGTTGATCCAACTTTGCAGGTACTTAGGATAGAATGTCAGTAAGTACTTAATGAAGGCTTCATTCATATCCGAGCTGCTCCCCCTCCATTCTCTCAGAATCTCATAATAGAACCAGAAGGTTGTTTTGATCTCCTCCCATGCATCATTGAACTGAATAGGCATCCATTTGTCAATGTGCGGCCATTTCTGAGTTTTCTCTGTACCCCTCCTTTTGCTCAAAAACTTCTTAAAACCACTTCTTCTTTTCTGCTCTTCTTCTTTCTTTTTCATGATCACAGGAACACCTGACACAGAAGCAGTAGTTTTCTTCTCTTTTTTGATTTGAAGGGTTTTCATAGTTTTCTTGGTATTGAAGACTTCTTTCTGACTTTCAGTTTCTTCTTTTTCAGCTTCTTCCTAAGATTCTTCAAAATCTATTATCAATTTCCTCTGAGTAGGCTTAGAAGTTTTAGCTCTTTTCTTTTTTCTTGCTCCACAAATGCAACAGCTTTCTCTTTTCAGGTCTGACTTGATCTTCACCGGCTTTGCTTGTCTCAATTATCCTTCTATCACTCAGTTTCTCAGAAATTACTTCCTGAATAGTTTGCTCAGATGCTTGAGTGTAGATAGGTTTCTCAGCTACTTTGAACTTGAGCCTCTCAGTGGCTTCAACTTCTTTTAAGGCATCAACAATTTTCTTTCTTTCAGCTTCTTTCTGAGCCTTTTTCTTCAAGGTTTGTGCCAACAGCTCACTTAGTTTGCCACCAGGCCTATCCCCCTTTTTGGCACCATACCTTGGAAGTAGTTGAGTCAGTGCAGTATCCATATGGTATTGCTCTTTGCTTATACTTCGCACTTCCCCTGCCAACTGATCATGCTCATCCTCTAGCCTTCTCATGAAAGAGGTGCAAACTGATTTGAGAAGACATTATGCATCATCTCTGTCATCTTGGTCATGAGCATAGAGCCCATTTCCTCAACAGTTGTCTTGATCATTAGATCATTCTTCTCAACCAGCTTGGCTTCAAGATAGGCAGTTCTTTCCTAATATATCTGCTTTATCTCTGCATTGAGCTCAGTTTTGACTACATCAACCTTTCCTTCCAAAGTAGTCATTTGACCAGATGACCAGATCAGAAGAGGAGGTTGCAGATCATAAGAGGAGCAGATGAGACTGATCGAGATCAGACGTGGTCGAGATCAGATAAGCTAACCTGATGTACTAATATGATGCAGATAAACTAATATGCTGACTTGATGCTATACTGATCTGATCAGGTGAGCTGATCAGATCAGGCGAGAAGAAATCAGAAGAGAAGTCATCAGAAGACAAGTCATCTGAAGTCATATTCACTGAGAATCAGAATGCTACTGATGATCAGATAGCCTGAGTGCTAGTGACCTGAGGGTCAGGATGTCTGAAGTTAGAAGAGCTGAACTCAGTAAGCCTGAGTTTCAGTATGCCTGATCAGACAAGGTCCGCTGAAGAAAAGTCTGCTGAATCAATAATCCTGAAGACTCAGAATGATCCTGAAGACTCAGAATAATCCTGGAGACTCAGAAGATCCTGAAGAATATAGCCGTTAGATTCAGCTGACGTGGACCAATGAGAGGAAGACAACCAGCCTGAAAAAGCTGCAGAACTTACAGAATAGTATGGATTTGAATGTGACTCCATCCAACGGTAACATTCAAATCCACACTATAAATACAAGTTCTTCCATCAAATTAAGTGTGGAGAATGTGTGAAATGCGTGAAAACACCATTGAAGCTACAGAGTCAAATCATCTAGCATTTCCACCATAGAACACTGAACAAGATATACACGCACATATTCAAGAGTGTTCTACCCTATATCTAAGCACAAATGTAATATCCTAAGCTTAGAGAGATTTTCCCATCCTTAGCATTGAGACTAAACAAATGTAAGGGAAAATCTCACCCTAGTTGGAAACCAAACAAACCTTACCCTAATCAGTTTGATAGGGTAAGTTTGTAGGTGAGTGAGAACTCGGTAAACATCTAAGTAATCCCGAAAGGGAGGGTAGGCGATCCCGTGAGGGAGATAAGTCCCGTTTGAGTGTGAACTCGGCAAACATCTGTTGGGTGTTGGACTAACACGTTAAACTAAGTCCAGTTGGTTAAGTTGGTGCCCCTTGTGATAGGGAAGAGTGGATGTAGGAGTTGGACTCCGAACCACTATAAAATCGTGTGCTCCTTACTGCTTTATGTTCTTACTTGCCATATGCATTTGATTATAAGCAAAACACACATAGTTCTTAAAAGCAAAAAAAAATTGGATTCACTCTGCCCTCACCCCTGTTTTATATGCACTACATGATTTTTCCGCATTACATTGGTTTTTCATCGGGACCAACAATTGGTATCAGAGCGTTGGTTTTTCAACCGGGACCAACAAATGTTGTCTCAGTGTAAGTTCTAGGATCGTCTTTATCCGGGATCTCCACATCATCATGTTCCTCTACGAGGAAACCATAATATCTAGTGGGCGGATTACGAATCCTAGTGGACTTACAGAGCTATGGTTGTGCAGGCGGTACATTCTGATCGTGAAAATTTTGTGGTGCATCAATTTCATCAATGTCCGGAGAGTCCTCAAGAGCGACACTTTCAAATGTCTCTAGGGCGGGAGTTTGAACTATGCTATTCTCATTCAGCCCACTTGGAGTTTGTTGCGAAGACAATGCAACTCCAATTATGCTCCCACTGGCTGAAAGAGGATCACTAAGTGATAAACTTCCACCATGAGAGGTGCTAAATGCTCCCACTGATTCCTTGTCAAATTTCTTTGACAAGATATCAGTCTCTTGGTCATCCTGTGGTTCTTGAATTTCTTCAAGTTCTATCATCTTACGGCCTTGTTCCCTAAAGACATAGTCTTCCTCGAGGAACCTGGCCTGCCTAGAAATAATTATCTTTTGTTTCTTAGGTAGATAGAAGTAATATCCCCTCGTTTCCTTAGGATATCCCACAAGGTAACCCTTTTCACCTTTGGATTCCAACTTATCAGTGAGCATCTTTTTCACAATTGCGGGGCAACCCCACGTTTTGATATGTGAGAAAGTTGGCTTTTTGCCACACCATAATTCATATGGTGTATGCTCAACCGATTTCGATGGAATCCTATTCAGAATGTAAATTGAGGTATGTAACGCGTATCCCCATAAGAATGTCAGAAGAGAGGAAAAGCTCATCATGGACCTTACCATGTCTAACAAGGTTCGGTTTCTCCTCTCGGACACTCCGTTCATCTGCGGTGTTCCGGGAGGAATCCATTGACATTGGATTCCATGTAACTTCAAGTAATCAATGAACTCGTGGCTAAGGTATTCACCTCCTCGATCCGGTCGAAGAGTCTTTATACTCTTACCAAGTTGCTTCTCTACTTCAGCTTTGAACTCCTTGAATTTCTCAAAATATTCAGATTTGTGTTTCATAAGATACACATATCCATATCTTGAGAAATCGTCAGTAAAAGTGATGAAGTAGGCGAAGTGACCCCTAGCTAGAGTGGGCAATGGTCCACAGACGTCACTGTGGATCAAATCTAGAACTTCTTTGGCACGAATCCCTTTCCCAGAAAAGGGTTTGTTGGCCATCTTGCCCTTGAGACAGGATTCACAATTTCCATAAGACTCAAAGTCGAATGGGGTTAAGTAGTCTAACTTTCTTAACCTTGCAATCCTATGCTCATTTGCATGACCAAGCCTACAATGCCACAAGTAAGTCGGGTTTTCATGATTACTGAGTTTGAGTCGTTTGTTTTGTATATTAAGAATATCATGTCCACAATGCAACAAATATAAACCATTCGATAAAGGAGCATTTCCATAAACATCACCATTAAGAGAAAAATAACAATTATTATTTGTAAAATGGAAGGAAAACCCTTCAATGTCTAACATAGGAATAGAAATAATATTGCGAGTAATAGAGGGAACAAAATAATAATTATTTAGTTCAAGTCTAAAACCAGAGGGTAAGTCTAAAACATAAACGCCAACATGTTCAGCAGCAACTCTTGCTCCATTCCAAACGTGTAGGGAGACTTCACCCGGCTAACTGCTCTGCTATGCTTGAGACCCTGTACATTAGTACAAATGTGTGAGCCACAACCGGTATCCAATACCCAGCAGTTAGTATCATTTGTGGACATGTTTATCTCAATAACAAACATACCTGTTCCAGTGGCTGAGACACCTTGTGCCTTCTTTTCAGCTGCTAGATCCTTGCAGTCCTTCTTCCAATGCCCCTTCTGCTTGCAGTAGAGGCATACATCCTTGTCCACCTTGTCCTTCTTTTGAATTCCAGATTTGGGCTTAAGGAAGTTTGGCTTGGAGCCTTTCTTTGCCTTGCCCCTTCGCTTCTTCTTTCCTTTCGGAGCAGAAGAAGTAGAGGCACTCACAATGAGCACGGGCTTATCCTTAGCAGTGGAAAACTCAAAGGTCTTTAACATGTTATGCAGCTCGGGCATAATCGATTTCATCTTATTCTTATTAAAGTTTACTACGAAACTCGAATATGAATCGGGAAGTGACTGAAGAATGGCATAAACAGCAACATTGGTCTTGCCCAATCGACCAAGTTTCTCAATTAGCCCAATCATCTTCAATACATGAGGAGAAACCTTCCCTCCCTCAGATAGTCGGCACCTAAACAGATCTCTCATCACTTCGTAAATCTCGGAACGAGATTCAGAATCAAAGAGATCCTTCAGATGTTTAATCATCTCGAAGGGAAGCATCTTCTCATGCTGCCTTTGCAATTTGGGTCTCATCCCGAGTAGCATAACACACTGAGCTTGGGAAGCATCAGCTTGATGCTTCTTCTGAGCTTCGGCATCAAACTCCTCGGTTTCTTCAATACTAGTCTCCGGGGTAGCAGGGATTGGCTGTTGGGATTATACTAGAAAGTATGCTTTTTACTTTGTATAATCAAAACGGAATTTCGAACTTATTTACTGAAATAAATTGTTTATCATTGATGCGTTAAATATTATCGAATGTTACATATATTTACTGCATAACTGTTCAATAATTCATACGTGTTACATTGTAGTTAATTTAGTGATTCCAGATCACAGAAGATTTAATTAACAATCCCTTGTAACTAAAAGTACGCCATTCACGACCTAGATGGAAATGAACAACCCATCGCGAAAGGTTGAAGTGTAAGGCTCAGATTGGCTTGTCTTGACCAAGAGATTACACTAGTGCATGACTGATGCACTGAATAGGACCTACAGGAGGATAAATTATTCAGAACTGAACAAGGAAGAATTAGACCTCAATGGTTTGTTATTTCTTAATCTTCGTTCCTTAAATAGGATCACGTGGGATTGATAACTATTGCTTTGACTTATCATGGGTAGTGAATCAATGAGATTCAATACTTTTTATCTTGGGCAATATTATTAGTCACATGTGATTGCTAAGATTTAATACGAAGAATCGTGTGCAAGTACGCTTGTTCGATTTGCCCCCTTGGGAGGTTCATAAGCTTTGTAATACCAAATCTTGCAAGTGGAATTAGTTTCCGGTATGGATAATAATGTTGAACCGTTCCTTGACCAATGACAAAAGATATTAATTAATGGAAAGCTATTTCAGTGGCTTGAATTAATTAATGGGCTAGATAATCTTAAAAATGGGAAATAATAATCGGGAGCCATATTGACTGTAATATGGGTTAAGATGGATAGTGCAATATTAATTTTGTAGTGGGATTAATTAATATTTATGGGCTTGAATAATATTGTGGCTCAATATTAGATATTCAAGGTCCATTAGAAGGTCCAATATTAATTCTCCTAAAGGCCCCCTAAGTAGCCCAACATATAGTCCAATAACTGAAAATGTGATTAAAATAAAATAAATATTGTTGCTTATTTTTCCAAGTTAATTTCGAAATTTATAGATAAGTTGGGAGAAAAAAAAATTTTGAATTTTGTTATGGAATGAAGATATGTATTCTTGGAATACAAGATTATCTCATTAAATTCAAGAAATCTCCCACTTGGTCATCTATATTAAGATTTTCGAAATATTTGAAAATAGTGAGCAAGAAAGATTTTCTTGAAAAGATATTATGGAAGATATGTATTTCTTGAAATACAAGAATATCTCATAAATTCAAGAAGATCCAAATCTTGGAATCTTGATCATCATAATTTCGAAAATTCCATAGCAAATAGAGAAGATGGGATTTTGTGGAATATTATAATTATGGGAGAAAGAATATAGGAGATATATTCAAGATTTCTTGGAGATCAAGAAAAGATTTTCCCACATTATTTTAGGGCACAATCTCTATAAATAGGGGATGATTCTTTCATTCCCAAGTACAATTCCATGTGCTGGAAAAATTAGTAAATCCACAAAGGTGGTGCAACATAATTTATTTTCCCTTTTGTTAAATCGTTCACAAGAATCCTTCCCGGATGGATAGTAAGCGAGGGCTTAGGGAATACTTGGGAAGTTCTTTTGGTTAGTCTAATCTGCCAGATCACTGCCATCCCAAGAGGTACGTTCACGTTAACTCGTAGAATTCCGCATGCGTAGGTTTTACTTGAATTATTATATGCATGATATGTTGTTGGATTATTATTTGAATTAATATAGGATTAATTCATGCTAGTAATAATTATAAGAATTAAATTTGTATTTAAATATTCACCCCGAATAGATCAGTGCAACTTATTCCCCAACAACTGGTATCAGAGCTACGGTTTGAGACTCTCAATTTTTAAATTGTAATTTAATTTGAGACATTAAATTTGAAATTGGATAGTAGAATTGCTAGATCTGTTTTGCAGGTATCCAATTGTCATGGAATTTAATGTGTTTATTTATGCATGCATATAAACTGTGGTTTTTAATTCGATTCGTTCAGATTCGTTTTGCCTCATGAGAAAATCCACGAGTAGATTAGAATTTGTTTGATTTGATCAATGTAATATACTAGTCTAGATCTAGGTTTATTTATGTTTTGTAAATAAATTGTGCTTAGGATCGAAAATGAGGACGAGACGAAGAATTAAAGGACTAAATCGAGAATCGGGGCTGTGGCGGCGGTCACGCAAAATGTGCAAAGGAGGCACGCCTGCGACACGACGCGCGCCAGCACGACGCACGGCCGGGCGAGGGGCCTAGCGATCTGAGGAAGCGTGCACGGGCGGGCGCTGGCGACGCGCACCGTCGCGGAGTCAAAGCGAGACGGAGGTGGGAGTGCACGGAGCAATCGTGGTGCACGCGGACGGGTCGGGTGCCGAGAACCGCGGGCGAGGCACGGTAAGGGAGCGCATCGCGCAGATCTGTGTGATTCTTGTGGCGTCGCCGCCGAGAGCTGCCGAACCCTCGCCGAGGCCGCTGAGGCGCGAAAGCGGCGCGAGGTTGAACTCGCCAAGTGGCCGCCGGATCTTGAGTGCATCCCATTGCGAGCCGCTGGCGTGGCATTTCGAGACGGAGTAATTTTTCCGAGACGATCGAGTGGGAGAAATTCAAGACGGTGTTTCTTCAAGATCAAGCCAAGAAAAATCAAACCATGACAATTGGATAATTTGTGCCCAATATGTTTATTTTTCTGTTTTGCTTGATTTATTTTGTGTTATCTTATGCTTTATTTAATTTGTTTAAATGTATTTGCATTAGAGTTGCCAAATGAAAAATCTCAACTTCAAAATTACTAAGTATGTTTAAATAATTAATTGACAATTTTATTCCGGATAATAAAATTGAATCAATTTTGACCATGATTTATTTATTTGTGAATTCTTTTGGAGAAATTCCCCCCACGGGACGGTCAAAAGATAGTTTTCACATGAATGAATTCCAAGTGGATGATTGTGGGTTATTACTAGTGGCGACGATGACCCTCCCAACGTGGCTCGTTCAAAACGAAATAATAATCCTGTATTTAATCATGGTTAATACTTAGGTATAAAATTGATATGCATATACTTCCCCGAAGTCCCTGTCAATTTTATATTGATCAAGTGGGAGCCAACTATTAATCTGGATATTAAAAGTTTGTAATTGTTCTTGTTTGTAACCTGCTTGAATGTGTTTAAATAATGACCCACCCCACGTGGCTTATTTAAACTGTTTTGAGATGTTGGCTGATGCATGTTCATATTTTTTTTTGAGATTTTAATATGATGCATGTGATCGAACCTAGTGATATATTTGTGCTTATGCATATTATTGTTTATTTCAGTTCATCATGTCGCAACCTTTTAATCCACTATTCAATATACTTAAAGACAATTTGCTCACTAGAGAAAATTTTGTTGATTGGAATCGAAAACTTACTATTGTCCTCACTGCACAAAGCCATAACTGGGTTCTGACCACACCTAAATCGGAAAAGCCAAAAGATGAGTCCACTAAAATGGTTAAGAAAGAGTATGCTGACTGGGAGCGGTCTAACGAAATGGCAAAGTGTACCATCTTGGCTTCTATGTCAGATGTGTTACAACACCAACACGAGCGTTGAGACGGGCCAAGGAAATCATGACTAGTCTTAAAGCAATGTTTCAACATCGAACCGTGTGGCTCATCGGATCACCATGAGGGACTTGCTCTCTATGAAAATGGTGGAGGAACGCCTCGAAGGGAGCACGTTCTCGGATGATGGCTCACCTTAATAAACTTGAGGTACTTGGCGCTGAATACGATATCGAGATCCAAATCAATTTCGTGCTCCACTCTTTGCCGAAAAGTTTTGAACAGTTCAGGCTGAACTACCAGATGAATAATCAGAAGTTTTCGATGCCTGATCTGTTGCAAGCTTTAGTCTCGGCGGAGGCGATATTGGGGCAAAAGAGCCAAGCCTTGGTGGCAAATGGACCTTCTTCTTCAACTAGGCCAAGGGGTGGTAAGAACAAGAGAAGGGACAAAGGTCACAAGCAAGTGAACTCAAGTGTTGTCAATGGCAAAGAAAAAGTGAAGAAGGGTGGTGGAGTGAACAAGACAGCTAAGGGGAAGTGCTTTAACTGCGGTGAAAAAGGACATTGGAGGTCAGCCTGTTCCAGACCCAAAAGGAATGGAAAGAAATGTAATTCTCACGCACTAGTTGTTGAAACTTGTTTAGCGGCGTATGCCTCCCATTTATGGGTGGTGGATCTGGGATCCATTGATCATGTTTGTTTCACATTCACGGGGGTTCAAGCGAGAAGAACTTAGTGAAAGTGAGGTCCTCATCACCTTTGGGCTATCTAGGAGAGTGGGCGGTGAAGCGATGGGAGAAGTGCACTGTCTTTTGAAGAGAGAGTTTTAATTTTAAGAGATGTTCTTTACGTTCCGGATTTTAGAAAGAATTTGATTTCAGTTTCTAAACTTTTTTATGATTGATATTCGGTTACTTTTAATAAAGTTGTTACCATTTCTCTTTTTGATAAATTTATCTGTCATGGAACGTTATCGAATAATCTCTATACAATTAATTGTGCACACCACTCACTTAAATGCATCCTATAACACATCAATTGTTTTTAGAGAAAAGAAAACGTTCATCAGACGTGAACGAGACACTTCTTTGGCATCTAATATTAGGTCATAAAAATCCAAAGAGGATCCAAAGGTTGGTAAAAGATGGTTCACTGGAGCTTCTCCAAGTTGAACCAATTCCAACCTGCGAATCATGTTTGGAGGGTAAAATAACCAAGAGGGCATTTGGAGCCAAGGGGAATAGGGCCAAAGAAGTGTTAGAGATCGTTCACACAGATGTATGTGGTCCAATGTCAACCAAAGCAAGAGGAGGTTATGAGTATTTTGTCACTTTTATTGATGATTACTCAAGGTACGGTTACATTTTCCTTATGAAGCATAAATCTGAGAACTTCGAGAAATTCAAGGAATATAAGGCTCAAGCAGAGAATCATAAGGAAAAACGTATCAAGTCTCTACGATCTGATCGTGGAGGCGAATACCTCAGCGATGAGTTTTTGAACTACTTATCTGATGAAGGGATTGCATCCCAGCTCACTGCACCCGGAACCCCTCAACAAAACGGGGTTGTAGAGCGAAGAAACAGAACTCTTTTGAAAATGGTTAGATCTATGATGAGTTATGCGGATCTGCCCAAGTCGTTCTGGGGTCATGCCTTGGAAACAGCGGCTTATATTCTGAACTTGGTTCCATCCAAATCGGTTCCCAAAACTCCCAAAGAATTGTGGACCGGACTCAAGCCTAGTATGAGACACATGAGAATTTGGGGGTGTCCGGCCTACGTGCTGGACAAGGAAGCAGGTAAATTAGACCCTCGATTAGAATTAAGGTTGTTTGTAGGATACCCTGAGGGAACAAAAGGGTGAATGTTCTATGGTTCCGAAGATCAAAAGGTGGTCATAAGCACCCACTTTAGATTTTTGGAAGAAGACTATATGAATGCATTACCTTAAATGAGCTTAGAGGGCAGACCTCAATGCCAACTGTACTAGATGTTGGGATATTTTAGTTTTGATGAATTATGCCAAAACATTATCAACTTGTATTTTTGAAGCTAATCTACAGATAACAAGTTGAGGGGGAACTCACGAAATCAGACGTAGATGATCGAGATCAGATGAGGCTACAGACGAGACTGATCGAGATCAGATGAGTAAGATGAGTTCCGGAGTTAACTGATGAGCTGAGCAAAATCAGAAGAGAAGAAGAGCTAAGCCGGTGATCGTAAGATCGGATGACGGATGACCTGATCAGATGACCAGATCAGAAGAGGAGGTTGCAGATCAGAAGAGGAGCAGATGAGACTGATCGAGATCAGATAAGCTAACCTGATATGCTAACCTAATATGCTAACTTGATGTACTAATCTTATGCAGATAAACCGATATGCCGACTGATAAGTTATATCGACCGATCATGTGAGCCGACGATCAAATCGAGAAGAAATCGATATCGAAAACCGTAAATCAGATACCGGATCAAAGTGAGAAGTCACCAAGAGAAGTCATCTCAAGTCATGTTCATCGAGAATCGGAATGCTACCGATGATCGCTTAGCCTCGAAAAGCTTAGTGACCGAGGGTCGATGTCCGGGTCAAGAATCGAACTCGGGCCACTCGAAAGTGTCAAGATGCCTAATCGATAAGGTCCGGCCAAGAGAAATCACCGAATCAGAACCCAAGACTAAAAAAAGGAACTCAAGGCTCGAGAAAACTCAAGACTCGTATGAACCCAAGGCTCAGAGAAACCTGAAGACTCAGAAGAATCTCAAGACTCGAGAGAAACTCAAGACCGAGATGATCCTGAAGATTATAGCCGTTAGATTCAGCTGACGTGGACCAATGAGAGGAAGACAACCAGCCTGAAAAAGCTGCAGAAGCTACAGGATAGTATGGATTTGAATGAGACTCCATCCAACGGTAACATTCAAATCCACACTATAAATACAAGTTCTTCCTTCATTATTCGTTGTGGAGAAATGCGTGAAACATCCAAAAAGCCAAATCATCCAGCATTTCCACCATAGAACACTGAGCAAGAAATACATGCATATATTCAAGAGTGTTCCACCCTAGATCTAAGCACAAATGTAATATCCTAAGCTTAGAGAGATTTTCCCATCCTTAGCATTGAGGCTAAACAAATGTAAGGGAAAATCTCAACCTAGTTGGAAACCAAACAAACCTTACCCAAATCAGTTTGGTAGGATAAGTTTGTAGGTGAGTGTGAACTCGGAAAACATCTAGCAATCCCGAAAGGGAGGGTAGGCAATCCCGTGAGGGAGATAAGTCCCGTTTGAGTGTGAACTCGGTAAACATCTGTTGGGTGTTGGACTAACACGTTAAACTAAGTCCAGTTGGTTAAGTAGGTTCCCCTTGTGATAGGGAAGAGTGGATGTAGGAGTTGGACTCCGAACCACTATAAAATCGTGTGTTCTTTACTGCTTTATGTTCTTACTTGCCATATGCATTTGATTATAAGCAAAACACACATCGTTCTTAAAAGCAAAAAAAAGAGAGTAATTGGGATCACTCTGCCCTCACCCTTGTTTTATATGCATTACATGGTATTTCCGCGCACATGGGTTTCCACAAATCGGGACCAACACTAGACGATATACCAAACGACGCATTTTCACAACCGGAGCCTCATCGTAGTGGGAGGGTTGTAAGACAGCTCGAGAGATTCATGGGAATAGGAGAGTCCTCGGACTTGATTCCCGGATAAGACGAATTAGACCCATGGACATATGACGAGGCACTCCAAGATAAGGATGCAGGTTCTTGGTAAACAGCAATGAAAGCCGGAATGGGTTCAAAGTTTCATAACAGAGTGTGGGAGCTAGTCGAACCACTTAATGGGGTCAAACCCATTGGATGCAAGTGGGTATATAAGAGAAAAAGAGGACCGGACGGGAAGGTTGAAACCTTTAAAGCAAGACTAGTGGCGAAAGGTTATACTCAGAAAGAAGGGATCGATTATGAGGAAACTTTTTCGCCAGTAGCCATGCTCAAGTCTATCCGTATTCTCTTATCGATTGCTGTGCATTTCGACTTTGAAATCTGCCAAATGGATGTCAAGACAGCTTTCCTTAACGGAAGTCTTGATGAAGAGATCTATATGCAACAACCCCAAGGCTTCATTGAAAAAGGCCAAGAACACCTAGTTTGTAAGCTCAAGAAGTCCATTTACGGACTCAAACATGCATCTAGAGCTTGGAACCAATGTTTTGATCAGGTTATAAAGTCTTATGGGTTCGATCAAAATAAGTTTGAAAGTTGTGTATACAAAAAGCGTGTCGGAACTGCATTGGTATTCTTAGTACTATACGTAGATGATATTCTGATCATCGGGAACGATGTGAAGGTATTATCAGACGTAAGGGCATGGCTTTCAAAATAGTTTGATATGAAAGACTTAGGGGAAGCCGGACACATCCTTGGGATCAAGATCACTCGAGATCGCAAGAAAAGGATGATCGGCTTATCGCAAGATTCATACATAGACACTGTCTTGAAACGCTTCAGCATGCAAGATTCCAAGAAAGGCTTCATACCTTTCAGGCATGGAATCCATCTATCCAAGAAAATGTCCCCTAAGACGCAAAAGGAGATAGATGACATGAAAGGCATTCCTTGTGCTTCGGCTGTCGGAAGCCTTATGTATGCAATGCTGTGCACGAGACAGGATATCTGCTTTGCCGTAGGCATAGTGGCAAGATATCAAAGTAACCCCGGGAAAGAGCATTGGACCATAGTTAAAAACATTCTGAAGTATCTGAAAAGAACTCGGGATAGAATGTTGGTTTATCAGCCAGATGATCCAATCCCCATCGGCTACACGGATTTGGATTTCCAATCAGACTTAGATTCCATAAATTATCTGCCTCAGTTAGTGTGTTTCCATTTGGGAAGTGCAGCCATCAAATGGACGAGTGTGAAGCAGAAATGCATCACTGACTCAACCATGGAAGTCGGGTAAGTAGCTGCTTGTGAAGCAGTGAAAGAACCGATTTGGCTCTAGACCTTCTTAGTGGACTTGGATGGAGTTCCGAATTTGTCTAGCAATATTTGCTAGGGGCAGTTGCAAATTCAAGGGAACCAAGAGTCCACGAGTCTAAGAAACACACTAAAGGAAAGACATCTTATACGAGAAATCGTTAAGAGAGGAGATATAGATGTGGCAAAGATAGCATCTGAGGACAACCTAGCAGATCTATTCACAAAGAGTCTGCCTCTGAATACATTCGAGAGACATGTGGAAGGAATGGGTGTCAAGACCTTTGTCAATCTGCTTTGAGTATAAGTGGGAGAAATTATTAGGTTCGTGTAGGTGACATTAGATGTCACAGACTACACGAGACATGTTGTAGTATACTTAAAAGCAGACTTTGAGTATAAGTGGGAGATTGTTGGGATTATACTAGAAAGTATGCTTTTTACTTTGTATAATCAAAATGGAATTTCGAACTTATTTACTGAAATAAATTGTTTATCACTGATGCGTTAAATATTATCAAATGTTACATATATTTCTTCGTGATAACATTTCAATAATTAAACGTGTTACATTATAGTTAATTTAGTGATACCAGATCACGAGAAGATTAAATTAAACGGTCCTTGTAACTAAAAAAAGTACGCCATTCACGACCTAGATGGAAATGAACAACCCATCGCGAAAAAGGTTGAAGTGTAAAGGCTCGGGATTGGCTTGTCTTGACCAAGAGATTACACTAGTGCATGACTGATGCACTGAATAGGACCTACAGGAGGATAAATTCTTCAAAACTGAACAAGGAAGAATTAGACCTCGGTGGTTTGTTATTTCTTAATCTTCGTTCCTTAAATAGGATCACGTGGGATTGGTAACTATTGCTTTGACTTATCATGGGTAGCGAATCAACGAGATTCAATACTTTTTATCTTGGGCAATATTATTAGTCACATGTGATTGCTAAGATTTAATAAGAAGAATCGTAAAAGAAAAGCTTAGTTCGATTGTTCGATTTACCCCCTTGGGAGGTTCATAAGCTTTGTCATACCAAATCTTGCAAGTAGAATTAGTTTCCGGTATGGATAATAATGTTGAACCGTTCCTTGACCAAGGACAAAAGATATTAATTAATGGAAAGCTATATCAGTGGCTTGAATTAATTAATGGGCTAGATAATCTTAAACACGGGAAATAATTACCGGGAGTCATATTGACTGTAATATGGGTTAAGATGGATAGTGCAATATTAATTATGTAGTGGGATTAATTAATATTTATGGGCTTGAATAATATTGTGGCTCAATATTAGATATTCGAGGTCCATTAGAAGGTCCAATCTTAATTCTCCTAAAGACCCCCTAAGTAGCCTAACATATAGTCCAATAACTGAAAAGGTGATTAAAATAAAATAAATATTGTTGCTTATTTTTCCAAGTTAATTTCGAAATTTATAGATAAGTTGGGAGAAAAATTTTCTTTGAATTTTGTTATGGAATGAAGATATGTATTCTTGGAATACAAGATTATCTCATTAAATTCAAGAAATCTCCCACTTGGTCATCTATATTAAGATTTTCGAAATATTTGAAAATAGTGAGCAAGAAAGATTTTCTTAATTTTCTTGAAAAGATATTATGGAAGATATGTATTTCTTGAAATACAAGAATATCTCATAAATTCGAGAAGATCCAAATCTTGGAATCTTGATCATCATAATTTCGAAAATTCCATAGCAAATAGAGAAGATGGGATTTTGTGGAATATTATAATTATGGGAGAAAGAATATAGGAGATATATTCAAGATTTCTTGGAGATCAAGAAAATATTTTCCCACATTATTTTAGGGCACAAAATTCGACCACCTGGTCTCTATAAATAGGGGATGATTCTTTCATTCCCAAGTACAATTTCATGTGCTGGAAAAATTAGTAAATCCACAAAGGTGGTGCAACATAATTTATTTTCCCTTTTGTTAAATCGTTCACAAGAATCCTTCCACCGGATAATCGGACGAGGGCTTAGGGAATACTTGGGAAGTTCTTTTGGTTAGTCTAATCTGCCAGATCGCTGCCATCCCAAGAGGTACGTTCACGTTAACTCGTAGAATTCCGCATGCGTAGGTTTTACTTGAATTATTATATGCATGATATGTTGTTGGATTATTATTTGAATTAATATAGGATTAATTCATGCTAGTAATAATAATAAGAATTAAATTTGTATTTAAATATTCACCCCGAATAGATCTGTGCAACTTATTCCCCAACATTAGCGTGTTCAACACGTACTTAATCTTTTTTTGCCTAAGCACCAAACGCACATTTCGGTGCCAGTTGAGAAAATTTGGTCTAACCAATTTGTTCGTTTCCAAAACGCTTCTCAGTGATAAGTTATTCATTTCAACAATCCTAGAGAAATAAAATAAAACGGGAATTAAAACACATAATTCTTATGATCAATATTCAGCAATCAAAATAAACATGGCCTTTCAAATTTATTTTGTCTCCATTATTTTCACATATTCAACGACCTCATCGGAATAATACAAATTTATATTTAATATAAATCATAATGGACTAGGATTCACGTTCCTACTATTATAATATCTACTTGGGCTGATTACTATAATAGCAGAACTGGTAGGTCTCCAAACCAATTGCAACATTGCAATTCCTAGTTGATTGAACCTAGTTCAATCGGATGCCCCTTGACTCTCGTTTCCCTGCTTGGGCTAGTGAAACAGAATCAGGTTGATTTACAACCATCAAGAGGTGACACAACGTGTCCCTATAATAGTCCCGTTAGATATAGATCCGAGCAAAAGACTTGGGCCTTAAATACTCATTGGAACGAAATCTCCGGTTTACTATTAATTTTGATGGAAGGCATCGTTCAATTTAATGAAAAATTATATTTTAGTGAGGATCTTTTAAAGGAGGGGTATTAATTGCTTAATCGAGATCCGAACATGTTAATCTATATCACATTTGAGCATCTATTGGGCGCCGCCTACCCAAACATGACATTATATTGACTAACACTTATATGGATGTCGTCTACCCAAACAATTAATACGGTCCGACAAATATTGGGTGTCGCTTACCCAAACAGTTATAATGCGGACATAAAAGCATTAACGAATTTAAATAATATACAAGTTGACAGTGAGATTTTAATAATCATCTTAAATTAAATATCAAAATCCAATTTCAAATTTTAATTTACAATTAATAAAATAGTTAATCCAATTAATCTTTTACATAAAATCCAATTTTATTTCAGGTTTTAAATTAATCCAATTAATTTATAAAAACCATTTTAGTTTTATTTAATTCGTAAGGACTCAAGTGCAATTATCATAATTTTGCACAGAGGAATCCGTTGGAAATCTAATTTCAACACGGCCCCTCCCTTATCACTGCCCAAAACCATCCATCAATCGGGACAACTGATACCAACAATCTCAACTGTAATTTCATCAAGGATAATCCAATTAATCGATTCAATTAGTCAATTTTGTCAGAATTTCATCACTCAATCCAATTGAAACGAAATCAGTGCAAGGATGTAACCCAAAACGAACTAAATCAGTAACACGCAAGGCTGGAATCGACGATTCCCAAAATCGTCAGATTCCAGAAGCAATCGATACCAAAATCGCACAAATGAGCTCAAGCATCATGTGAAACAAGCAACGAAAACCCAGAAAAGTCATCCGGTGTTCGTCCAACGAGAACCAGAAAACAGAGGCGAAGCGACGGTGTCGCAGAGCCGAAACCAGAGGCCGACGCGAGTCACCTCCACTGCCTTAGCACACGGGCGACTCGTCGCCGCGCTTGGGGTCGCGCATCGAAGACGATGAGCCACACGCGGCACCGCGGACCAGAGAAACGAAATCAGTTTCAAAAACCAGAATCTCGAGGAAGACGAAGACGATCGAATCGGCGGCGCCCGCCTTCGATTTGTCTCGATTCTGGTGGCGTGCCGTCTTGACTCAAGTTAAGGGCGCACCACCGGGAAAAGAGACGGAACAGAAGCGATACAGTGAAGACGACTGGGAGAAGTAGCAGGCCGATCGATATGCGAGTCCCCTAGCGTCGGCCTCGAGCGATGTGGCATGACGTCGCGATGAGAGGTCCGATCGGTGGTGGCGGCGATTTCCTCCCAGAGGAAACCCTAAATCAATTTTGGGGTTTTCGTGCTTAATGAGGAAGACGACCGAAACGAAAAAGGGAAAAACTAAGGGGTGTTGTTTATACCGTGCCCCACTAAGAATAATTTTTTTTTAATTTATTCAAAAACCGATTTAATTATGCAATTAAACACGAAGAGCCTGAAGCTCTGATACCACTGTTAGAATATAGAGGCACATAAAACACGTAATCACATGCGCAGCAGAAATTAAAGTTTACCAACAACGAACAATTAATTGCATACAGATCACAATAATCATAACGAGAAATCTTACAGTAACTCGAGTGTAGATTTTTCTACTACGGTATCCACGTAATCCCCAATTACAGACTTGCACGGATTTGTCAGCGTTGAATCCCGAGACAAATTTGCTAGGAAAATCCAAGCTCTAGATCTTATGGAGAAAATATGAAGTAACGTTGTTTGTGAATTCCCAAGAGCTTGTATATATAGGGAGACCCAGCTTAAATCTTAAGCTAGCACAATTAGGGAAATAAAAACCCCTAATCTTGAATTAAATTAATTCCTTTTAATTTAATTCCCGAAATATAAATCTCTACGGATTCAAATGTCTTATATGAAAATCTCTACGATTTATTTCCATATACATTAAATCCTACAATTATATTCCAAATATAATTATTGGGAGTTCTTATTTAATTAAATTCAATTTAATTAAACATTAATAATAATTAATTCTAAATTAATCTATTATTAATTACTTCTCCATAAATTAAATATTAAATTCAATTTAACATTTAATCAACCAACTATAATCCGTAAAAGGGAACTACTTGTTGTGTGACTCATAGGCCCTCATATACCGAGCAATTAGTCAAACTAACGGTCTTAATTGAACCCTAGTCAATAAATCAAACATTCTAAATATATGAGGTACGTTGCGATAGAGTTGCCCAAACGGTTCAAACCACCGGTTCCCGGTTCCAAAAAGTTGGAATCGGAACCGAACCGTGTAAAATACTTTAACGGTTCCGGTTCCAGTTCCGGTTCCATCCGGTTCCAACGGTTTTGGTGGTTCACGGTTCTGGAACTTTTTTTTTTTTAATCTTAATCAAAATACAAATAAAAAAAATAAATTGAAGTAAATTTAAAGAAGATGAAGTAAAATCTTATGTTATTAAACATACAAAATTACAAATAACAAACAACTCAAAAAATTTACATGAAACAATAATTTAATACATTACAAAAATTACAATTTACAATTTACAACTTACAAGTAACATGCTAAATTGTTAATGCTACAAATACAAGTGTACAACTTATAATTACAATTAAAAAAATTACAAATAATGAAAAGAGGATAAAAAAAAAGGGCTTGGGCATAATTTTAAATTTTAAACTTAGAAAATTCTAAGTTAGAAACTTAAAATTATGTTGCTTTACGATCCGATTAGAATCAAAGCCCACGTGGTTCTTTCTTACCTTGTTGTTTTACTCTCAAGACTTAAATCTTAAGAAGATTTAAGCTTCACTTTCGGTTTTGCCAGGTCGATCGATCACACTATCTTCGCTAGAATCCATATTAAGAGCTTCATCTTGTGTTCGATCTTGGCTTTCACCCAATCATCAAGTAAACATTGGTTTTCCAAGTGCTCAATTTGTCAATCTTGAACACCTTTCATTCAAGATATGTCCACCCAAGCTAAATGCTCGATTCGACGGCTCTGATTGAGACTGGACATGCATATACCTCTTTTGCAATCATACTCAACACCGGATAAGCATCTAATCTCCTCGACCACCACTTTAAAATATCAAAATTTTCTAATTCTCCCGGTTGATACTCAAAAGAAGGTGTACTTAGAAAATTTTCAATTTCTAAGAAAATATTTGATTGTGCCGTTGCACGTTGTTGATATCGTTCTTTAGAAAAATTATCTAAACGGGAAAATTTACCATAAAGACCACGACCAAGGGATTGAGTACCACCACGTCCACTAGTAGTACTAGTAGCACCACGAACACTAGTAGGACCAAATTGAATTTTATATTCTCTAAAAACATCCATAAGAACTTGTTTAGATTTTTGGACAACCACAATAGGAGAAGGGGTATTATCATCTGTAATAGGAAATAAAGCATCATAATATATAGAAATTAATTCTTGCACTCTATCTATTCTTACTCTAGGATCAAGTATTTTAGCAATTATAAACACATCGGGAATATATAAAAAATATTTCATCCATTTGACTTTCATTGAACTAATAGCATTATATAATATTTCATTTGGATCACTACAATCTAGAGTAATTGCAACTCTAAAACATTGATCTAAAGCAAGAATAGAAGTAGGATAATACGTACCGGATAATTGTGTACTAGCTTCATTAAAAACTTGCAACATCTCACATAAAGTAGCACATGAATCCCATTGACTAGGAAATAAAGTAATACCACATTGTTCTTGTGTAAAAAAAATTACATAATGCATTTCTATACTCATAAGATGCACTTAACATTTTATAAGTTGAGTTCCATCTAGTAGCAACATCAAGTGAAAACTTTTTAGGAGTAAGTTTATTAACTACACAAAAACTTTTCCATCTTTTTAAAACTTTTTGATGTCTAACCAAATAACCAAGTGCATGTTTAATAGGAGCAACATGCATTTTTAAAGAAGATAAACCATCTTGAACACACAAATTTAAAATATGACAAAAACATCTTACATGAAAAAATCTACCACCAATTGATGGTTGACAAATTGCAATAAGTTCATCTAAACTAGCAGTATTAGCACTTGCATTATCAAATGAAATTAAAAAATATTTTTGTAAGAATGTTGTACTCTTTGCAAAACCGCATTTAATTTTTAAAGCAATATTAGCGGCAGATGCTCAATTATCAAACTATCTATATGCAATTAAACGTTTTTGAATTGTCCATGTATCATCAATCCAATGACAAGTAATGCCCATATAATTATGCTCTTGAAAATGATCACTCCAAATATCCGAACATATAGAAACTTTTTGAGTTAATCTAGAAAACATGCTAGTCATTTCATCTCTTATTTCTTTAGCCATTTTATCAATTTCACGAGTAATAGAAGAACGTGAAATTTTTTTGGCCGAAGGATTATAAGCCGTAGTAACCCATTTTTCAAAACGATGATCATTTGCAAAACGAAAAGGAAGATGTTTAGAACAAATAAGTTTAGCTAATTCTCTTCTAGCAACCTTAACATTATATCTAAATAAACTAGTAGGATTACTTACTTCACCACCTTCAGAAGACGCCGTGAATCCACGTAGTTGCGTTTGAGATGCAGTCATTCCCAAGACTTCTTTATGTTTTGCCAACAAGTGTTTTTTAAATGTTCCATATCCACCACCTTTCTCAAAATGATAAACATTAGTGCAATAGTTACAATAAACTTTAAATATATTTACCTCATCGGTTGCCACTTTTTTGAAGTGAATGGTGAATATTTAGGATGCAAGAACTCTACATCTTCTTTCTCCGTCTTGAGGTGGAATGGCCTCCTCCACATTTTCTTCATTTTCATGAGGACCATGTCCATGACCATGAGTACTTTCTTGAGTACCACCACGAGGTTGTTGAAATTCTTCATTTGAAAAAGTGGCATCCGCATAATCGGGACCAAGACTCGCTTCTATTTCCTCCACACTCCATGGAATATTGAATTGTGCAGTAGGAGGAGGAGGTGGAGGAAAATCGGAAGTCATCGAACTCTTTTCTTTTCCTCCTCTAGAAGATGATGGTCGAGATGATCCTCCTCTTTTTGACATTTTTTTTATGTAATATAAAATATAAAGTAAAGTGTATATAATATAAACTATATACTATAATGTATAAAATATATCAATATAGATAATATATGAAGTATGAACTATGAACTATAATGAAGCTTATAAAGTTAGAACAAGAGAATTAGAGAGATGAAGAATAATTGATCAATTTGGATCAAGTTGGTGCAAGAAAATGAATACAAATGAGGGGGTATTTATAGAGTTTGGGAAAATAAAATAAAAACAAAAAAGGGTAACATTTCATATTGAATCTCGACCATTGGATAAAAAAACGGTAACATTTGACTCAATCTCAACCATTAAAAAAAATAGACGAGAAACGGCGGTTCACGGTTCGGAACCGCGGAACCGTCGGTTCCAACGGGTAAATCCGGATTGCAACGGTCATAAACGGTTCGGAACCGCGGAACCACCGGTTTGAACCGTAGAGAACCGTGATTACGGTTTGAAGCGATAGGAATCGAATCAACCGTGTAATACACGGTTTTGATTCTGGTTCATCACGGTTCCGGTTTCGGCGGTTCCGGTTCCGGTTATAACTGGCGGTTCCGGTTCGGATTGGCAACTCTATGTTGCGAGAAACATGCAACTACCTGTAACTGAAATGTGGGCAATTGCGATTTCCTCCTTTCATTCACGAATACTCGATTAGTCTTGAACATGATGAAGTGTCTATTCAAATAACTTAATCAGTTTATCTCAAATCACTAATTGATCATTAGTGTCACACTTAGTCAGAGAGTCTAAGTTGTGTGCATTGGCCAATGACTTAGATCCAATTATGATGAGAAGATGAGTATTCTCTCTAAATCCACTTTGAGGAATGAATCCTTTTCTTGGCTCAACTACCATGCACACGCACTTCGTGATGAACCCAATCCAAGCCATATCTACCCATAAACGGGTGCAAGTGTCGGTCATGGTCAAAGTTCATCACTCCACACATGTCGTGCTTATTGACCTCAAGTCAAAGGAGTATCGCATCGCTCTCACTAACCGAGACACCCGTAGACACATATAGTGGAACTACATCAAACGGTTTCTCGGATGGGTATATCAATACCCTCTAAGGTATTTGTGCATACATCATGAGATACCTAGTATCTCGTAGTAAGTGAGATCTTACTACACTCTCTAAGAGTATGATGCAGATCGCACACCAATCTCCATTGCATCATCAATATCCCTTTCTTGATGATCCTCGATTGGGGCTATTTAAGAATCGTGATTAAGTTATCTGAGTTCTCACACACTCAATGACAGTAGTGATTCATGGGAACACATATAAGAATAAATGCAAACAATCAAACATAATATTCTAATGAGTGTAACGCCATACATTTAATATTAAACAAATAATAATATTAAACCAATACTAAATATTATCTGAGTATTATGTCCTTACAAAGGATTGTCTCTAGGACACTAACACTAACAACATTATCATTTTTTACAATAACAAATACTCCCCCGTTCCACAACACATTACGGGGATCTTTAGGCACGTACTTTAAGAAAAAAATATAATGAGAAGAGTCTTGGTGAGTAATTTTATAATTTTTTATGTATAAAGTATATAAAGTAGTTTGATTGAGTGTATGTGTAGGTCTCAAAAGTAATGACATTTTATTTGAATATTGTGAAGGTGAAGTTTAATGAGGTGTTTCATTTTTTAAGTATGCAAAATGTTGTGGAGCGTCCCAATTAATAAAAAAAATATTAAATGTGTTACGGAACGAAAGGAGTACATAAATAACTAAATATATGAAAAATAAATTAATTTAATTATACGTAAGAAATTTCTTTCAGTCCGCGTAATATGCGGGTCTAGCACTAGTTAGTTATATAGGTGAACAACTGTTGAAACTAAAATTATTAGTAAAAAAAGTACAATGTGTAGGCCCCGAACGTGTTTTGTGAGGGTTGAAGTCTAGATGGGAGGGGTGAATAGACTTCAAAAACTTTTCGTGAATCAGGTGTGTTTTGCAAGTATGCCTGATCAGAGTGCGATGTGAATCAGTTTGGACTGATATCCGACTTACTGATTTGTCAATCAAATCAGTTCGGCGTCTATCAGTTTAACTGATGGTGCGGAAGATGTTAACCCGTGTGAAAAACCAGTTTTAATAAAACAACAGTTCAGATCAGAAGACTAAAGTGTCAAGCTGATCAGATCAGAAGCTTGATGTTAAGCTGATCTGGCACAGAATATGCATGCAGATAACAGATAGTGTGCAGGTGTGTAAAGCAAGATTAAAGGCACACAGATTTATAGTGGTTCGGACAACTTGTCCTACGTCCACTCTTCCCTATCAGCAGGGGCACCAACTTTACCAACTGGACTTAGTTTAATGTGTTATTCCAACACAGTACAACCAACAGGTATTTAACGAGTTTACACTCAACCTAACACAATTTTGGTATAAGATTTGTTTTGTTCCAATTGGAATACTATCCTATCTTCTGATTAGCCTAAAGCTAGAGAATAAGTATTCTGCTAAGAACTAAGGGGTGAACACTTAAGAGATAATCTTGAATTTATGTTCTTCTTGCGGAAATCTTGAGAGCTTCTGCTTGTGAATAATTTCCGTAACCTTACTCTGAAGGTTTGATCCCATATTTATAGGCCCGATTTCGAATTAGCAGTTGGAGAGCAATTCAAACTTCGATCTATTTTTAGGTAGGTTTGCAGGGTTGATATGATTCTTCTCAGAGGCAGTATGGCCGAAAGCATGCAACTTTATCCTTTCTAGCCATTGAACATTGAGCCTCCAACCTTGAGTCCTATCAGTTCAGTACAGTCGTGTTGATCTCTCATAGGCTAGCAAGTACCATTGAATCTGGTCTTTATAGGTTTTATACTTGTTGTCTGATCGACCTTTCTGAAAATATACTAAACTTTCAGAACACTTCTTAGAACTGAACAGATCAGGTGAACTGATCTGCCCTATTTGAAGTCTTCGGTGTAAGTTGTCTTAGCTCAACTTACTGACTTCATCTGATGTACTCTATCTGTCTTCAGTCTTGATATCTTCAGATCTTCAGTTCTTCTCTTCTGATCTTCATAAGTGATCTTCATAACTGATCTTCAAGACTAAGAGCTATACACATTGAGTTTCTCCTCAATGTGTGATCTAATCTAACTTATACATCAGTTGTTCTATACATCAGTTATCAACTGGTCAGCCTAGTTCTCAATATAAAACGTCAGTTAGCTAACAGTTTCTGACTGGTCCTATTACATCTGTTTTGGAACTTTTATCAAAACTTAATAAATTTCCCAACACAATGCTTGAGTATTAAAATGGTAAATTAAATTTTTAACTAATATATATTTAAACTTAATTTTATTTAAATTAAAATGACATTTTTGTATTTTATATTATTTACATTATGTTTGTACATATGTGTTTGGAATATATAAAAGAGGAATGATATATATTTTTATTCTTTACATGTATCACTATAGGATGAGAATGAGGTTACTCATATCAAGATGCATGATTTATTTGAGTGAGTCATGTTATTTAGTGTTGGTCTCGAATAACCAGAATTAAAACTCGTAAAATCACAATGGGAGGTGACTTTAAAATTTTTCGAATGTGTTATGCAGATTTGCTAAAGTATGTATGACAGTTAATATGAAAGCAAATAAAAATACACATATTTTTATAGTGGTTTGGACGAATTTGTCCTACATCCACTCTTCCCTTCATGGGGCACTTCCTTAACCAACATATATTTATGGAGCTCTCACTCGACGGGACTTATCTCCCTCACAGGATCGCCTATAGATGTTTAATGAGTTCTCACTCTCTCGGGACTTATCTCCCTCACGGGATTGCCTATCCTCCCTTACGGGATTGCTTCTTAACTACCTCACTTAACCACTATTTTTTTCTCTCAAGAAAGGGTATGAGTTTTGTGTTATTTCCAAGGGTGCAGAAATCGGTAAGCGCTAGGCGGGCGTTTCTTGGCCGCCTAGCGCCTAGGCGTCACCTAATTTTTTTTTAAACATGAAAAATAAAAAATCACAACAATTAACATAAAATGAAAATCATAGTCATAAATTACAAAATAAGAATTCAAAAGTCATAACTAATAAGTAATAACCAAATTAAGTGGTATGATGATCGGATGGTTGCTCATCTCCATAAACACGATCATCATCAGACTCAAACTCATGCCCTCCTCTACATCCTCATCATCCGAAGAGAAATCATCCTCATCAAGGTCTCTTAGTCGGGGGCTTTTTCGAGTAACATCCTCCATCTCATCATGAGAACTCGTAGTCAAGGCCATGCCCAATCCCGAACCCAAGGCAATATCTTCCTCCACAACACCATCATCAACAGATTCAACTCCACCAACAATCCAATCTTGTGCAAAACTAAGCGTCTTCCTTTGCTAAAAGTACTTCCACATCTTTTTCATTTTATCTCCTTTTTTTGTTCAACAACTTTGCATTGAATTGGTGTTGGGAAATTTGTATTTAAGTTTTGATGGAAGTTCCAAAACGGGTTGTAATAGGACCAGTCAGACCTGTTAGCTGACTGATGACTTAGAATCATATTAAGATGACCAGCTGAAATGTATAGATAGCTGATTTAAAAGATAGGTCACATATTGAGGGGGAACTCAATATGTATAGGTCAGGTCGAAGCATCAGATGACCCAGATAAGGTCAGATGATCAGATGGCTAAGAACAAATCAGAAGAAAAGAAGTCAGAAGATCAAGTGAAGATGAAGACATCGAAGACCGGATGACATGAAGACTCGGGGATGAACTCAAGACTTCGGATGAACTCAAGACTCGGATGAACTCAAGACTCGGATAAACTCAAGACTCAAGAATAAACTCAAGACTTCGGAGATGATGAATACATCGAGGCTCGAGTCACCAAGATCGAAGACTACCGGAAGACACAAGACCTATATCACCGAGTCTGCATATTGAGCTAAGACAATCTGCATCAGAAGACTCAACAAGGTAGACTGATCAGTTATTTGATCAAGTCAGCTCACACCTGGCGTCAATCAAAATGATACACCAGACAAGACGAATCTTCTACAAAAGGAATATCAATCGTCTAACGGACAAAATACTGAAGTGCCGCCTCATGGCTCGAGAAAAGCGACACGTGCACAAAAAGAGCTGACAATATGGGATTCGACGCACTGGACATAAACGGCACTAATCATGCCTACGGCCACGCCAATATTCGGAGCACGTCACAATCATATCCTACAGCCTACCTAATATAGCCCGAAATTCAAATTGCTCTCCAACGGCTCTTTGATTTCGAGGTCCATAAAATGGGATCGATCTTCAAAATTGAAAAAGACACGAGAGGGGACGACTAAGATCAAACACGGAGACATCGCAAAAGAAGCAAAAACTACAGCAAAATCTCCGCTCGAAGAACACCATATTTGAAGATTATTCTTAGAGTGTTCATCCCATAGTTCTTAGCAAGAAATCCTATCCACTAGCATTTGGCTACATAAACACTTGGATAGATTTCCAGTTGGAACCACAACAAACCTTTACCCAAACTCAAAGTTGGTTAAGTTTGTTACCGCAAGATTTCAGACTCGGGATTCTAGTTTCTGATTTCTGGTTCGGTTGAGTGTGAACTCAATAAACATCTGTTGGGTGTTGGACTAACGCATAAAAATAAGTCCACTTGGTTAAGTTGGTTAAGTTGGTGCCCCTGTGTTAAGGGAAGAGTGGACGTAAGACGGGTTTCGTCTGAACCACTATAAAATCTTGTGTGCATTTACTTGCTTTCTTATTGCTTTATACTATTCACACAACTGAGTTTAAAACTGCATACATATTCTAAGTTAAGCTCAGTCTGCACCAAGCAACTGATCTAATCAGGTTGACACCTTAGTTAGCCAATTGAAAACTGACTTAAGAATCTGAATTGATAAACTGGTTTTTCACACGGGTATTTACAAGTTTCCGCACTCTCAGTTAAACTGACAGATACCAAACTGACCTGCCCTCAGGCACTCAGTAAGATTCAACATCAGTCCAAACTGACTCACTAGCACTCTGATCAGGCAATCTGCAAATCACACCTGATCCGCACGAAAAGTTTTCAGAAGTCTATTCACCCCTCCCCTCTAGACTTCTGCCCTCACAAAACCCGTTCGGGACCTACAAGTGGTATCAGAGCAGCGATTCTACTGACCACTGGCTTTGAGTATCATCGATTCTTGAGGAAGAATCTTTGTGGTCATTTGAACAGATCTTGAAAAACCGTTTTCAAAACTCATCCGTTTTAAAAAACACTCAGCATGGATAATACCTCTGGTATGTATCATGATTTGCCTAAGTTTTCAATTGATGAGTATGCAGATTGGACTATATACATGTGCAATCATCTGGGAGTCATTGAACGAGGACCCATCATCAGCGGCAGAATGATGGACTATATACATAAGCGGCAGAATGATGGAAGTCATTGAACGAGGACCCATCATCATATATCACGACAACCCAGCGGTTGGAGGAGATCTAGATCATGCACCTGGAAGTCTTGTTCGAAAAAGTCCAGCCCTGATGGATGCAGAAGAAAGAAAGTTGTATACTCTAGATACAATCGCCAGGCATATAATCATGAAGACGATGGATAAAGTCACCAAAGAGAAGATAAAGTATCTCAAGACTGCGAAACAAATGTGGGATACTCTTGCTGAGATATGCAAAGGAAATGATCAGATCAAAGACAGTCGACTACAAGCTGAATTGGTGAAGTTTGAAAAGCTCAAAATGTTGCCCAACGAGACCATCAACGAGCTCGATGGGAGGATCACCATGTCAGTAAACAAACTGCGAGAACTTGGAAGAGAGATGTTAGACAAAGACATCAATTACAAGATACTGAGATCTCTCACCAAGAAATGGGACATGAAAGTCACGGTAATCAAGGATTGCCAAGATATTTCCAAGATGAAACCGAGTAGCTTGTTCCTAAGCCTGAAAGCCCATGAGTTCGATTTAATCGAAAGAGGGCAAGCAGATGAAGACGAGACGCCTGCTGAAACCTCAACCTCCACATCTAAATCAGTTGCATTCAAAGCAACCAGCAGCAGATCAAAGGCCACTGAACCTGTTGGAAACATCATAAGCCAAGCAGAACAGGTCGCTCTGCTTACCAGGAAACTTGAAAGATCGAACATTCAACTTGGTAAGTATCGCAGATTCTACAAGGACTATCAAGACAACAGAAGAAACAGGAGGCCAACTGACATATCACTAGAAAGGAATAGATCTGATGACCGAAGAGATCACAGAGATGATAAAAGAGATGATCGGTCAGACGAGAGAAGAGATAACAGGTCTGACAGAAGGAGTTCAGACTACAATCAGAAAGGAAAGTCACCTGACAGATCCTACAGAAGAAGTGTCTCACCTGGCAGAGGAAGTTCTGTGGATCGTGGATCATGCTTCAACTGCTTGAAACCAGGTCACTACAGTTCCGACTGCCCAGACCTGACTCCCAGAGAAAGAGAAGAGAAGCGGAACAAAAGAGAGCTACGCTTCAAAGACAGAAAAGCCATGGTTGCTGACACAACAAGAATTGATGATTCCTATCTGTCTTCTGAGGATCCTGGCTACTCATCTGTAGAAGACTTCTGTCTGATAAGTGTTGGGATTATATTGAAAAGTATGCTTTTACTTTGTATAATCGAAACTGAATTTTCAGACTTATTTACTGAAATAAATTATTTATCACCGATGCTTTAAATATGATTGAATGTTATATATATTTCTTTGCGATAAGCTGTTCAATAATTAAATGCGTGTTACATCAGTAGTTAATTTAGTGATACCGGATCACGAAGATTAAATTAACGATCCCTTGTAACTAAAAAAGTACGCCATTCACGACCTAGATGGAAATGAACAACCATCGCGAAAGGTTGAGGTGTAAGGTGTTGGGGAATTCAGATTGGTTTGTCTTGACCAAGAGATTACACTAGTGCATGGTGATCTTATTTGAATAGGACCCTGAGGAGGATAAATTCTTGAATCGAACAAGGAAGAATTAGACCTCGGTGGTTCGTTGTTTCTTAACCTTCGTCCCTTAAATAGGATCGTGGGATTGGTAACTATTGCTTTGACTTATCATGGGTAGCGAATCGGAGAGAGATTCAATACTTTTTATCTTGGGCAATATTATTGGTCACATGTGATTGCTAAGATTTAATCTGAAGAATCGTGTGCAAGAAATACGCTTGCTTGATTTGCCCCCCTTGGGAGGTTCATAAGTTTTATCATACCAAATCTTGCAAGTGGAATTAGTTTTAGGTATGGATAATAATGTTGAACCGTTCCTCGACCAAGGACAAAAAGATATTAATTAACGGAAAGCTATTTTGGTGGCTTGAATTAATTAGTGGGCTAGATAATCTTAAACACGGGAAAATAATGAGGGAGTCATATTGACTGTAATATGGGTTAAGATGGATAGTGCAATATTAATTATGTAGTGGAATTAATTAATATTTATGGGCTTGAATTATATTGTGGCTCAATATTAGATATTCAAGATCCATTAGAAGGTCCAATCTTAATTCTCCTAAAGGCCCCCTGAGTAGCCCAACATATAGTCCAATAACTAAAAAGGTGATTAAAATAAAATAAATATTGTTGTTTTATATTTCCTCTTATTTTTTAAAAATTATGGATAAAAAGGGAGAAAGATTTTCATTGAATTTTGTTATGGAATGAAGATATGTATTCTTGGAATACAAGATTGTCTCATTAAATTCAAGAAATCTCCCACTTGGTTATACATAATGAAATTTCAAAATTTTGGAAATATAGTGGGCAAGAAAGATTTTCTTGATTTTCTTGAAAAGATATTATGGAAGATATGTATTTCTTGAAATACAAGAATATCTCATAAATTCAAGAAGATCCAAATCTTGGATTCTTGCACACTAATATTTTCGAAAATTCCATAAAATAGAGGAGGTGGATTTTTGTGGAATATTTTAATTATGGGAAAGAGAATATATGGGATATATTCAAGATTTCTTGGTGACCAAGAAAAGTCTTATCCCACATTGAAAAACAACACAAATTTCGTCCACCCTCCCTCTTATAAATAGGGGATGATTAGTTCATTCCCAAGTACAATTCCATGTGCTGGAAATATTAGCAAATCCACATAAGTGGTGCAACAAAGTTTATTTTTTTCTTTTGTTAATTGTTCGCGAGTATCCTTCCACCGGATTGTCGAGCAAGGGCTAAGGGAATACTTGGGAAGTCCTTTTGGTTAGTCCGTCCGACCAAAGCCATTGCCATCCCAGGAGAATGCGTTCACGTAAACCCATAGATTCCGCATGCGTAGGTTTTACGTGGCTTTTTATATGCATGATATATTGTTGCAATTATTATTTGAATTAATATAGGATTAATTCATGCTAGTAATAATTAATGAATTAAATTTGTATTTAAATATTCACCCCGAATAGATCTGTGCAAATCATTCCCCAACAATAAGCAGTGTTGTTGATTTCCTCGAACATGAAGATCTGATATTCTCTTCAGATGACGATGAAATCAATCGATGGCGAGGGAGGAAGACCAATCGAGGTAACCTCAAACCTTACGCTTTTTTCAATTTCCACACTAGCTATTATTAGCTTTTCTTTGGAGAGATTGACTTGACTCTACTCCGAGCAATTTCTTGATGATCTCTCGATCACGATGAACACTTATACAATAGTGGAAGTTTGAAAATGACAAGCTAAGGATCGTAAATAATCACTTTTGTTAAAGAGAATTTGTCGAGAAATCAAGCGAAATCGAAACCAAAAGCGCTTTCGAAAATGGCCCGAGGAACTTAACGTTCTGAAGGTTAAATCTTCTGATCAGGGAGAAAAGCGATCAAAGATCAGCTAGCAATCAACAAACAGCAAGATGATGATTTCAAAATACTACAAGCTAAGTTTGACGAGCTATTCCGACTACATGAGAGTCTAAAATCTACTGAGGATAGTTTGCGCAAGAAAATAGAGGTTTTCACGAAGTCATCAAAAACCGTTCAAGATATGAACACCTATTTTTAACGACTAACAAGAAGGGAATTGGGTATGAGAATCCTTCTACATCCTCAAAAGCCCCGTTTGGTTCACTTCAGAAGGGTGTAATCAAACGAGTCTCTGATAAAGATACACAAAAAGATAAAAATGTATCTGATAAGGGAAAGAGACATGCTGAGCAAGTAAGGCAAGTGCCTAATCAGAAAGGGAACAGAAATGGACTCCAACTGATCAAGCATCAGCCGAGGAATCAACAGAAGAACCTAGTTCTTCTGAAAAAAACCTCAACCTGATCAGCAGATTAGGTATCAGAAGAGACAACCTGTAAAAAGGAAATCTAATCTGAGACCCAATCGAGGTCAGCTGCATAATAAGCAAGCTATAGGTAAACTGCAAAGACCATCTATGCCAAAGAGATATGAATCTTTTAATGGTAGCAGTTGTACCTACCCTTATAACCGAGACCTAGAAACTCTTTTTTGAGCCACACTGGGTTAAAGGAAGACAAAACATAAAGAAAAATCCCAAGTCTTCTGATTCACCCAAGGCTCACACGAATACTCATACTAATCAGAAAGCATATAAAGAGACGTATGATTATGTTGATATGTATGGGAGACAAATCAGGCCTTCTGATCTATCAGATTACAATAGAAGTGCCCTGTTTGTGTGAATCCCTAAATCCACCACTAACCCCTCGGGACCCAATTCCAAAGGGTACCTAAAAGCCCTGATTCGATTGCGGAGGTTCGCGTGGGGACTGGCCAACAAAGGAGGTGTACAAGCAACTATCTGATACATCGATAGTGGATGCTCAAGGCACATGACTGGAAGCAAACATCTCCTTAGCTCTTACAAAGAACAAGAAGGCCCACGTGTACTCTTCGGTGATGATAACTTTGGTTTTACCAAAGGATTCGGAACCTTAGAGAATGATGATGTACAAATGCTTTGGAGTCTCAGATGTCGAAGGATTAAAGCACAATCTACTATCAATTATCACAATTCTGCGACAACGGATTCAAGCGTTGAGTTCTCGAGTGACAAGTGTAACGATTAGGAATCGAGCTACTCAACAAATCTTGCTTAATCGGTTCAAGGAAAGGCACGATCTACACAAGCCAGATTGGAACAGTTGCCCAAGAAATGCATGCTTAATTGTTAAGAGTTCCAAGAGTAGCGATTGGCTCGGCACAAAAGAATGAGTCATCTGAACTTTAAGACTCTTAACAAGATAGCTAGGGTGCCTTTGGTTGAGGACTTCCGAATGAAGTATTCTCAAAGGATCAGACATGTGCCGCATGTCAGAAGGGAAAACAAGTTAAAGCTTCATTCAAAGGAATACGGACCAAAGATCGATGAAATCTTAATCAGAATCGCTCCATATGGATCTATTCGGACCCGATTACACGGTCGATCTCGATTGGCCGCAAATATACTCTGGTAATCGTGGATGATTATTCCAAGTTTACTTGGGTTGTATTCTTATACAAGAAGAACGATACAACGATAAAGATACCCGAGCTGCTCAAGAAACTACAAAACGAAAAGGGTGTCAGCATAGTAAAAATCATATCGATTAAGTCTGAGAGTTTACGAATTCTTTTATTCTTGATTTTTGCCTTCGAGTTTGGTATCTGACAGAGGCGTCGGTACCCAAGAACGCCACAACAAAATAGAGTAGCAGAACGGAGAAACAGAACTCTCAAGGAAGCTGCTCGCACTATGTTAGCTGAACATGCGACACCAAGCCATTTTTGGACAGAAGCAATCAACACTGCATGCCACACTCAGAACAGATGCTCTCTGACAAAGAATCACTTCAAAACACCATATGAACTGTGGAAGGGCAGAAAACCTCGTGTTTCATACTTCCATGTTTTTTGGTGCAAGTGTTTCATTCATAACAATGGAAAAGGTCAGTTGAAGACTTTTGAGGCCAAGTCAGATGAGGGTATATTCTTAGGATATTCCTCATCCAGCAAGGCTTTCAGGGTATACAACAAACGAACCCTAGTTGTGGAAGAAACACCCCATGTGGTCTTTGATGAGACATCTTCTGAATAAGAGAAAAGCGCCTCGAGAACAAGCCGTGCGGATCAACCACTACGTCGACACGCGAGAAAATGGATCAGCTAAGTATCAAGGAGAAAGAAGCTGAACACATAACAGTGTATATCCCAGGACTTGAACTTGCTGATTCAACATGTCAATCAGACCCTAAGGTATGCACAACTGTCAGTGAAGAAAGATGCACACGGTGAGATAAGATAATCGAACCATCTCGGTTAGGGGAACTCTGAAGTTCCTCTGAGCGAACATCGGCACATGATGAGTCCAACATCACCGAGACATGTTCTTATCAAGTGGATCATAATTCCACACCACTCCCAATAACTAGTAATGAACTACTATCGAAGAGGATGATGTTCTCCAAATGATTTAAAAATCGAGAAAAGAAGGACACGGATAACCGGTCATCCAACTAATCGATTATCGGAGACCCATCGATAGAGTCAAAAAACTAGACATCGATTGGTGAAAGTGCCATGTATTGTTGTTATTTGTCTTTGAAGGAACCAACTACATGAAGAAGCTCTACAAGACGCAAAAGTGGATTTCTAGCCATGCAAGAAGAAGCTGGAACAGGTTTGAGAGGAATCAAGTTTGAAAGCGGTGGACGGACCAACTCATCAAGGCGTGATTGGCACGAAGTGGGTATTCAAGAACAAGAGAGATGAGAATAATGTCATAACAGAAATAAGGCAAGACTTGTTGCTAAGGGGTATTCAATCGAGAATGAATTGATTATGATGAGACCTTTGCACCGATCGCCGCCGTAGAAAAGCCATTCGCTATTTCGGCATATCGCCTACGAGAGGGTTCATTGTGTATCGGATGGATGTAAAAAGTGCATTCTTAAGCGGGTACTAGCAGAGGAAGTTTATGTTGAACAACCTCCAGGCTTTGAAAAAGGCAACCAAGTGTACCATTTAAGAAAAGCTCTTTATGGCCTGAAACAAGCTCCTCGAGCTTGGTATGATACACTCTCTCAGTTCTTGATAGCAGCGGTTTCACTAAAGGAATAGTGGATAGAACCTTGACCGAGAATAGAAGATGGAGAAAACATTACGATGGTTGATTTCGTGGGCGACATCATCTTGGATCTCCCAACAAGAAGCTATGTGAGAAGTTCACCAAATTGATGCAAGGGAAGTTCGAGATGTCCATGATGGGTCGGATGAATTACTTTTACGGGTTTACAAGTCAAGCGAGTCTGAAGGGATATTCATACGCCGGTAATACACAAGGAATCTCATGGCCAAGTTTGGAGTTCAACATTTGTAAGGAAGCGAATTCCCGTGATGACCGGGGTTCAAGATGGATCCAGATGAGGGACGGTCGGAAAACTAATCGAAAAAGAATATAGGGCTCTCATTGGATCTCTACTATACCGATCGCCGGCCGGACCCGGATATCACTTTTGCAATGAGGTGTATGTGCGATTTCAAGTAAATCCAATGCAAAGCCACCTAGAAGCGGTGAAATCCGGATTCTTAAGTATCTGAAGGGACGATAAACCTTGGTTTATTTTACCCATCGAGATGATAATCTAGAGCTTAGTGGGTATTTCGATTACGATTCACGGAGGTTGCGAGAATCGACGGAAGTCAACCTCGGTACATGTGGGTTTCTGGGAAATAAACTGATCTCTTGGTTTTCGAAGAAGCAGACATCAGTTGCGACATCTACTACTGAAGCATAATATATGGCTGCGAGGAAGTCGTTGTTCCCAAATCGCTCGCTAAGTCGGCGGTGAGGATTACAACATCGTAGCTAAGAACGTGCCTATATTACGTGATAGTAATAGTCTTTATTGCAATCACTCAGAATCCTGTTCTACACACAAGATGCAAGCATGTGGATGTCAGACACCATTTTATCAGAGATCACGTTGAAATGAAGAATATCATAATGGAAAAGATCCATACTGACAAGCAGAAAGCTGATATTTTAACTAAGCCGCTAGCTAAGATCAGATTCAGAGAGTTATGCAACGAGCTAGGGCTTCTGGATCTCGGAGAAAATGCACCAGAAATGGTTGGTGGACTGATCTCCAGAACCAGTTGGTTAAAAGACTAACCAGGTTAAGAGAAATCAGTTGAGTTAGGAATCTCAACTGATCAAACGACCAGACGAGGAGCCGATCTGAAGTTCAAATAAGGAGCATATCAGAAAGTCAGACAAGTAGCCGATCTGAAGTTCAGATAAGGAGCAGATCAGAAAGTTAGACAAGTAGCCGATCTGAAGTTCAGACAAGAAGCAGATCAGTTCAAGTTATATCAGATTAAGGGGGAACTGATCAGATTGGAAGATTACTTTATAAGTCGATTAAAGCTGCAGTAAACAAGTAACTCGTACAAGTTGAAAGCTACAGATCGCATAAGTCAGAAGAAGCAACACAACAATGAAATAACATAATTTTTCATTGATAAAGACCCGGAGGTCAGATTTACAAGTTACAAGTAATATCGCAAGCTACCTACAAGTGCTCATCTTCAAGCGGTATTACAAGCTTCAAGTACAAGAAGACCCGGAGGTCGCTACATAAACCATAAACCATAAACCCTAAGCCAACCCAAGGCAGGGAAGGAGATAGAGAGATTTTAAGAGCTAATGCTCTCATTTTTTTTTTCCGACCCGGGGGCGCTGAGAAGCTTCTAAAATCCTGAAAGCCACTCTTAGAGCTTCGAAGTGAGGAGCGAGAGCGGGCCTTGAATGATCTTTAATTTAGGAGCCCTTAGACCTAAAATCAATGGGCTCTCCAGCTGTTAAATGGGACACAGTGCCACAGGTTTGGTCACAAGGACCAAACAGACACTAGTGTCGCATGCAAATATTGAGCTTGATATATGAAGATCAACTGTTGACTGATGCAGACCATATATCAAACTCATGTTTTGTTTCAGACTGAGTCTGTTGATGCTAATTACGTCATCTCGATAGGAGCACAAGGTGCATACGGTTAGGAGAAGTGCCTTCTCATTTTCCTTAGCAAATCCGCCTCCACGGTGGTAAACAAGCTTTGCATTGATCGTATGTGTAATCTTCGATGACGACGAAAGCAGTGTGAAGGAACACACAGGGTTGATTTGAGAAGCTGAATTCATTAGAAAAGGGTTAAAAGTTTTCACCGGAAGTTTCACACGAAATAAGGAACTCATCGGAAAGGCATGAAGTATATGCTAAAGAAGATGAATGGTTTATGTTGTGTTGTTTGCCTAATCACCTCAGACTAATTTATAGAAGGAAATTAGGGGTATAAATGCAAATTTATTTTCTCAGAAGACCTTAAGAGAAATTTGCATCGACAACGCGTAAGGAACACGCGGCTAATGGTTGGATGAGTTGACGGTGTAAGTAATCACAACGTATCTATGCCATTATTACGGAATGTCAAATCGCGTCGATTTGGGAATCGAGGCGACTTTTTGACTCCCCGAAGTAAATGCTTTGGCGGGAGTTTGACTTAAGTGCATAGTAAATGCGGGCTGATTAGAAGAAGATTGAAGATAAGAGTATCAGATAAGTGGATCAGATAAGTGACGAAGTGTCTCAAGCAAGAATCTGATCAGTTGAGTGGAATATTGTTGGGAAATGCTTAAGGCTACCATCAGTAAGGTCAACAAGTACCAGATCAGATCACAGTGGTAACTGGCTGATTACAATATCAATCAGTCAGATAAGTTCTCTTATTTATCCCTTTCTGAATTTCTTATATGCGTTATTTAAATAAATTGGTTTTTACTCTGTTTTCACTATATGACGCATGCTCTGCAAAACTTTTAATGCGGACTTGGGAATGTGTTTTTAATGCATTTTATTGTGAATTTTCGAGTCCGAAATACGAGAAGACTTCTTTACTCAACCGTGCGATTAAAATGCTTTTTGGCGAATAATCTCAGCCACTGATTTCAAATCACGGATACTTGAGTACTTTGGAAAGTTGTGCAAAAGGTTTTCCCTCGTATTCTATAAAATCCAAATCTTTCTCAGAAAACTTCTTTCCACTACTTCGTCTTCTCAAAGCTCTTAAAAGATCAAAACCTTCATAATCTTCAGAGAATTACTTTCAAAATCAATTGATTCCACTCTTTCGATTTCTAAATCATTCGAATCAATTTCTGGTAATTTCTCGTTTAAATATTGCATTATTTCAATTCACTCTGGTACCTAGGTTTACAAGTCATGATGATATATTTTTGTAATTTCTTATAAGATCTATACGCTTACTTGCTAAATTGATGCTTAGATTACTGGTTTGACTGAATTTATTGAAATATCTTACTCAAACTAAACATCAATTTGCATATCGTACAGAAATGGCATATCTTGTTCCACGACCGGGCCAAGGGAAAAAGTTCTGCAACTTTGCATCGATGAAGAAAGACATCATTGATGAGAAGTATGTAGTATTCACTATCACCTCAGACCCTGAATCGCTGGAAATCCTGGAGTGCTTGCGAGCGTGTGGGCTAGAACGATATTGCTCTACACATCAGAACATCGTCCACACCCATGAAGCCCTGGAGTTTCTATACAATCTATAAAGGGATAAAGACATTGATGCTGACCTGATTTCTTCCGTTGGCGGACTGGAAGTGCGAGTGTCGAATGACGATCTCTAGAGGATATTCGGCCTAACTCGAGGAAGCATCAATCCAGAGACCTACACGACTGATGTAGGAGAAAAGGAATTTCTTGAAGCCGAGTTGTTGAGACCAGCAAACAAGGAGAACACAACAAACGTCAAAGCCTCCTACCTGAAGAGGAAATATCTCCTTCTCCTTGAGATCGTTCAAAAGGTGATCATGTGCTCAACTTACAGTCTTGATGCTGTCACTTCCTATAAGATCAGTGTCATGGCTGCAATAATAAAGAAGGCTTCAGATATATATTGGTTGGGTATGGTCAAGGCACGACTGAGGAAAGACTCGGGGAAGTTCGAACTGACCCAGAGCAATGTAGTGTGCTTATCTTCCAAGTGTTCCTTCATACACAAAATCTCAATCATTCTATAAATTCCTCCACTATATGTTTTATCACACAAAATGCATTTCACCTTATCCAAATTATTTGGATCTACCAACACACCATACTCCCACCCTACATCCTGTGAATTTCTTTTGAGATTCTGATTCTCATTAAGAAGCTGAAGAAGCCGCCATATTCCTAGTCAATCCAAAAAAAGAATCAACAATTAAATCTTGAACCACAACAATGATTCAATCAATATTCAATAGTATATAACTATATGCACGAATAAATCTTGAACTCAAGCATCCAAAAGTAATTGGTTATTTAAGAAATCTAAAATCTTGAACTCAAGCATCCAAAAATTAAAAAACATTAAACAATAAACTCATCCCCCATTAATTAGCAATTTACTAATTTAGCAAACAATAAACTCATCCACCATTAATTAGCAATTTACTAATTTAGTAAATTAGGCATTTAGCAAACACCAAACATTGAACACACTGGTAATTATTTACAAATTTAACAAACATTGATTAAACTAACTCGATTTAGCAATTAGCAAACATTCATTTCAATAATCAACAAAAATAATCAAATAAATCAGAAAAATCAGATGTTGTGTGGTGCAGAAAATCAAAAATCAGAAAAATTTAAAACAGAACATTGATTCACCCAAAATAAAAAACACAAACACTTACAGGCTTACAGCAGAGAGGCGGGCGACACGGCGGGCGGCGGCAAAGGGCTGGCGCGCGGGCATGGATGATGGAATGGGAAGCGACGGACCTGACAAGACGAGGCGTGAGTGGCGGAGGGCAACGGGCGGCGGAGGGAGGTAGGTAGGGTTTTTAATTTTGAGGGAGAGACCGGGTACGGGAGAGAGAGTCGCGATTGCCCGCCGAGATCGATTAGGCCGCCTAGGCGGCCCAGACGTGAAAACAAACAGATGCTGCGATTTTGTGCAAAGCGCAGCGGCCAACCGGCGCCTAGGCGCGATTTCTACATCCTTGGTTATTTCCAACTAGATGAGATTTTCCCTTACATTGTTTTAGCCTTTAAGCTAAGGTTGGGAAAATCTCTCTAAGCTTAGGATAGTACATTTATGCTTAGAAATAATGAAGAACGCTCTGGGTAAATTTGGATATTTAATGCTCTGTGTTCTTGAATGGAGATGTTTGAATATTTGGCTTTAATCTTCACTTTGCAGCATCCTCCATTATCTTCTTTTGAAGATAGTGCAATGTATTTATAGTGGGGATTTAAATATTGCCGTTGGAGAGTAATATTCAAATCCATACTAATAAACTTCCAGCTTTTCTTTGTCCTTTTGCACTTTTCCTTGAAGCTTTATGTCATGTCAATATGTGTGTTATCATCTTCTCATTGGACAACTTTTTGTGTGTGTACAGCTTGCCAAATCAGGTAAGCACGATATCAGGCAGCATAGCATCAGGGAGCACGGCATTAGGTAAGCACAACATCAGGGAGCACGGCATTAGGTCATCATGACATCAGGTCAGTACGGCATCAGGTCAGCACGACATCAGGCAGCACGACATCAGGTCAGCACGCTGCTGGTCCACACGCATCCTGATCAGTCTACACGCTTCCTCATCAGTCAGCACGCTACCTGATCAGTCCGCACACTTCCTGATCAGTCTGCACGCTTCTTGATTAGTCCGCACGAAATCATTAGTCTCTTCTTATCTTGATGAGTTCGCCCTCAACTTGTTACCTGTAAAATAAAACTAAGTCTAGAACACAAACTTTCTATACAACTTAGTTTGTCCTATTACAAGTTGTTTTGCCATAATAATCAAAACTAAAATTATCCCAAAAATTTCTCCCTTTTTGATCATGATGCCAAAACTAACTAACAACAAAAAAACATATGAAAAAAACAGTGTTAGTTAAACAAGTGAAATGATGAAGAGTGTTGTATGCATATATTTTTTTTTTTTAATGTTGAGAAGATGATTGTCAACCTCCATGAATTTTGTAAAATTTATTCATTTTAAACTAAACAGGTTTTAAAAAAAGATCAGTTCAGGTAGTCACATTAAATGCTAGTGAACTTTTGAACTCCTGCTCTGATACCAATTGTTGGTCCCGAATAACCCTATTTAAAACTCGTAAAATCTCAATCGGAGGTGACTTTAAAAAATTTCGAATGTGTTATGCAGATTTGCTAAGTATGTATGACAGTTAATAAGAAAGCAAATAAGAACACATGTATTTTTATAGTGGTTCGGATGAACTTGTCCTACATCCACTCTTCCCTTCATGGGGCACTTCCTTAACCAACAGATATTTATGGAGCTCTCACTCAACGGGTCTTATCTCCCTCACGGGATCGCCTATGGATGTTTAATGAGTTCTCACTCTCTCGGGACTTATCTCCCTCACGGGATTGCCTACGAGACTTATCTCCCTCACGGATTGCCTACCCTCCCTTACGGGATTGCTTCTTAACTACCTCACTTAACCACTAATTTTCTCTCTCAAGAAAGGGTATGGGTTTGGTGTTATTTCCAACTAGGTGAGATTTTCTCTTACATTGTTTTAGCCTTTAAGCTAAGGTTGGGAAAAATCTCTCTAAGCTTAGGATATTACATTTATGCTTAGAAATAATGAAGAACGCTCTTGGGTAAATTTGGATATTTAATGCTCTGTGTTCTTGAATGGAGATGTTTGAATATTTGGCTTTAATCTTCACTTTGCAGCATCCTCCATTATCTTCTTTTGAAGATAGTGCAATGTATTTATAGTGGGGATTTAAATATTGCCGTTGGAGAGTAATATTCAAATCCATACTAATAAACTTCCAGCTTTTCTTTGTCCTTTTGCACTTTTCCTTGCAGCTTTATGTAACATCAATATGTGTGTTGTCATCTTCTCATTGAACAACTTTTTTTGTGTGTACAACTTGCCAAATCAGGCCAGCACGACATCAGGCAGCACAACATCAGACAGCACGACATCAGGTCAACACAACATCAGGTCAGCATGGCATCAGGAAGCACGACATCAGGTCAGCACGACATCAGGTCAGCACGCTGCTGATACACACACTGCTGATACGCACGCTGCTGATCAGTCCACACGCTTTCTCATCAGGCCGCACACTTCCTCATCATTCTGCACGCTACCTGGTCAGTCTGCACACTTCCTAATCAGTTTGCACGCTTCCTGATTAGTCTGCACGTCTTCTGATCCTGTCCACACGAAATCATTAGTCTTTTCTTAGCTTGATGAGTTTTCCCTCAACTTGTTACTTGTAAAATAAAACTAAGTCTAGAACACAAGCTTTCTATACAACTTAGCTTGTCCTATTACAAGATGTCTTGGCATAATAATCAAAACTAAAATTATCCCAACATTTAGGATTCAAATTAAGCTTGAATGAATACTGATCAGTCTATGATTAAATATATTCAAGTTCTTTTAATAAGAACAAGTAAGTCTTCATACTACAATAAACAGATTTTGTATAAGAGTTTTATTTAAAAAAATTACAATATTTACAAATAGAAAATACAAGCCACACCAAATGACGAAAATATAATAGTTTCAAGAGCTAAATAGATTTTAAATTTTGTACAACATATTAATTCATATTATTTTTTATAATTATTTTTTGTTTAATATTTTGTTTTGTTTAATACATATACTATATGTCGACTCTATTTATGATGATGCAATCCATTTTATAAGTTAATGCCTCTAGGTATTGATATTGTTGATATTAATCAATCTGATTATGGTGTCAAGAGATCACTTTTTGATAATTTTTTGTATTATATAGTTGTTCATTATTGGGATATTGGTGATCCTACCCATAGTTGTCAATATTGTGGTGTGTTGTTTTGGTATGGATAGAGGTTAAAATCCAGTTCAGAGCAAAAATTTTCTTATGTTGTATTTAGAGAAAAATAGAATTACATTTTATGCCTCAACCTCCTGAACTTTTTAGAGACTTAATATAGGGTAATAGAGCAATGAAAAAAATATTATTTAGATAATGTTCGTGATTTTAACAGTATATTTTCCTTTACTTCTTTGGGTGGTGAAATCGATAGGAGCTTTAATATTGTGGGTGTTCCACCGGTGCTCCATAATGAAATTTCAAATAAAATTCATATTGTTAGGTAATTCTCTTTCCATATTAAGTTATTTAACGAAAAATTATATTCTTTTGACGGTTCAAAAATTTGACATCATGTTTTGTGTTTAATAATTACGTTTAGATCTGAACATTAATACATTTCATGTTGAAATAGTAGTTGATCTTAAGGATATGCTCGATGATTATAATTTACAGGCAAATAAATTCAAGAAGCTAGAGGCAGTTTCTACCAAGGACATTCTAAAGCAACTATGAGATTGATTGCTAAAAGAGGATGTGATCCAAGAAGGTATAACTTACCCACTACATTTGAGGTTGTTGTTGTTGAAGGTGGTGGTGATCGTGATATAATAATTCAAATTTATTGTGGTAAACTTCAACGCATTTCTAAATTAAAACTGTCGTACATTGGTTTGCAATATCTACTGTTTTTCCCCTATGGCGAGGATGGATATATGAAGGATATTCTTTTTGCGGCAACTGCGGTGGATAGATTTAGATCACATAGTTCTGTTAGTCAAAGAGAGTACTTTACACTTAGTCTTCAAGAGAGAAAATGGCGAACCTTCTACGATTTTACACTTAGTATTTTTAAATATAATTAATATTTTATTTAAAAAATAAATTATTTAATGATGGATGATAAATAAATCAAGAATTGTTGTCTTATAGAGATTGATAATTTGTTGCGGGGTCTTGGTAATTGTTTATAGGATTTTGAGGGAATGTTGACAGCATAATTGGATTCTAATTTTCTTTTATCTTGAATAGATTGTTAATGAGGGATGTTTGAATAATAGTGTTATTGATTCTTCTCTTGTGTATTCAATGATGGTTTATAGACGGGCCATAACTCTTCTTTCGAGGATTGGGGTGGTAATGAGGAACTTCTTGTGGACATGACATGTAATCAAACAGGTTTTGCTCGAGTTTTCGAGGCTAAGTGTTATGTTTATCTTAGCGAGTGAAGTTTGAAGATTAGGTCTATTAAAGTGGCAAATGAATCTTTCATTTGCAAACTTGCTTAGAACCTCATGGGGAATGAAGTTGAGGAGATGAAAATGGTTCATGATCGTTATTTCTACACTTTTGGCCAACCCTAAGATTTTCATAGAGTGTCATCCATTTGGCTTGACATCATATGTCATGTGTCTCGGATGTTTGAGAATTCGAGATGGGTCTTACACAAAAACTCAGGATTTAGATTTTAGATGGACAATTGGCTTGAGTATTGCATTGTGGATAAAATCATTGTCCCGGAATCATTATGTCTTCTATTTGAAAGGTACGTTGTTTTTTATAAGGATCAAAGAATTTGACCTTATATTTTCTTGGGTGAGCTTTCCTCCAAAGTTTCCTATTTTATATTGAGATCTTACTTCCCGAAGGTCAATTGGCCTTCTTAGATTTGAGGTGCTTTTATTGCACAATGTAGGAGTACTATGATTGGGGAGAAATTATGGGGAAACTTCCTATCTTTGTTTAGCTTTTAAAGATTGGGGTTCTTAGTCCTACCATATGTCAACTTTGCTACTTTGATGAGGATAATCTAGATCATATTCTAGCACATTGCTCTTTCTCAAGGCAAGTTTTGGGTGACGTTACACAAATTTTTGGTATTGTCTTACACTATGAGATTGACTTTCTTTGATGTTTCTTCAAGCTCATTGAGGTCACTTTAGCCCTTTACTTCATTAGTTATGGAGGGTGGCATTCATGGCTACCGTATGAGTATTGTGGCGGTCTAGAAATAAGAATTTTATTTAGGATATCACTCCTTCTATTTCAGGATCCATATTTCGTGCTCTGGTTGAGGTTAAGTAGTCTGAGAGTTAATTTCTGGTGCTATTGTTGGGGTTATACTGAAAAGTATGCTTTTACTTTGTATAACCAAACTGGATTTTCTTATTTATTTACTGAAATAATCTATTAATCAGTGTTGCATTAAATATGAATAAATGTTATATATATTTATTGCAAACCCGTTCAATAAGTTAAGTACGCGTTGTAGTTAATTTGGTGATACCAGATCACAGAAGATCAAATTAATAGCTCCTCATAATTAAGTACAAATTCACAACCCAGATGGAAATGAACAAACCATCATGAAAGGTTTGTTGGGAAATTTATATTTAGTTTTGATGGAGTTCCAAAACAGGTTGTAATAGGACCAGTCAGATCTGTTAGCTGACTGATGACTTAGAATCAGATTAAGATGACCAGCTGAAATGTATAGATAGCTGATGTAAAAGATAGGTCACATATTGAGGGGGAACTCAATATGTATAGGTCAGGTCAAATTATCAGATGACCAGATAAGGTCAGATGATCAGAAGACTAAGACAAGTCAGAAGACAAGAAGAAGTCAGATGATCAGGTGAAGACAGAAGATACTGAGACTCAGAGAAACCTGAAGACTCAGATAAGCCTGAACACTCAGAGAAACCTGAAGACTCAGATAAGCCTGAAGACTCAAAGAAACCTGAAGACTCAGATAAGCTTGAAGACTCAGATAAGCCTGAAGACTCAGAGAAACCTGAAGACTCAGAGAAACCTGAAGACTCAGATAAGCTTGAAGACTCATATAAGCCTGAAGATTCAGAGAAACCTGAAGACTCAGTATGACACTGAAAACACTGAGAGTCAGAGTAACCTAAAGATCAGAAGACTACCAAAAGACCAGAAGACCTACATCAGCCGAGTCTGCAAATTGTGCTAAGACAATCTGCATTAGAAGACTCTATCAGGTAGGATGATCAGTTATCTGATCAGGTCAGCTCACACCTGGTGACAACCAAAATGGTACATCAGACCATACGAATATTCTAGAAGAAGAATATCAAACGACAAATAGACAAATACTGAAGTCTCGTACTCGTGAAGCCAATGAGAGAGCAACACGTGCACAAAAAGATATGACAATGCGGGATTCGACGATGCGGACACAAATGGTGTTAATCATGCCTTCGGCCATGCCGATATTAGAGCACGTCACATCAAATCCTATAAACCTACCAAATATAGCCCGAAATTCAAAATTGCTCTCCAACGGATCTTTTATTTCATGGTCTATAAAATGGGATTGCTCTTTAAAAATGAAAGAGAACGGAAGGAACGGAAGGACGATATTAACGCAAATTATCAAGAAGCAAAAGCTATAACAGAATTTCCGCTCGAAGAACACCAAATTTGAAGATTATTCTTAGAGTGTTCTTCCCATTATTCTTAGCATAGAAATCCTATCCTCTAGCATTTGGCTACATAAACACTAGGATAGATTTCCAGTTGGAACCACAACAAATCTTTACCCAAACTCAAAAGTTAGGTTAAGTTTGTTTTTGCAAGATTTCAGACTAGGGATTCTAGTTCTGATTTCTGGGATCGGTTGAGTGTGAACTCGATAAACATCTGTTGGGTGTTGGACTAACACATTAAACTAAGTCCAGTTGGTTAAGTTGGTTTAGTTGGTGCCCCTTGTGTTAAGGGAAGAGTGGACGTAGGACCGATTGTCTGAACCACTATAAAAATCTTGTGTGCATTTACTTGCTCTTTATTGCTTTACACTATTACACACAACTGAGCTTTAAACTGCATACATATTCTGAGTTAATATCAGTCTGCACCAAGCAAATGATCTGATCAGGTTGACATCTTAGTCAGCCGATTGAAAACTGACTTGAGAATCTGATTTGATAAAACTGGTTTTTCACACGGGTACAAACAAGCTTCCGCACTATCAGTCACACTGACAAATATCTAACTGATCTGCCCTCAGGCGCTCAGAAAGATTGAATATCAGTCTAAACTGATTCACTTGCACTCTGATCAGGTAAACTGCAATCACTCCTAATCTGCACGAAAAAGTTTTCAGAAGTCTATTCACCCCTCCCCTCTAGACTTCTGCCCTCACGTAATCCATTTGGGACCTATAAGTGGTATGAGAGCAGTTGTTCTACAGACCACTGGCTTTGAGTATCATCGGTTCTTGAGGAAGAATCTTTGTGGTCATTTGAACAGATCTTGAAAAACCATTTTCAAAACTCATTCGTTTTCAAAATCACTCAGCATGGATAATACCTCTGGTATGTATCATGATTTGCCTAAATTTTCAATTGATGAGTATGCAGATTGGACAATATACATGTGCAACCATCTGGGGTCAATAAGCGACAGAATGATGGAAGTCATTGAACGAGGACCCATCATCATATATCACGATAACCTAGCTGTTGGAGGTGATCCAGACTTTACAGTTGGAAGTCTTGTCCGGAAGAGTCCTGCCCTGATGGATGCAGAAGAAACAAAGTTGTATACACTGGATACAATAACCAAGCATATAATCATGAAGACCATGGATAAGGTCACCAAAGAAAAGATAAAGTATCTCAAGACAGCTAAACAGATGTGGGATACACTTGCTGATATGTGTGAAGAAAATGATCAGATCAAGGACAGAAGATTGCAAGCTGAACTGGTGAAGTTCGAGAAGCTTAAGATGTTGCCAAACAAAACCATCAATGAGCTCGATGGGAGAATCACCATGTCCGTGAACAAGCTACGAGAACTTGGACGAGAGATGTCAGATAAAGACATCAATTACAAGATCTTGAGATCTCTCACCAAGAAGTGGGACATGAAAGTCACGGTAATCAAGGATTGCCAAGACATTGCCAAGATGAAGCCAAGTAGCATGTTCCTAAGCCTTAAAGCCCATGAGTTCGATCTGATCGAAAGAGGGCAAGAAGAAGAAGACGAGTCGCCTGCTGAAGCCACAACCTCCACATCAAAATCAGTTGCATTCAAAGCAACCAGCAGCAGATCAAAGACCACTGAACCTGTTGGAAACATAATAAGCCAAGCTGAATAGATCGCTTTACTTACCAGGAAACTTGAAAGATCTAACATTCAACTTGGTAAGTATCGCAGATTCTACAGAGATTATCAAGACAACAGAGGAAGAGATAGGAGGCCAACTGATAGATCTCCAGAAAGGACAAGATCTGATAACCGAAGGGACCTCAGAGAAGATAAGAAAAGAGATGATCGGTCAGATGCGAGAAGAGACAACAGATCTGACAGAAGGAGTCCAGATTACAATCAGAAAGGAAAGTTACCTAACAGATCCTACAGACGAAGTGACTCACCTGGCAGAAGAAGTTCCGTGGATCATGGATCATGCTTCAACTGTGAGAAACCAGGTCACTACAGCGTCGACTGTCCAGACCTGACTCCAAGAGAAAGAGAAGAAAAGCTGAACAGATGAGAGCAACGCTACATAGACAGAAAAGCCATGGTTGCTGACACATCAGGAATTGATGATTCTTATCTGCCTTCTGAGGATTCTGTCTACCCACCAGAAGAGGACTTCTGTTTGATAAGCAATGCTGATGATTTCTTCGACCATGAAGATCTGATATTCTCTTCAGATGATGAAATCTGTCTGATGGCTAAGGAGGAAGACCAATCTGAGGTAACCTCCAAACCTTCTGCTTTTCCAATTTCCACACCAGCTATAATTAGCACACCTGCTGGAGAGATTGACTTGCAGCTCTATTCTGAGCAATTGCTTGATGACCTCTCAAATGCAGTAGACACTTATACTATAGTGGAAGCTGAAAACGACAAGCTAAGGATCAAAAATACTCAGCTTGTTAAAGAGAACGCTGTCAGTAAAGCAGCTGAACTGAAATCAGCTGAAACTGCTCAGAAGGTAACTGAAGAACTGAAAGTTCAGAAAGTTAAATCTTCTGATCAGGAGAAGCAGATTAAAGAACAGCTAGCAATCAATAAACAACAAGCTGATGATTTCCAAATCCTTCAAGCTAAGTTTGATGAACTATTCTGACTACATGAGAGTCTAAAATCTACTGAGGATAGTTTGCGCAAGAAAATAGAGGTTTTCACGAAGTCTTCAAAAACCGTTCAAGATATGAACACCTATTTTCGAACGTCGACTAACAAGAAGGGAATTGGGTATGAAAACCCTTCTACATCCTCAAAAGCTCTGTTTGGTTCACTCCAAAAGGGTATAATCAAACGAGTCTCTGACAAAGATACACAAAAAGCAAAATATGTATCTGATAAGGGAAAGAGACCTGCTGAGCAAGTAAGGCAAGTGCCTAATCAGAAAGGGAACAGAAATGGACCTCAACTGATTAAGCATCAGCCGAGGAATCAACAAGAACCCAGATCTTCTGAAGAAACCTCAACCTGATCAGCAGATTAGGTATCAGAAGAGACAACCTGTCAATAGGAAATCCAATCTGAAACCCAATCAGGGTCAGCTGCCTAACAAGCAAGCTATAGGTAAACTGCCAAGACCATCTATGCCAAAAAGATATGAATCTTTTAATGGTAGCAGTCGTACCTACCCTTATAACCAGAGACCTAGGGCTACTGCACCTGAGCCCCACTGGGTTAAAAGAAGACAAAATGTAAAGAAAAATCCCAAGTCTTCTGATTCACTCAAGGCTCGCACGAATAATCATACCAATCAGAATGCATATAAAGAGACGTATGATTATGTTGATGTTTATGGGAGACAAATCAGGCCTTCTGATCTATCTGATTACAATAGAAGTGCCCTGTTTGTATGGATCCCTAAAACCACCACTAACCCCTCAGGACCCAATTCTAAAGGGGTACCTAAAGCCTGATTCGATTGCAGGTTCGCGTGGGATTGCCCAACAAAGGAGGTGTACAAGCAACTATCTGGTACATCGATAGTGGATGCTCAATGCACATGACTGGAAGCGAACATCTCCTTAGCTCTTACAAAGAACAAGAAGGCCCACGTGTACTCTTTGGTGATGATAACTTTGGTTTTACCAAAGGATTCGGAACCTTAGAGAATGATGATGTACAAGTAACTGGAGTCTCGTATGTCGAAGGTTTAAAGCATAACCTGCTATCAATATCACAATTCTGCGACAATGGATTCAGTGTTGAGTTCTCGAGTGATCAGTGTACTATAAGGAATCGAGCTACTCAACAAATCTTGCTAACTGGTTCATGGAAAGGAACGATCTACACAGCAGATTGGAACAGTTGTCCGAGAAATGCATGCCTAATTGTTAAGAGTTCCAAAAGTAGCAGTTGGCTCTGGCACAAAAGAATGAGTCATCTGAACTTCAAAACTATTAACAAGATAGCTAGGATGTCTTTGGTTGAGGGACTTCCGAATGAGGTATTCTCAAAGGATCAGACATGTGTCGCATGTCAGAAGGGAAAACAAGTTAAAGCCTCATTCAAGGGAATACGGACCAAAGATCCAAGAGAGTATTACAACCGCTCCATATGGACTTATTTGGACCCGATTACACCGGTCGATCTCGTGGGGACGCAAATATACTCGTAATCGTGGATGATTATTCCAAGTTTACAGGTTGTATTCTTATATAAGAAGAATGAGACAACTACAAAGATATACGAATTGCTCAAGAAACTACAAAGCGAAAAGAGTGTCAAGATAGTGAAAATCGATCGATAAAGGTATGCGAATTTCGAACTCTTTTATTCTTGATTTTTTAATCGAGTTTGGTATCTGAAGATGAGACGTCATTTGCAAGAACGCCCGAAACGTAATGGAGTAGCGAAGCGGAGAAACAGAACACTCAAGGAAAATTTCGCCGCGACTATGTTGGTGAACATGCAACACCAAGCCGTTTATGGGCGAAGTATTATCAATATCGATGCCACACTTTCGAGAACAAATGTTGTTCTCGACTAAGGCTCACTACAAAACACCCTATGAACTGTGGAAAGGGAAAAAACCTCGTGTTTCTTACTTCCATGTTTTTGGGTGCAAGTGTTTCATACACAACAATGGGAAGAGTCGGTTGAAGACTTTTGAGGCCAAGTCGATGATGGGTATATTCTTAGGATATTCCTCATCCAGCAAGGCTTTCAGGGTTTACAACAGGCGAACTCTAGTTGTGGAAGAAACACCTCATGTGGTCTTTGATGAGATATCTTCTGAACAAGAGAAAGTTGCCTCAGAACAAGCAGTACCATATCAACCGGTACCTGATACGCAGAAAATGGATCAGCTAAGTATCAAGGAGAAAGAATCAACACGTAATAATGTATATCCCGTAACTTGATCTTCTTTGGTTCACCAGTCAATCGGACCCTAAGGTACGCATCAACCGACAATGAAAAGTTGCAAATGCGAGAGAAAGATCAATCGAACCATCCGGTTGGGGAACTCCTGAAGTTCCTACGGGCAGACATCAGCACATGATGAGTCCAACATCAGCTAAGACATGTTCACATCAAGTGGATCATAATTCCGCACCACTCCCAATCACTAGTAATGAACTACTATCAGAAGAGGATGATGTTCTCCAAACAGATGCAAATTTGCAAACTAGTGGACAGACCAACTCATCAAGACGTGATTGGCACGAAGTGGGTATTCAAGAACAAGAGAGATGAGAATAATGTCATAACCAGAAATAAGGCAAGACTTGTTGCTAAGGGGTATTCACAATCAGAAGGAATTGATTATGATGAGACCTTTGCACCAGTCGCTCGCCTAGAAGCCATTCGACTGTTTCTGGCATATGCTGCCCACAGAGGGTTCATTGTGTATCAGATGGATGTAAAGAGTGCATTTTTAAACGGGGTACTAGCAAAGGAAGTTTATGTTGAACAACCTCCAGGCTTTGAAAAAGGCGACCAAGTGTACCTTTTAAGAAAAGCTCTTTATGGCCTAAAACAAGATCCTCGAGCTTGGTATGATACGCTCTCTCAGTTCTTGATAGACAGCGGGTTCACTAAAGGAATAGTGGACAGAACCTTATTCAGAATAGAAGATGGAGAAGATATTACGATGGTTGATTTCGTGGGCGATATCATCTTGGATCTCCCAACAAGAGGCTATGTGAGAAGTTCAGCAAGTTGATGCAAGGGAAGTTCGAGATGTCCATGATGGGTCAGATGAATTACTTTCTGGGTTTACAAGTCAAGCAAAGTACAGAAGGGATATTCATCTGCCAGGCGAAGTACACAAGGAATTTGTTGGCTAAGTTTGGAATTCAGACTAGTAAGGAAGCCAAAATTCCTATGATGACTGGATTCTAGATGGATCCAGATGAGGACGGTCAGAAAACTAATCAGAAAGAATATAGGGCTCTCATTGGATCTCTACTATATTTGGATCGGTGAGACCGAGATATCACTTTTGCGATGGGTGTATGTGCGATTCGAGGCAAATCAATGCAAAGCCACCGAAGCAAACTAAGCGGATTCTTAAGTATCTGAAGGGGACAGTAAACCTTAGTTTATTTTACCCATCATATGATAATCTAGAGTTTAGTGGGTATTCTGATTCTGATTACGGAGGTTGCAGAATCAACAGGAAGTCAACCTCAGGTACATGTCAGTTTCTGGGTAGTAAACTGATCTCTTGGTTTTCGAAAAGCGGACATCGATTCGACATCTACTCTTGAAGCGAGAATATATGGTCAGCAGGAAGTTGTTGTTCCCAACCGCCCGCTAAGTCGGCCCGGTGAGGGATTACAACATTGTAGCTAAGAACGCACCTATATTACGTGATGTAATAAGTGTTATTGCAATCACTCAGAATCCTGTTCTACATACAAAATGCAAGCATGTGGATGTCAGACACCATTTTATCATAGATCATGTTGAAAAGAAGAATATCAGAATGGAAAAGATCCATACTGATAAGCAGAAAGCTGATATTTTAACTAAGCCACTAGCTGAGATCAGATTCAGAGAATTATGCAATGAGCTAGGGCTTCTGGATCTCGGAGAAAGTGCACCAGAAATGTTAGGTGGACTGATCTCCAGAACCAGTTGGTTAAAAGACTAACCAGGTTAAGAGGAATCAGTTGAGTTAGGAATCTCAACTGATTAGACGATCAGACAAGGAGCCGATATGAAGATCAGACAAGGAGCCGATAAGAAAATCAGATAAGGAGCCAATCAAAAAATCAGACAAGGTGCCGATCTGAAGATCAGACAAGGAACTGATCAGTTTAAGATATATCGAGTTAAGGGAACCGATCAGTTGGAAGGTTATACTTTATAAAGTCGATTAAGCGATTGGCCAACAAGCAAGTTGTATAAGTTTAAGGCTACAAATCGCATAAGTAAGTAGAGGCAACACAACAATGAAATAATAGAACTTTTCATTGATAAGGACGGGAGGTCGATTTACATTACAAGCTACAAGTACAAGAGGAGGGACCTTGAGGTCGACATAAACCATAAACCATAAAGCCTAACCCTAGGAAGGGGGAGAGGGCTTTAAAGATTTTAGAAACGATGCTCTCATTTCTCCCCGATCCTAAAAAGGGCGTGAGAGGCCTTAAGATAATCTTGAGCCACCCTCAGAGCTTCGGAGTGAGGAGCGAGAGCGGCCTTGAAGGATTTCTATGCCAGGAGCCCCTAGACCTGAAATCAATGGGCTCTCCAGCTGTTAAATGGGACACAAGTGCCAAAGGTTTGGTCAAAAGACCATAAGGCCACTAGTGTCGCATGCAAATATTGAGTTTGATGCACGAAGATCAGCTTTCATCTGATGCAGACCGTGTACCAAACCCATGTTTTGTATCTGACTGAGTCTGTTGATGCTAATTCCATCATCTCGATAGACACACAAGTTGCATACGGTTAGGAGAAGTGCCTTCTCATTTGCTATAGCAGATCCGCCGCCTCGGTGGTAAAGAAGCTTTGCAATGATCGTATGTGTAATCTTCGATGACGACGAAAGCAGTGTGAAGGAACACACAGGGTTGATTTGAGAAGTTGAATTCATTGGAGAAGGGTTAAAGACTATTGCCGAAAGTTTCACCGGAAATAAGGGATTCATCGGAAAGCATGGAGTATAAGCTAAAGAAGATGAATGGTTTATGTTGTGTTGTTTGCCTAACACCCCAGGCCAATTTATAGGAGAAAGACAGGGGTATAAATGCAAATTTATTTTCTCAAAAGACCTTAAGAGAAATTTGCATCGACAACGCGTAAGGAACACGTGGTCGATGGTTGGATGAGTTGACGGTGTGAGTAATCACAACATATCTATACCATTATTACGGAATGTCAAATCGCGCCGATTTGGGAATCGAGGCGACTTTTTGACTCCCCGAAGTAAATGCTTTGGCGGGAGTATGACTTAAGTGCATAGGAAATGCGGCCCGAATAGAAGAAGACTGAAGGATGAAGAGGATCAGATAAGAGAATTAGATAAGTGGATCAGATAAGTGGATCAAATAAGTAACGAAGTGGATCAAACAGGTATCTGATCAGATGAGTGGAATATTGTTGGGAAATGCTAAGGTATAGGCTACCATCAGTAAGGTCAACAACAATAAAGCCAACCAGATCAGATCACAGTGGTAACTGGTTGATTACAATATCAATCAGTCAGATACGTTTCTTATTTATCCCTTTCTGAACATCTTATGTGCATTATTTAAATAAATTGGTTTTTACTCTGCCTTCTCTTAACTTTGTGACGCATGCACTGCAAAACATTTAATGCGGACATGGGAATGTGTATTTAATGCGTTTTATTGTGAATTTTCGAGTCCAAAATACGAGAAGACTACTTTTCTCAACCGTGCGATTAAAACACTTTTTGGCCGACTAATCTCAGCCATTGATTTCAAAACACGGACACTTGAGTACCTTTGGAAAGTTGTGCAAAAAGGTTTCCCTCGCATACTATAAATCCAAATCTTTATCAGAAAACCCTCTTTCCACTACTTCGTCTTCTCAAAAGATCAAAATTTCAAAATCTTCAGAAATTTACTTTCCAAAATCTATTGATTCTATTTTCACGATTTCTCAATCCTACGAATCAATATCTGGTAATTTTTCCATTAAGTACTGCATGATTTCAATTCATCTAGGTTTATTAGTCGTGCTGCTATGTTTCTGTAATTTCTATCTGCATCGATCTACATGCTTATTTGCTTAATTGATGCTTAGATTGCTGATTTGACTGAGATTATTGAAATAATTTATTCAAACTAACATCAATTCGCATATCATACAGAAATGACATATCTTGTTGCACGACAGGGCCAAGGGAAAAAGTTCTGCAACTTCGCATCAATGAAGAAAGACATCATTGATGAGAAATATGTAGTATTTTCAATCACCTCAGATCCTGAATCACTGGAAATTCTGGAGTGCTTGCGAGCGTGTGGTCTTGAACAATATTGCTCTAGACATCAGAACATAGTCCACACTCATGAAGCCCTAGAATTTCTGTACAATCTACAGAAGGACGAGGACATTGATGCTGACCTGATTTCATCCGTTGGTGGATTGGAAGTACGAGTGTCGAATGATGATCTCCAGAGGATCTTCGGTCTCACTCGAGGAAGCATCAACCCAGAAACTTACACAACTGATGTAGGAGAGAAGGACTTTCTTGAAGCCGAACTGTTGAGACCAGCAAACAAGGGGAATACCACGAATGTCAAAGCCTCCTACCTGAAGAGGAAATATCGCCTTCTTCTTGAGATCGTTCAAAAGGTGATTATGTGCTCAACCTACAGTCTTGATGCTGTCACTTCTTATAAGATCAGTGTCATGACTGCAATCATCAAGAAAGCTTCCAATATAGATTGGTTGGGTATGGTCAAGGCAAGATTGCGGAAAGACTCGAGGAAGTTCGATCTGACCCAGAGGAATGAAGTGTACTTATCTTCCAAGTGCTCCTTCATGCACAAAATCTCAATCATTCTGTCCGACAAGCTGCCAAAGAATTATGAATGGAATGAGAATGGTGCGAAGGTGTATCAAGCAAAGCACAAGGCCATATTGGGCAAGGATGAACCTCTGCCTGGACAATCTGATGAGGACCCTACTCCTTATGTGCCCAAACCAAAGGGAGAAACGAAGGGAAAAGAAAAGGCAACTGCATCTTCAGAAGCGCAGGGAACGGCCATTCTAGAGAAGAGGTTGAAGAGGAAGGATCTGGCCAAGAAACTAGATGCTCAACGAAAACGTCAGAAGAGAGTTATTTCTCCTCTGAAGACTGCTCCTAGTTCTGCTCAGCAAGTTCACAGAATGGAGGATCTGATTCAGGTTGAATCGAAGTGAGGATCTTGATCGATTCCGAGCACACCGCAAATGAAGTAAGGGACGAGCAGATGATCGAAGAAGAAGGAGAGAAAGCTGTCAGAGGAACTGAAGTGGAGCACTCTGAGAAAGAATCACCATCTGATTCTCTGCCTCTCACCAAGATCTTCCAGAAATAAAGATCACCTACACCCACCTCCAAATCGCCATCGCCCTCTCCTCAAAAATCATCACCACCACCTTCTCCTCACAAAACATTCTCACCCTCACCCTCACCAGTCAGATCACCCAGATCTCCCACTCCCCCAACCATTGAACCTGTTCAGGAAACTGAACCCCCTCAACAAGTGGAAAATGAACTTGAACCACAAATATCCCCATCTCACACTCCAAACAAGACACTAGAACCTGAGAGATCTGACAAGCATGTGTCCATCTCTCACAACCCCTTCAATACCAGAACCGTGCTTGCTTCACCTGATTCTAAAAGCCCGATTATGAAGCAACAAATCAAGGAGTATCTGTTGGACCTGTGCCCAGAATTGGATCAACATCCTGGCATCCAGCATCAGATAGAAGAGATTTTGTTCTGGAGGGATATCAGATTGAAAAGCATCGAGGAATTTCTGATCCTCATGAAAAATCTGGGATCTGATCTCTTTGTAGACTTGGAGATGAAGTGCTTAGAGAGTGTTGGGATTGATAGCGCTGTAGAATTGGCCTCTGAGGATGACATCAGATTGTTGATTCATGAAAGGTTTGGGATTGCTGATATTAGAGAGGAGACTGTTCAACCTCCTACAGATCTTGAGGGAGCTGCCGATGAACTAAGAATGGGTGCTGCAGATGAGACCCAACTTGGCAAGGCTTCAACATCGACGATTTGCTATCTTTGAGCTCCGATACCCTAGATCGTTGTGCTGAGAAGTTTCAGAATGGGGTAATGGCTGCTACTGAAGACAAATTCATAGCTCTCACAGCAGATCTGATGAAGCGGTTTGAAGAAGAGCAAACAAAACTGGTTGACAGAGAAAGGAGTCTCACAGTGGAGAAACTCTCACAGATGCACAATACCATCCTTTCTGATGTGATGCAACTAGTAAATTCTCTTGCCGAGAAGCTCACTCTCCAGTCGATAAACTCAAAATTCAGACAGACATGCTCAATGAGACACAAGTGCTACTGGAATGTGTCTGGGCATCCCTGGAGAAGACTGACAACCACATGGATATGGGTTGGAAGCACAGCTTCTACGGAACGAGCAAGAAAGGACATCGAATTTTCTCTCAGACGCTTTTTAACTCCTGCACTTTCTGCCACCACTCAGATCACTCCTCTTGCCGTTGAGGAACTCAGAGAGGAGATCACACGGCAGTTTATTGCTCTGAATCACAGGCTGTCCAACCTCTTTGATGAAACTAAAAAGGGGGAAGGACAAGAGAAAGAAGAAAAACAGACACAGTTGGTAACTATTGCATCTTTTCCAGAAACCACTGTATCTGACTTGCATAAAGCCACTCCATCTACTGATCTTGTTGTTGATCTAAAAGAAAAAGTGGAGCAACATAGCAAAGAGATCACTGAGCAGAAGATTGCTCTTTCAGATGTTATTGCAGAGTCGATAAGATTGAAGACTTATCTTCGTCTGTACAGAAAAGAATGGAAATTGATGATCAGGCCAAGAGCCTTGAACTCGCTAAGAAATTAGCAGAAGAAGACGAACGAGATGAACCTGAGCAGACTCTGAAGAGAAAGAAAGGCAAAGGCAAGATGGTGAAAGCTCTCTTTGAAGTTCGAGAGACAAGGACAATTATTCTCTACCAAAAAGCGGATGTCTCTGAACAAATTCAAGAGCAAAACCAGAGAGAAGAATAAGAGAGGCCGCCATTAAGAAGAGGTTAGCAGAGGCTAAGGGACTAAACATCGCATACATCCGAAGGAAGAGGAAGAATGAAGCTGCAATAGAGGAGATTGCTTGGGAAGAGAAAGCCTTTCCGGCACCAGTAAAAGACATCCTCTGTGCCCGACTATATCTGCTTCCAGAATGGGATCAGATCAGAGCAGAATGGTTGTGTGACATATACATCCTGGAGATGATTCCGATTCATCAAGACCAGACAGAAAATGATGATGAATTTTGGAACTAGTTAGAAACGAAGTACCCAGACTTCTACCAGATGGTGATGAAGGAAGGGAAGATCATGTCACTGATACCTGAAGCTCCTCCCTTTGAACAACTTCTTCCACCTTTGCGTCCAGACAACAAGCTAGATGCTGTCAAATTCAAGGATGCCTACTATGGATTTGCTGACAAAGGAGAGATCCATAGAAGAGAAGATCTGGACAAGCTGATGTAAAGGATGTACAAGATGTTTGGTATCCCCAAAGAACTTCAAAGGTTCAAGTACACCTAAGGAAGATAACTTGGAATCAGATGATAGATACGTTTTTATGTATTCTGAAATGCACACACCTATCTGAATGAAATATTCTATCTCTCTTATTCTAAGACAACATCTCATTGTCTTCTGAAGTATGTACTGTTTTACATTTTTACATTATCCGCTTTTGTCTACTCATTTTTCCATCAAAAAGGGGAAATTGTTTTCGATTAAGTGTTTTGGTTCCATCAAAGGGAAATTGTTGGGAAATTTGTATTTAGTTTTGATGGAGTTCCAAAACAGGTTGTAATAGGACCAATCGGACCGAAGACAAGAAGAATCGATCGATGACTTAGAATCAGATTAAGATGACCAAATTTGAAATGTATAGATAGGTGATGTAAAGATAGGTCACATATTGAGGGGGGGAACTCAATATGTATAGGTCAGGTCAAATTATCAGATGACCAGATAAGGTCAGATGAACAGAAGACTAAGACAAGTCAGAAGACAAGAAGAAGTCAGATGATCAGGTGAAGACAGATTAAGTTTGTTTTTGCAAGATTTCAGACTAGGGATTCTAGTTCTGATTTCTAGGATCGGTTGAGTGTGAACTCGATAAACATTTGTTGGGTGTTGAACTAACACATTAAACTAAGTCCTGTTGGTTTAGTTGGTGCCCCTTGTGTTAAGGAAGACAAGTGGGACGTGGGACCGATTATGCGAACCACTATAAAAATCTTGTGTGCATTTACTTGCTCTTTATTGCTTTACACTATTACACAAAAACAAACGAGCTTTAAAGCGCATACATATCGAAGAACACCAAAGTTAATATTCGTGTTCACCGCATAGAAAGCTAAAGCATTTGGATAAACACGATCATGTTAACATCTTAGTCAGCCGATTGAAAACTGACTTGAGAATCTGATTTGATAAAACTTGTTTTTCACACGGGTACAACAAGCTTCCTCACTATCAGTCAAACTGACAGATATCTAACTAATCTGCCCTCGGTACGAACACATATTTGCTCGGAAAAGATTGAATATCGGTCTAAAAACCCGATTCACTTGATAAATTTGTTTTTCTCATCGTGCAAACCGCAATCACTCATTATCTGCGCGAAAAAAGTTTTTGATTCTATTCACCCCCCCCTCTAGACTCCTCGCCTCACTATTAATTCCGTTCAAGGGACCTACAAGGTTGAAGTATAAGGCTCGGATTTGTTTGTCTTGACCAAGAGATTATACTAGTGCATTTAGATGCACTGAATAAGGACCTATAGGAGGATAAATTCTTCTGTACTGAATATACAAGAATTAGACATCAGTGGTGTGTTATTTCTTAATCTTCGTCCCTTAAATAGGATCGTGTGGAATTAATAACTATTTCTTTGACTTATGATAGGAAGAGAGTCAATGTGATTCGATACCTTATATGTAGGTCCTGAATGGGTTTCAGTGAGGGTTGAAGTCTAGAGGGGAGGGGTGAATAGACTTCAAAAACTTTTCGTGGATCAGACGTGATTTGCACGTATGTCTCAATTTAAAATGATATCCGACTTCTCGATCCGACAGGCGGATCGTTTAAATCTATCGATTTAATTGATGGTGCGGAAGATTAGTTAACCCGTGTGAAAAACCGGTTTTACTCAACTAAAGATTCCGACCAACTGGTTTGAATCGGATAACTAAAGTGTTGTTTTGATCGGATCAAGAAAGCTTGATCTTAGATCCGATCACGGTATAGAATATGCATGCAGATAACACGAGTAGTGTGCAAGTATGTGTAAAGCAAATTAAAGGCACACAAATTTATAGTGGTTCGGACAACTTGTCCTACGTCCACTCTTCCCTACCAGCAGGGGTACCAACTTAACCAACTGGACTTAGTTTAATGTGTTAGTCCAACACAATACAACCAACAGATATTTAACGAGTTCTCACTCAACCAATCCCAGAAATCTAATCTAGAAACCCTAGATAGAAATCCTGTTATAACAAACTTAACCTAACAATGTTTGGGTATAAGATTTGTTTTGTTTCAACTGGAATACTATCATATCTTCTAAGTAGCCTAAAGCCAGAGGATGAGTATTCTTGCTAAGAACTAAAGGATGAACACTTTAAGAATTAATCTTGAAATTGTGTTCTTCGTGCGGAAATCTTGAGAGTTTTTGCTTGTAGATAATTTCCGTAACCTTACTAAGAAGGTTTGATCCCTTATTTATAGGCACGAAATCGAACTAGTCGTTGGAGAGAAATTCGAATTTCGGTCTATTTAAGGTAGGTTTCAGAGTTGATATGATCTTCATCAGAGCCGGCATGGCCGAAAGCGTGCAACTTTGTCCTTTCTAGTCGTTGAACTTTTAAGCCTTCAACCCTGACTCCTATCAGTACCATACAAACGTGTCAATCTCTCATTGGCTAGCAAGTACCAAGAGTACTGGTCTTGATAGATCAAAGTTCTTGTTGACTGATCGATTTGTTTGATGTAGGTTGTAACTTCCTAAGTTAAACCTTTGTAGGAACTGAATAGATCGGATAACCTGATCTGCCCTACATGAAGTCCTTAACTGCAAGTTGTCTTAGCTCAACCTTTTGACTTCATCTGATGTACTTCAATCTGTTCTTCAGTCTTGATGTCTTCTTCATGGCTTCAGATAGGTTCTGATCTTCTGATCTTCGCTTCTGATCTTTACTTCTAATCTTCAAGACATACATTGAGTTCCCCCTCAATGTGTGATCTATTCTATCTTTACATCAGTTGTTCTATATAATTATTATCAACTGGTCAACTTAGTTCTCAAGCTAAATCATTAGTCAGCTAACATTTTCTGACTGGTCCTATTACATCTATTTTGGAACTTTTATCAAAACTTAATAAATTTCCCAACAATTTTCCCCTTTTTGATAAAACCAAAACATATGAGAAACCAACATTAGTTGATAAGTATAAAGCATGTAAAGACAGATAATCAGAAGACAGTGAGAGATTGTCTTAGGATCAGAAAAGGTAATGTTTTTCATTTAGATATAGCTATTACATAATACATTGAAAAATAAGACAGAAACGGATCCTTAGGTCTTCTTGCCATCAGTCTTTGGGCTTATATCCTTCTGGCATCTCTCTCAGGCTTTGAGGAACATTGAAGATCCTGTATAGCTTCCATTTGACATCAGATATTTGACCCGGATCAGTAATAGCTACTTTGCCCAGCAGTTCGTAGTAGAATCTCTCAAATGCCAATCTGTCAAACGATCCGTCTGCCTTCTTCGTGTAGTCCATCACATCATAAAGAGGATGTGTGATCTTGGCATGTATGCTCTTAGCATCATTCTGGGCTTCTTTCAGAAATTTCGGATGCTTGTTCTCCATCCAGTTCAAGAACTCCTCATCTCGAGACTCTTCAGTTGGCACAATATCCAGAACATAAGCATCCAGTAGCCATTCAGCTCGAATCTTCATCCAGGCCATCATCCTTGCCTCTTTCCTCTCATCTTTCAGAATGATGTCTTCCATCTGCGTCGGGATCTGTGGCTCTACCACATCTTTGCCTCTTAGCCCTTTCTTCAACCTGGCAGAGTACCTCTTTTTCAGGATTTCATAATCAGCTAGCTTCTCTTGCCTTCTTTCCTCTTCATTTCGTCTAGCTTCTTCTTCTAACTGCTCTTCAGACAATCTGGCAGCCAATCTTCTATCAGCTTCGACTTGAGCAGCTGAAGCACTTCTAGTTACTCTTGGAGTAGTTTGAGCATGAGGAGGTAAAAGTGCAGAGTGAGATGGGCCAGTTCCTTTCCCTTTCAGTTTAGCCCTTTCAAGTCTTGCCCTGACTTCAACTGCCATCTCATCCAGACTTTCAAGCCTCTGACCATGTGATTCAACAGTCTGAATGAGTTCTTCAGTCGTCCTGATCAGGCCAGTTGGTTTCTCAACCTGTCCTTCCCCCTTTTTGGTTTGATCAAACAAGGTTGTAATGTGGGAAGTCAGGGAGCCAAAACTGACGGCAAGTGCTTGATTAAGATCCTTGGCAAATAGCCCTTGAGCTTGAACAGATAAGTCCTTTACTTTGTTCAAGAGCTCGGCCTTAGCAGTCTCTATGGCAGTGGAAAAAGTGAAGAACAGTTTTTCAAGCTTTTCCTCATTTGCTTTCAGCTTGTCCAGTGCCACCAGTAGAGAAACCTCCAAGTTAGAAATTTTTGCCAGATTATCATCCACAGTTTTTGTGAAATCATGTGTGATTAGCTTAACATCCTTGAAAAAATTTTCTTTCAACTCGTTTACATGGGAAATCATAAACTGCAGTTGCTCCTCCATTACCTTGACTGACGTCTGGCGATGTTCTGTAATTGTGTTACTGATGGAGTTCGCCAGAACACTTTCAACAGATCCTTGAAGCATGATCTGATCTCTTTGAGTTGATCAGTCATTACATGAGTTGTAGGTATCGATAGGATGGCCTGACCTGTTGGAACTTCAGTAGGTCCAACAGTTGCCTCAGTCACGTTTGCCTCCGATGGTTGGTCACGTGTTGAAACACCAACTCTACTTTCATCGGTAATTTCCAACTCCTTCTGGGGTTCATCTTCCTTGTCTGCTTCACCAATCCTCTTCCCAATTTCTGGTAGATTAGCTTTTTGACCGCATCAGCAGACAGTAGAGCAATTGGTGAGTTTACTCCGGCTGCTTTCTTCATGGCGAAGTCATAATCAGCAAACTCATTAGCTCCACCCATCTGCTCCATAATGATGATGAAGTCAGTGAAAGTCTTCAAACGCAGATCTCTCCAAGCCAGAATCTCCACAACCTCATCTTTGATCATTGGGTGATCAAACAGTTCAGAGAAAGTAAAATCCAGCTCTCGTTCGATGCGCAGTCTGATCATGTGACCAGAAATTGTTTTATCTACCTTGGACACATACTTGTCAACTGAAGATGAGGGTTGATCAGTTTCCTTAATGTCAGATTTATCTTTTGCATGTTCTTGTGGAGGTTCTGCTTCTGACACCACCTATTGTGGTTCCTTCTCAGGCTGTTCAGAGTCTTGCCTATCACCTTTCTTCTTTTCCTTCTGTTGTTCTCCAGCTGAACCTTCTTCCATTGAAGAAGAAGGGGAGATTTCCATCTGTTTAAGCTCCTTCTCTTTTGATCGAGCAGGTTATTGAACTCTTGATTGAGGAGAAGGGGACCTAATCAGTTCACCACCAGCTTATCCTTCCTCAGGTTCATCTGGTGAACTAGCAGCTTGGGACTTTTGTTTCCCATATGTGTCAGATTGTTTCTTGCCAGAACCAGCTGATTTGCTTTCTGCTTTGCTTTTAGCAGATTCCTTCTTGGTATCGGTTTCCTCCTCTTTTGATCCTCCCACTAAGAACAGAGTCATTGGAGTCTGCTTGTACTTCTTTTCTCTTACACCCGAGCCACCAGCTTTGGATTTCTTCTTTTTGGCAGATGCAGGCTGGGCTGCCTCTTCCGGACCAGCTGCTGCTGCTTTCCTTTTCTTCTTTGTGGTTGCCTGAGGGTCCTCATCTGACGGACTGAAGATCCGGACTGAAGTGGTCAGAAATGCCTTGTAGTAATTGTTGGGAAATTTGTATTTAGTTTTGATGGAAGTTCCAAAACAGGTTGTAATAGGACCAGACAGATCTGTTAGCTGACTGATGACTTAGAATCAGATTAAGATGACCAGCTAAAATGTATAGATAGCTGATGTAAAAGATAGGTCACATATTGAGGGGGAACTCAATATGTATAGGTCATGTCAATTTTATCAGATTACCAGATAAGGTCAGATGATCAGAAGACTAAACAAGTCAGAAGACAAGAAGAAGTCAGATGATCAGGTGAAGACTGAAGACACTGACTCAGAGAAACCTGAAGACTCAGAGAAACCTGAAGACTCAGTAAGAAACCTGAAGACTCAGTATGACTGAAGACACTGAGACTCAGAGTAACCTGAAGATCATAAGACTTACAGAAGATCAAGAAGACCAGAAGACCTACATCAGCCGAGTCTACAAATTGTGCTAAGAAAATCTGCATCAGAAGACTCTATCAGGTAGGCTGATCAGTTATCTGATCAGGTCAGCTCACACCTGGTGTTAACCAAAATGGTACACCAGATCATACAAATCTTCTACAAGAAGAATATCAAACGTCAATTATACAAATACTGAAGTGTTGTACTCGTGAAGCCAATGAGAGAGCGACACGTGCACAAAAAGAGCTAACAATGCGGGATTCGACGCTGCGGAGACAAACGGCGCTAATCATGCCTTCGGCCACGCCGATATTGGAAGCACGTCACATCAAATCCTACAAACCTACCAAATATAGCCAGAAATTCAAATTGCTCTCCAACGGCTATTTGATTTCATGGTCTATAAAATGGGATTGCTTTTCAAAGTGAAAGACACGGAGGGAAGATGGAAATTATCAAGAAGCTCAAACTATAGCAGAATTTCCGCACGAAGAACACAAAATTTGATGATTATTCTTAAGTGTTCATCCCATTGTTCTTAGCATAGAAATCATATCCTCTAGCATTTGGCTACATAAACACTAGGATAGATTTCCAGTTGGAACCACAACAAATTTTTACCCAAACTCAAAAGTTAGGTTAAGTTTGTTTTTGCAAGATTTCAGACTAGGGATTCTAGTTCTGATTTCTGGGATCGGTTGAGTGTGAACTCGATAAACATCTGTTGGGTGTTGGACTAACACATTAAACTAAGTCCAGTCAGTTAAGTTGGTTTAGTTGGTGCCCCTTGAGATAGGGAAGAGTGGACGTAGGACCGATTGTCTGAACCACTATAAAAATCTTGTGTGCATTTACTTGCTCTTTATTGCTTTACACTATTACACACAACCGAGCTTAAAACTGTATACATATTCTGAGCTAATATCAGTCTGCACCAAGCAACTGATCCAATCAGGTTGACAGCTTAGTCAGCCGAATGAAAAATGACTTGAGAATCTGATTTGATAAAAACTGGTTTTTCACACGGGTATTAACTAGCTTTTGCACTATCAATTAAACTGACAGATATCTAACTAATCTGCCCTCAGGCGCTCAGTAAGATTGAATATCAGTCTAAACTGATTCACTTGCACTCTGATCAGGCAAACTGCAATCACACCGATCTGACGAAAAAAGTTTTTAAGTCTATTCCCCTCCCTCTAGACTTCTGCCCTCACGAAACCCATTCGGGACCTACAAGTGGCATCAGAGCAGTGGTTCTACAGACCACTGGCTTTGAGTATCATCGGTTCTTGAGGAAGAATCTTTGTGGTCACTTGAACTGATCTTGAAAAACCGTTTTCAAAACTCATTCGTTTTCAAAATCACTATCAACATGGATAATACTTTTGGTATGTATCATGATTTGCCTAAAATTTTTCATTGATGAGTATGCAGACTGGACAATATACATGTGCAACCATCTGGGGTCAATAAGCGGCAGAATGATGGAAGTTATTGAACGAGGACCCATCATCATATATCATGACAACCCAACTGTTGGAGGTGATCCAGATTTTGCAGTTGGAAGCCTTGTCCGGAAGAGTCCTGCCCTGATGGAAACCAAGTAGCCTGTTCCTAAGTCTTAAAGCCCATGAGTTCGATCTGATCGAAAGAGGGCAAGAAGAAGAAGACGAGTCGCCTGCTGAAGCCACAACCTCCACATCAAAATCAGTTGCATTCAAAGCAACCAGCAGAAGATCAAAGACTATTGAACCTGTTGGAAACATAATAAGCCATGCTGAACAGATCGCCTTGCTTACCAGGAAACTTGAAAGATCTAACATTCAACTTGGTAAGTATCGCAGATTTTACAGAGATTATCAAGACAGCAGAGGAAGAAATTGGAAGCCAACTAACAGATCTCCAGAAAGGACCAGATCTGATGACCGGAGGGATCATAGAGAAGATATGAAAAGAGATGATCGGTCTGATGAGAGAAGAGACAACAGATCTGAGAGAAGAAGTTCTGATTACAATCAGAAAGAAAAGTCACCTGACAGATCCTACAGACGAAATGACTCACCTGGCAGAAGAAGTTCCGTGGATCGTGGATCATGCTTCAACTGTGAGAAACCAGGTCACTACAGCGCCGATTGCCCAGACCTGACTCCAAGAGAAAGAGAAGAGAAGCGGAACAGAAGACAGCAACGCTATAGAGACTATAGGTCCCGAACGGGTTTTGTGAGGGCAGAAGTCTAGAGGGGAGGGGTGAATAGACTTCTGAAAACTTTTCGTGCAGATCAGGTGTGATTGCAGTTTGCCTGATCAGAGTGCTGGTGAGTCAGTTTGGACTGATGTTCAATCTTACTGAGTGCCTGAGGGCAGATCAGTTTGATATCTGTCAGTTTAACTGATAGTGCGAAAGCTTGTAAATACCTGTGTGAAAAACCAGTTTTATCAAATCAGATTCTCAAGTCAGTTTTCAATCGGCTGACTAAGGTGTCAACCTGATCAGATCAATTGCTTGGTGCAGACTGATATTAACTTAGAATATGTATGCAATTTTAAGCTCAGTTGTGTGAATAGTGTAAAGCAATAAAGAGCAAGTAAATGCACACAAGATTTTATAGTGGTTCAGACGAAACCCGTCTTACATCCACTCTTCCCTTAACACAGGGGCAACTTAACCGACTTAACCGAACTTAACCAAACTTAACCGACTGGACTTAGTTTAATGTGTTAGTCCAACACTTAATAGATGTTTATCGAGTTCACACTCAACCGATCCTAGAAATTAGAAACTAGAATCCCTAGTCTGAAATCTTGTGGTAACAAACTTAACCTAACTTTGAGTTTGGGTAAAGATTTTTTGTGGTTCCAATTGGAAATCTATCCTAGTGTTTAGGTAGCCAAATGCTAGAGGATAGGATTTCTATGCTAAGAACAATGGGAAGAACACTTAAGAATAATCTTCAAAAACGGTGTTCTTCGAGCGGAGATTCTGCTAGCTTTTGCTTCGTGATAATTTGCGTTAATATTGTTGTTCTGCTTTGCTCTGTTGTCCTTGTTTTGTCCATCCTTCATTTGACGAGCAATCCCATTTTATAGACCACGAAATCAAAGAACCGTTGGAGAGCAATTTGAATTTCGGGCTATATTAGGTAGGTTGTAGGATATGATTATGACGTGCTCCGAAAATCGGCGTGGCCGAAGGCATGATTAGCGCCATTTATGTCCGCAACGTCGAATCTCGTATTGTTAGCTCTTTTTGTGCACGTGTCGCTTTCTCTTTGGCCCTTGGAGGCGGCACTTCCAAGATTTGTCCATTTGACGATTGATATTCCTTTTGTAGAATATTCGTCTTATCTGGTGTACCATTTTGGTTGACGCCAGGTGTGAGCTGACTTGATCAGATAACTGATCAGTCTACCTTGTAGAGTCTTCTGATGTAGATTGTCTTAGTACAATTTGCAGACTTGATGTAGGTCTTCGGTCTTGGTAGTCTTCGATCTTTAGGTGACTCGAGCCTCGATGTCTTGATCATATCGAGTCTTCGTGTTTATTCTCGAGTCTTGAGCTTATCCGAGTCTTGAGGTTTATCCGAGTCTTGAGTTTATCTCGAGTCTTGAGTTCATCCGAGTCTTGGTGTCTTTCATCTTCACCTAATCATCGACTTCTTGTCTTCTGATCCGTCTTAGTCTTCTGATCATCTGACCTTATCTGGTCATCTGATACTTCGACCTGACCTATACATATTGAGTTCCCCTCAATATGTGACCTATCTTTACATCGATATCTATACATTTAATTTGGTCATTTTAATCGATTCTAAGTCATCGATCACCAATGTGTCCGACCGGGTCCTATTACAACCTGTTTTGGAACTTCCATCAAAACTTAAATACAGATTTCCCAACAATTTCCCCCTTTTTGATGGAACCAAAACACTTAATCAGAAAAACAAATACCACAAATAGAAATGCAGATAATGTAAAATAGTACATGCTTCAGAAGACAATGAGATGTTATCTTAGAATCAGAGAGATGGAATATTTCATTCAGATGGGTTTGTGCATTACAGAATACATGAAAAATGTACCTATCATCTGATTCCAAGTTGTCTTCCTCAGGTGTACTTGAACATTTGAAGTTCTTTGGGGATACCAAACATCTTTTACATCCTTTGCATCAGCTTGTCCAGATCTTCTCTTCTATGGATCCCTCCTTTGTCAGCAAATCCATAGTAGGCATTCTTGAATTTGACAGCATCTAGCTTGTTGTCTGGACGCAAAGGTGGAAGGAGTTGTTCAAAGGAAGGAGCTTCAAGTATCAGTGACATGATCTTCCCTTCCTTCATCACTGTCTGGTAGAAGTCTGGGTACTTCGTTTCTAACGATTAAAATTCATCATCATTTTTCATTCGATCTTGATGAATCAGAATCATCTCCAGGATGTACACGTCACATAACCATTCTCCTCTGATCTGATCTCATTCTGGAAGTAGATCTAGCAGGGCACAGAGGATGTCTTTAACAGGTGCCGGAAGGGCATTCTTTTCCCAAGCTATCTCCTCAGTTGCAGCTTCATTCTTCCTCTTCCTTCGGATGTATCGATGTTTAGTCCCTTAGCCTCTGCTAACTTACGCTTCTTGATGGCAAAACCTCTCTCTTATTCTCTGTCTGGGTTTGCTCTTGAATTTGTTTAGAGACATCTGACTTTTGGTAGAGAATAATTGGCCTTGTCTCTGATCTTCCGCAGTTGCTTTCACCATCTTGCCTTTGCCTTTCTTTCTCCTCAGAGTTTGCTCAGGATCATCTTGTTCGTCTTCTTCAGCTAATTTCTTAGTGAGTTCAAGGCTCTTAGCCTGATCATCAGTTTCCATTCTTTTCTGTACGATTGAAGAGAAGTCTTCAATCTTGTCGACTCTAGCAATAACGTCTGAAAGAGCAATCTCTGCTCAGTGATCTCTTTCCTGTGTTGCTCACGGTTTTTTTTTTAATTCAAAGAATAGGATCGATGGGTGGAGTGGTGGCAAGTCGAATCTGATGGTTTCTAGAAAAGATGCAATAGTTACCAACTGTGTCTGTTTTTCTTTCTTCTCTTTATTCTCTTGTCCTTCCCCCTTTTTGGTTTCATCAAAGAGGTTGGACAACCTGCAATTCAGAGCAATAAACTGTCGTGTAATCTCCTCTCTGAGTTCCTCAACAACAAGAGGAATGATCGGCGGTGGCGTAAAGGTGCGAGGAGTTAAAAAAGCGTCTGAGAGCAAATTCAATGTCCTTTCTTGCTCGTTCTGTAGAAGCTGCAAAGTGTTTCCAACCCATATCCATGTGGTTGTCAGTTTTCTCCAAGGATGCCCAGACATTTTCCAGCAGCACCCGTGTCTCATTGAGCATGTCTGTCTGAACTTTGAGTTTATCAGACTGGAGATTGAGCTTCTGGGCAAGAGGATTTACTAGTTGCATTACTTCAGAAATGATGGCATTATGCATCCCAACTGTGTGAATTATTTCTTTGTCAACCAGTTTTGTTTGCTCTTCTTCAAACCGCTTCATCAGATCTGTTGTGATAGCTGTGAATTTGTCTTCAATAGCAGCCTTGATCCCATCCTGAATCTTCTCAGCATAAAGATCTAGGGTGTCGGAGCTCAAAGATAGCGATCGGGTCGATGTTGAAGCCTTGCCAAGTCGGGTCTCATCCGCAAAGAACCATTCTTGGGTCATCGGCGGACTCCTCATGATGATCTGTAGGAGGTTGAGCAGTTTCCTCCTGTTATCGATAATAAAGAACCTTTCATGAATCAACCATCTGATGTCATCCTCAGAGGCCAATTCAACAGCGCTTTCTATCCCAGCATTGTTTAAGCACTTCATCTCCAAGTCTACAAAGAAATCTGATCCCAGAGTTGTCATGAGGATCAGGAAATCTTCGATGCTTTTCAGTCGGATATCCCTCCAGAACACAATCTCTTCTATCTATTGTTGGATGCCAGGATGTTGATCCAATTCAGGGCACAGGTCCAGCAAATACTCCTTGATATGTTGCTTCATTATCCTTATGATCGGGCTTTCTGAAACAGGTGAAGCAAGCACGGTTCTGGTATTGAAGGGATTATGAGAGATGGACACTTGCTTGTCAGATCTCTCAGGTTCTTGTAACTTGTTTGGAGATCGGGAGTGACATGGGGATATATGTGGTTCAGGTTCGTTTTCAGCTTGTTGAGGGGGTTCAGTTTCCTGAACAGGTTCAATGGTTGGGGGAGTGGGAGATCTGGGTGATCTGATTGGTGAGGGTGAGGGTGAGAATGTTTTGTGAGGAGAGGGTGGTGGTGATGATTTTTGAGGAGAGGGTGATGGCGATTTGGAAGTGGGCGTAGGCGATCTTGCTTTCTGGAAGATCTTGGTGAGAGGCAGAGAATCAGATGGTGATTCTTCCTCAGAGTGCTCCACTTCTATCCCTCTGACAGCTTTCTCTCCTTCTTCTTCGATCATCTGCTCGTCCCTTACTTCTCTGGCAGTGTGCTCAGAACTGACTGTTATCTCCTTTTCTGATTCCACCTGAATCAGATCCTTCGTTCTGCAAACTTGCTGAGCATAACTCGGAGCAGTCTTCAGAGGAGATGGAACTCTCTTCTGACGTTTCCGCTGAGCATCTGGTTTCTTGGCCAGATCCTTCCTCTTCAACCTCTTCTCTGGAATGGCCGTTCCCTGCGCTTCTGAAGATTCAGTTGCCTTTTCTTTTCCCTTCTTTTCTCCCTTGGGTTTGGGCACATAAGGAGTAGGATCCTCATCAGATTGACTAGGCAGGGGCTCATCCTTGCCCAAGATGGCCTTGTGCTTAGCTTGATATATCTTCGCTCCATTCTCATTCCATTCATAATTCTTTGGCAGCTTATCTGACAGAATGATTGAGATTTTGTGTATGAAAGAGCACTTGGAAGATAAGCACACTTCATTTCTCTGGGTCAGTTCGAACTTCCCCGAGTCTTTCCGCAGTCGTGCCTTGACCATACCTAACCAATCCATATCTGAAGCCTTCTTGATGATTGCAGCCATGACACTGATCTTATAGGAAGTGACAGCATCAAGACTATAAGTTGAGCACATAATCACCTTCTGAACAATCTCAAGGAGAAGGCGATATTTCCTCTTCAGGTAGGAGGCTTTGACGTTCGTTGTATTCTCCTTGTTTGCTGGTCTCAACAGCTCGGCTTCAAAAAAGTCCTTCTCACCTACATCAGTCGTGTAGGTCTCTGGGTTGATGCTTCCTCGAGTTAGACCGAAGATCCTCTGGAGATCATCATTCGACACTCGTACTTCCAGTCCACCAACGGAAGAAATCAGGTCAGCATCAATGTCTTCATCCCTCTGTAGATTGTATAGAAACTCTAGGGCTTCATGTGTGTGGACAATGTTCTGATGTCTCGAGCAATACTGTTCAAGCCCACACGCTCGCAAGCACTCCAGAATCTCCAGCGATTCAGGATCTGAGGTGATTGAAAATACTACATATTTCTCATCAATGATATCTTTCTTCATTGATGCGAAGTTGCAGATCTTTTTCCCTTGGCCCTGTCGTGGAACAAAATATGCCATTTCTGTATGATATGCAAATTGATGTTAGTTTGAGTAAATTATTTCAATAATCTCAGTCAAACCAGTAATCTAAGCATCAATTAAGCAAGTAAGTGTATAGATCGAATATAAATTACAGAAACATATCATCACGACTTGTAAACCTAGGTACCAGAGTGAATTGAAATCATGCAGTCTTTAAACCAGAAATTACCAGAAATTGATTCGAGGATTGAGAAATCGTGAAAGTAGAATCAATTGATTTTGAAAGGTAAATTTATGAAGATTTGAAAATTTTGATCTTTTAAGAGTTTTGAGAAGACGAAGTAGTGGAAAGAAGGTTTTCTGAGAAAGATTTGGATATATAGTATGCGAGGGAAAGCCTTTTTGCACAACTTTCCAAAGGTACTCAAGTGTCCGTGTTTTGAAATCAGTGGTTGAGATTAGTCGGCCGAAAAAGTTTTAATCGCACGGTTGAGAAAAGTAGTCTTCTCGTATTTTAGACTCGAAAATTCACAATAAAACGCATTAAATACACATTCCCATGTCCGCATTAAAAGTTTTGCAGTGCATGCGTCATAAAGTGAAAACAAAGTAAAAAATAATTTATTTAAATAACGCATATAAGATGTTCAGAAAGGGATAAATAAGAAACGTATCTGACTGATTGATATTGTAATCAACTAGTTACCACTGTGATCTGATCTGGTACTTGTTGACCTTACTGATATTAGTCTGTACTTTAGCATTTCCCAACAATATTCCATTCATCTGATCAGATTCCTGTTTGATCCACTTCGTTACTTATCTGATCCACTTATCTTATTCTCTTATCTGATTCTCTTCATCCTTCAGTCTTCTTCTATTCATGTCGCATTTCCTCTGCACTTACGTCATACTCCCGCCAAAACATTTACTTCGGGGAGTCAAAAAGTCGCCTTGATTCCCAAATCGGCGCGATTTGACATTTCGTAATAATGGTATAGATACGTTTTGATTACTCACACCGTCAACTCATCCAACCATTAGCCGTGTGTTCCTTAAGCGTTGTCGATGCAAATTTCTCTTAAGGTCTTCTGAGAAAATAAATTTGCATTTATACCCCCGAATATCTCCTATAAATTGGCCTGGGGTGTTAGGCAAACAACACAAACCATTCATCTTCTTTAGCTTATACTCCATGCTTTCCGATGAATTCCTTATTTTCGGTGAAACTTCCAGCAAAAACCTTTAACTTTTTTCCAATGAATTCAGCTTCTCAAATCAACCCTGTGTGTTCCTTCACACTGCTTTCATCGTCATCAAAGATTACACATACGATCAATGCAAAGCTTTTTTACCACCGTGGAGGTGGATCTGCTATAGCAAATGAGAAGGCACTTCTCCTAATCGTATGCACCTTGTGTGCCTATCGAGATGACGGAATTAGCATCAACAAACTCAGTCTGAAACAAAACATGGGTTCGATACGCGGTCTGCATCAGATAATAGCTGATCGTCGTGTATCAAACTCAATATTTGCATGTGACACTAGTGGTCTTATGGTCCTTGTGACCAAACCTGTGGCACTGTGTCCCATTTAACAGCTGGAGAGCCCATTGATTTCAGGTCCAGGGGCTCCTGGCTTAGACATCCTTCAAGGCCACTCTCGCTCCTCACTCCGAAGCTCTGAGGGTGGCTCAGGATTCTAGAAGCCTCTCACGTCCCTTTTAGGGTCGGGGGATAATGAGAGCATCAAGCTCTAAAATCTTTAAAGCCTCTCTCCCCTTCCCTACCTAGGGTTAGGCTTAGGGTTTATGGTTTATGTAATGACCTCCGGGTCTTCTTGTACTTGTAGCTTGTAATGTAGATCTGACCTCCGGGTCCTTATCAATGAAAAGTTCTGTTATTTCATTGTTGTGTTGCCTCTACTGACTTATACGATTTGTAGCTTTAACCTTATATAACTTGCTTGTTGACCGTAGCTTAATTGACTTATAAAGTATAACCTTCCAATCTGATCAGTTCCCCCTTAATCTGATATATCTTGAACTGATCGGTTCCTTGTCTGATCTTCAGATCGGCTCCTTGTCTGATCGTCTAATCAGTTGAGATTCCTAACTCAACTGATTCCTCTTAACCTGGTTAGTCTTTTAACCAACTGGTTCTGGAGATCAGTCTACCAACCATTTATGGTGCACTTTCTCCGAGATCCAGAAGCCCTAGCTCTTCGTTGCATAACTCTCTGAATCTGATCTCAACTAGCGGCTTGGTTAAACTATCAGCTTTCTGCTTATCAGTATGGATCTTTTCCATTCTGATATTCTTCTTTTCAACATGATCTCTGATGAAATGGTGTCTGACATCCACATGCTTGCATCTTGTATATAGAACAGGATTCTGAGTGATTGCAATAGCACTATTACTATCACAGAATATAGGTACGTTCTTAGCTACGATGTTGTAATCCTCACCGCCGACTTAGCTTGAAGCGATTTGGGAACAATGACTTCGCTGACCATATATTTGAGAGTAGATGTCGCGAATCGATGTCCCTTCTTCGAAAACCAAGAGATCGGTTTATTTTAAACCCGACATGTACCGAGGTTGACTTTCGTCGATTCTCGCAACCTCCGTGAATCGTAATCGAGAATACCCACTAAGCTCTAGATTATCATCTGATGGGTAAAATAAACCAAGGTTTACTGTCCCCTTCAGATACTTAAGAATCCGCTTAGCTGCTTCTAGGTGGCTTTGCATTGGATTTGCTTGAAATCTGGCACATACACCTACTGCAAAAGTGATATCTAGTCTGCTGGCAGTCAGGTATAGTAGAGATCCAATGAGAGCCCTATATTCTTTCTTATTAGTTTTCTGACTGTCCTCATCTGGATCCATCTTGAACCCGGTCATCATAGGAATTCTGGCTTCCTTACAGTGTTGAACTCCAAACTTGGCCAATAAATTCCTTGTGTACTTCGCCTGGCAGATGAATATCTCTTTTGTACTCTGCTTGACCTGTAAACCCAGAAAGTAATTCATCTGACCCATCATGGACATCTCGAACTTCCCTTGCATCAACTTGCTGAACTTCTCACATAGCTTCTTGTTGGGAGATTCGAAGATGATGTCGTCCACGTAAATCTGAACCATCAGAATATCTTCTCCATCTTCTATTCTGAATAGGGTTCTATCCACTATTCCTTTAGTGAAACCGCTGTCTATCAAGAACTGAGAGAGTGTATCATACCAAGCTCGAGGAGCTTGTTTCAGGCCATAAAGAGCTTTCCTTAAACGGTACACTTGGTTGCCTTTTTCAAAGCCTGGAGGTTGTTCAACATAAACTTCCTCTGCTAGTACCCCGTTTAAGAATGCACTTTTTACATCCATCTGATACACAATGAACCCTCTATGGGCAGCATATGCCAGAAACAGCCGAATGGCTTCTAGGTGAGCGACTGGTGCAAAGGTCTCATCATAATCAATTCCTTCTGATTGTGAATACCCCTTAGCAACAAGTCTTGCCTTATTCCTGGTTATGACATTATTCTCATCTCTCTTGTTCTTGAATACCCACTTCGTGCCAATCACGTCTTGATGAGTTGGTACATCACGGTTTCAAACTTGATTCCTCTCAAACTGCTTCAGTTCTTCTTGCATGGCTAGAATCCAAACTTGCGTCTTGTAGAGCTTCCTCTCTTTGTGGTTGGTTCCTTCAAAAGACAGATAACAACAATACATGGCACTTTCATTGTCGATGTCTAGTTTTGACTCTATCGATGGGTCTCCGATAATCGGGATCGGTTGGAAGACCGGGTTATCCGTGTCCTTCTTTTTCGATTCAAATACATTTGGAGAACATCATCCTCTTCTGATAGTAGTTCATTACTAGTGATTGGGAGTGGTGCGGAATTATGATCCCTTGATAAGAACATGTCTCAGCTGATGTTGGACTCATCATGTGTCGATGTCCGCATCGTAGGAACTTCGGGGAGTTCCCCGAAACCGGATGGTTCGATTGATAATATCTCATTTGTACCAACTTCTTCAGCGACAGTTGAGCTGCGTACCTTTGGGGTCCGATTGACTGGTGAATCAGCAAAGATCAAGTTCAGGATATACACATTACGTGTTTAGATTCTTTCTCCTTGATACTTAGCTGATCCATTTTCTGCGTATCAGGTACCGGTTGATCTGGTACTGCTTGTTCTGAGGCAGCTTTCTCTTGTTCAGAAGATGTCTCATCAAAGACCACATGGGGTGTTTCTTCCACAACTAGGGTTCATTTGTTGTAAACCCTGAAAGCCTTGCTGGATGAGGAATATCCTAAGAATATACCCTCATCGACTTGGCCTCAAAAGTCTTCAACCGACTTTTTCCCATTGTTGTGTATGAAACACTTGCACCCAAAAAAACATGAAAGTAAGAAACATGAGGTTTTTCGCCTTCCACAGTTCATAGGGTGTTTTATAGTGAGCCTTTGTCGAGAACATCTGCTTACGAGTGTGGTATCAAGATTGATTGATTTACGCCTTAAACGGCTTGGTGTTGCATGTTAAATTTAACATAGTCGAAAGCGAACTTCCTTGAGAGTTCTGTTTCTCCGATTCGCTACTCCATTTTATTGTGGCGTTCTTCCGGTGACGTCTCTCATGTTGTATACCAAACTTAGTAAAAAATCGGTAATAAAAAGAGTTGTAAATTTTGTACCTCTATCGATCGATTTTTCACTATGTTGACACCCTTTTCGTTTTGTAGTTTCTTGAGCAGCTCAGGTATCTTTGTAGTTGTCTCATTCTTCTTATATAAGAATACAACCCAGGTAAACTTGGAATAATCATCCACGATTACAGAGTATATTTTCGTCCGAGATCGATTTGGTGTGGCGGGTCCAAATAAGTTCATATGGAGCAGTTGCAATACTCTACTGGATGCTGGTCAGGTATTCCCTTGAACGAGGCTTTAACTTGTTTTCCCATCTGACATGCGGCACATGTCTAATCCTTTGAGAATACCTCATTCGGAAGTCCCTCAACCAAAGACATCCTAGCTATCTTGTTAAGAGTCTTAAAGTTCAGATGACTCATTCTTTTGTGCCAGAGCCAACTGCTACTTTTGGAACTCTTAACAATTAGGCATGCATTTCTTGGGCAACTGTTCCAATTTGCTGTGTAGATCGTGCCTTTCCTTTAACCAGTTAGCAAGATTTGTTGAGTAGCTCGATTCCTAATCGTACACTTATCACTCGAGAACTCAACACTAAATCCATTGTCGCAAAATTGTGATACTGATAGCATGTTGTGCTTTAATCCTTCGACATACGAGACTCCAGTTACTTGTACATCATCATTCTCTAAGGTTTTGAATCCTTTGGTAAAACCAAAGTTATCATCACCGAAGAGTACAATTGGGCCTTCTTGTTCTTTGTAAGAGCTAAGGAGGTGTTTGCTTCGATCATGTGCCTTGAGCATCCACTTCGATGTACGGATATTTGTTTGTACATCCCACGCTAATCACGCAATCGAATCAGGTTTTAGGTACCCCTTTAGAATTGGGTCCTGAGGGGTTAGAGGTGGATTTAGGATACACACAAACAGGGCACTTCTATGGTAATCAGATAGATTAGAAGGCCTGATTTGTCTCCCATAAATATCAACATAATCATACTTCTCTTTATATGCTTTCCGATTTGTATGATTATTCGTGTGAGCTTGGGTGAGTCAGAAGACTTTGGATTTTTCTTTACAGATTGTCTTCTTTTTAACCTTGATGGGGCTCAAAAAAGATAGCCCTAGGTCTCTGGTTATAAGGGTAGGTACGACTGCTACCATTAAAAGATTCATATCTTCTTGGCATAGATGGTCTTTGCAGTTTACCTATAGCTTGCTTGTTAGGCAGCTAACCTTGATTGGGTTTCAGATTAGACTTCCTTTTACTGGGTTGTCTCTTCGATACCTAATCTATTGTCGAGTTGAGGTCTCTTAAGAAGAACTGGGTTCTTCTGTTGATTCCTCTGCTGATGCTTAATCAGTTGGGGTCCATTTCTGTTCCCTTTCTGATTAGGCACTTGCTTTACTTGCTCAGCAGGTCTCTTTCCCTTATCAGATACATGTTTAGCTTTTTGTGCATCTTTGTCAGAGACTCGTTTGATTACACCCTTTTGAAGTGATCATACCCAATTCCCTTCTTGTTAGTCGGCGTTCGAAAATAGGTGTTCATATCTTGAACGGTTTTTGATGATTTCGTGAAAACCTCTATTTTCTTCGCATAAACTATCCTCGATGAGATTTGAGACTCTCATGTAGTCGGAATAGCTCATCAAACTTAGCTTGTAGAATTTTGAAATCATCAGCTTGTTGTTTGTTGATTGCTAGCTGATCTTTAATCTGCTTCTCCTGATCAGAAGATTTAACTTTCAGAACTTTAAGTTCTTGATTTTTCCGAACGGCGGTTCAATTGCTTTTCTTGACAAAGCGTTCTCTTTAACAAGCTGATTATTTATGATCCTTAGCTTATCATTTTCAGCTTCCATTATTGTATAAGTGTCTACTGCATTAGAGAGATCATCAAGCAATTGCTCAGAGTAGAGCTGCAAGTCAATCTCTCCAGCAGGTGTGCTAATAATAATGGTGTGGAAATTAAAAAGGTAGGTTTGGAGGTTACCTCAGATTGGTCTTCCTCCTTGGCCATTAGGCAGATTCCATCATCATCTGAAGAGAATATCAGATCTTCATGGTCGAAGCAATCATCAGCATTGCTTATCAGACAGAAGTCCTCGACTGAAGAGTATCCAGAATCTTCAGAAGGCAGATAGGAATCATCAATTCCTGATGTGTAAAATAACCATGGCTTTTTTACGTACCAAAAGCGTTGCTCTCTTAAATTCGCTTCTCTTCTCTTTCTATGGGAGTCAGGTCTGGGCAGTCGGTGCTATAGTGACCTGGTTTCTCGCAGTTGAAGTATGATCCACGATCCACGGAACTTCCTCTACTAGGTGAGTCACTCCTTCTGTAGGATCTGTCAGGTGACTTTCCTTTCTGATTGTAATCAGAACTCCTTATGTCAGATCTGTTGTCTCTTCTCTCATCTGACCGATCATCTCTTTTATCATCTCTGTGATCCCTTCGGTCATCTGATCTGGTTCTTTCTAGTAATCTGTCAGTTGGCCTCCTGTTTCTTCTGTCTTGATAATCCTTGTAGAATCTGGGATACTTACCTAGTTGAATGTTTGATGTTTCAAGTTTCCTGGTAAGTAAAGCGATCTGTTCAGCTTGGCTTATTATGTTTCCAACAGGTTCAGTGGCCTTTGATCTGCTGCTGGTTGCTTTGAATGCAACTGATTTTGATGTGGAGGTTGAGGCTTCAGCAGGCGACTCGTCTTCATCTGCTTGCCCTCTTTTGATTAGATCGAACTCATGGGCTTTAAGACTTAGGAACAAGCTACTTGGCTTCATCTTGGCAATGTCTTGGCAATCCTTGATTACCATGACTTTCATGTCCCACTTCTTGGTGAGAGATCTCAGGATCTTGTAATTGATGTCTTTGTCTGACATCTCTCGTCCAAGTTTTCGTATCTTGTTTACTGACATGGTAATCCTCCCATAGAGCTCATTGATGGTTTCGTTTGGCAACATCTTTAGCTTCTCGAACTTCACCAGTTCAGCTTGTAATCGACTGTCTTTGATCTGATCGTTTCCTTCACACATCTCAGCAAGAGTATCCCACATTTGTTTCGCTGTCTTGAGATACTTTATCTTCTCTTTGGTGATCTTATCCATCGTCTTCATGATTATATGCCTGGCTATTGTATCCAGTGTATACAGCTTTCTTTCTTCTGCATCCATCTGGGCTGGACCTTTTCGAACAATGCTTCCAGGTGCAAAATCTGGATCTCCTCCAACCGTTGGGTTGTCGTGATATATGATGATGGGTCCTCGTTCAATGACTTCCATCATTCTGCCGCTTATCGACCCTAGATGGTTGCACATGTATATTGTCAATCTGCATACTCATCAATTGAAAACTTAGGCAAATCATGATACATACTAGAGGTATTATCCATGCTGAATGTGATTTTGAAAACGAATGAGTTTTGAAAACGGTTTTTCAAGATCTGTTCAAATGACCACAAAGATTCTTCCTCAAGAATCGATGACACTCAAAGCCAGTGGTCTGTAGAACCACTGCTCTGATACCACTTGTAGGTCCCAAACGGGTTTTGTGAGGGCAGAAGTCTAGAGGGGAGGGGTGAATAGACTTCTGAAAACTTTTCGTGCAGATCAGATGTGATTGCAGTTTGCCTGATCAGAGTGTTGGTGAATCAGTTTGGACTGATGTTCAATCTTACTGAGTGCCTGAGGGCATATCAGTTTGATATCTGTTAATTTAACTGATAGTGCGGAAGCTTGTAAATACCCGTGTGAAAAACCAGTTTTATCAAATCAGATTCTCAAGTCAGTTTTCAATCGGCTGACTAAGGTGTCAACCTGATCAGATCAGTTGCTTGGTGCAGACTGATATTAACTTAGAATATGTATGCAATTTTAAGCTCATTTGTGTGAATAGTGTAAAGCAATAAAGAGCAAGTAAATGCACACAAGATTTTATAGTGGTTCAGACGAAACCCGTCTTACGTCCACTCTTCCCTTAACACAGGGGCAACTTAACCAAACTTAACCGAACTTAACCGACTGGACTTAGTTTAATGTGTTAGTCCAACACTTAACAGATGTTTATTGAGTTCACACTCAACCGATCCCAGAAATCAGAAACTAGAATCCCTAGTCTGAAATCTTGCGGTAACAAACTTAACCTAACTTTGAGTTTGGGTAAAGATTTGTTATGGTTCCAACTGGAAATCTATCCTAGTGTTTAGGTAGACAAATGCTAGAGGATAGGATTTCTATGCTAAGAACAATGGGAAGAACACTTAAGAATAATCTTAAAAAAGGGGGTTCTTCGAGCGGAGATTCTGCTAGCTTTTACTTCTTGATAATTTGCGTTAATATTGTTGTTCCGCTTTGCTCTGTTGTCCTTATTTTGTCCATCCTTCACTTGACGAGCAATCCCATTTTATAGACCACGAAATTAAAGAGCCGTTGGAGAGCAATTTGAATTTCGGGCTATATTAGGTAGGTTGTAGGATATGATTGTGACGTGCTCTGAAAATCGGTGTGGCCGAAGGCATGATTAGTGTCGTTTATGTCCGCAGCGTCGAATCCTGTATTGTCAGCTCTTTTTGTGCACGTGTCACTTTCTCTTTGGCTTCGCGAGGCGGCACTTCAGTATTTGTCCATTTGACTATTGATATTCCTTTTGTAGAATATTTGTCTTGTCTGGTGTACCATTTTGGTTGACGCCGGTGTGAGCTGACTTGATCAGATAACTGATCAGTCTACCTTGTAGAGTCTTCTGATGCAGATTGTCTTAGCACAATTTGCGGACTTCGTGATGTAGGTCTTACGGTCTTACGGTAGTCTTCGATCTTTAGGTGACTCTCGAGCCTCGGTGTCTTGATCATAATCGAGTCTTGAGTTTCTTCTTGAGTCTTGAGTTTATCGAGTCTTGAGTTTATCCGAGTCTTGAGTTTATCCGAGTCTTGAGGTTCATCCGAGTCTTGGTGTCTTCGTCTTCACCGATCATCTAACTTCTTGTCTTCTGATCTGTCTTAGTCTTCTGATCATCTGACCTTATCTGGTCATCTGATACTTCGACCTGACCTATACATATTGAGTTTCCCCTCAATATGTGACCTATCTTTTACATCGCCTATCTATACATTTAAATTTGGTCATCTTAATCGATTCTAAGTCATCGATTACCTATGTGTCCGTTGGTCCTATTACAACCTATTTTGGAACTTTCATCAAAACTTAAATACAGATTTCCCAACAGAGACAGAAAAGCCATGGTTGTTGACACATCAGGAATTGATGATTCCTATCTGCCTTCTGAGGATTCTGGCTACTCATCAGTAGAGGACTTATGTCTGATAAGCAATGCTGATGATTTCTACGACCATGAGGATCTGATATTCTCTTCAGATGATGAAATATGTCTGATGGCTAAGGAGGAAGACCAATCTGAGGTAACCTCTAAACCTTCTGCTTTTTCAATTTTCACACCGGTTATAATTAGCACACCTGCTGGAGAGATTGACTTGCAGCTCTATTCTGAGCAATTGCTTGATGATCTCTCAAACGCAGTAGACACTTATACAATAGTGGAAGCTAAAAATGATAAGCTAAGGATCAAGAATACTCAGCTTGTTAAAGAGAATGCTGTCAGAAAAGCATCTGAACTGAAATCAGCTGAAACTGCTCAGAAGGTAACTGAAGAACTGAAAGTTCTGAAAGTTAAATCTTCTGATCAGGAGAAGCAGATTAAAGAACAGCTAGTAACCAATAAACAGCAAGCTGGTGATTTGAAAATCCTACAACTAAGTTTGATGAACTCTTCCGACTACATGAGAGTTTGAAATCTACTGAGGATAGTTTGCGTAAGAAAATAGAGGTTTTCACGAAATCATAAAAAACCGTTCAGGATATGAACACCTATTTTCGAACCCCAACTAACAAGAAGGGAATTGGGTATGAGAACCCTTCTACATCCTCAAAAGCCCCGTCTGGTTCACTTCAAAAAGGTGTAATCAAACGAGTCTCTGATAAAGATACATAAAAAGCAAAATATGTATCTGATAAGGGAAAGAGACCTGCTAAACAAGTAAGGCAAGTGCCTAATCAGAAAGGGAATAGAAATGGACCCCAACTGATTAAGCATCAGTCGAGGAATCAACAGAAGAACCCAGTTCTTCTGAAGAGACCTCAACCTGATCAGCAGATTAGGTATCAGAAGAAACAACCTGTCAAAAGGAAATCTAATCTGAAACCTAATCAGGGTCAGCTGCCTAACAAGCAAGCTAAAGGTAAACTGCCAAGACCATTTATGCCAAAAAAGATATGAATCTTTTAATGGTAGTTGTCGTACCTACCCTTACAACCAGAGACCTAGGGCTACTACACCTGAGCCCCACTGGGTTAAAAGAAGACAAACTGTAAGGAAAAATCCCAAGTCTTCTGATTCACTCAAGGCTCACACAAATAATCATACTAATCAGAATGCATATAAAGAGACGTATAATTATGTTGATGTTTATGGGAGACAAATCAGGCCTTCTGATCTATCTGATTACAATAGAAGTGCCCTGTTTGTATGGATCCCTAAAACCACCTCTAACCCCTCAGAACCCAATCCTAAAGGGGTACCTAAAACCTGATTCGATTGCAGGTTTGCGTGGGTTTGGCCAACAAAGGAGGTGTACAAGCAACTATCTGGTACATCGATAGTGGATGCTCAAGGCACATGACTGGAAGCAAACATCTCCATAGCTCTTACAAAGAACAAGAAGGCCCACGTGTACACTTTGGTGATGATAACTTTGGTTTTACCAGAGGATTCGGAACCTTAGAGAATGATGATGTACAAGTTACTGGAGTCTCGTATGTCGAAGGTTTAAAGCATAACTTGCTATCGATTATCCTGGTCTGCGACAACGGATTCAGTGTTGAGTTCTCGAGTGATCAGTGTACTATAAGGAATCGAGCTACTCAACAAATCTTGCTAACTGGTTCAAGGAAAGGCACGATTTATACAGCAGATTGGAACAGTTGTCCAAGAAATGTATGCCTGATTGTTAAGAGTTCCAAAAGTAACAGTTGGCTCTGGCACAAAAGAATGAGTCATCTGAACTTCAAAACTATTAACAAGATAGCAAGGATGTCTTTGGTTGAGGGACTTCCGAATGAGGTATTCTCCAAGGATCAGACATGTGCCGCATGTCAGAAGGGAAAACAGGTTAAAGCCTCATTCAAGGGAATACCTGGACCAGCATCCAGTAGAGTATTGCAATTGCTCCATATGGACTTATTTGGACCAGTTACACCAGTCAGTCTCAGCGGACGTAAATATACTCTGGTAATCGTGGATGATTATTCAAAGTTTACCTGGGTTGTATTCTTGTATAAGAAGAATGAGATAACAACAAAGATACTAAAGCGCTCAAGAAACTACAAAACTAAAAGGTTGTTAGTATAGTGAAAATCAGATCAGATAAAGGTATAGAATTTCTGAACTCTTTTATTACTGATTTTTGCATTAAGTTTGGTATACAGCATGAGACGTCAGCTGCAAGAACACCACAACAGAATGGAGTAGCAGAACGGAGAAACAGAACACTCAAGGAAACTGCTTGCACTATGTTAGCTGAACATGCAACACCAAGCCATTTCTGGGCAGAAGCCATCAATACTGCATGCCACACTCAGAACAGATGTTCTCTGACTAAGGCTCACTACAAAACACCCTATGAACTGTGGAAGGGCAGAAAACCTCATGTTTCTTACTTCCATGTTTTTTGGTGCAAGTGTTTCATACACAACAATGGGAAGAGTCAGTTGAAGACCTTTGAGGCCAAGTCAGATGAGGGTATATTCTTAGGATATTCCTCATCCAGCAAGGCTTTCAGGGTTTACAACAGGCGAACCCTAGTTGTGGAAGAAACACCTCATGTGGTCTTTGATGAGACATCTTCTGAACAAGAGAAAGCTGCCTCAGAACAAGCAGTACCAGATCAACTGGTACCTGATGCACAGAAAATGGATCAGCTAAGTATCAAGGGGAAAGAATCAGAACACGTAACAGTGTATATCCCAGAACTTGATCTTGCTGATTCACCAGGTCAATCAGACCCTAAGGTACGCACAACTGTCAGTGAAGAAGCTGGTACAGCTAAGACAGTATCAACTGAACCATCTGGTTCAGGGGGAACACCTGAAGTTCCTACGGACAGACATCAGCACATGATGAGTCCAACATCAGCTGAAACATGGCCATATCAAGTGGATCATAATTCTGCACCACTCCCAATCACTAGTAATGAACTACTATCAGAAGAGGATGATGTTCTCCAAACAGATGCAAATCAGAAAAGAAGGACCTGGATAACCAGTCATCCAACTGATCTGATCATCGGAGACCCATCTGATAGAGTCAAAACTAGACATCAGATTGGTGAAAGTGTCATGTATTGTTGTTATCTGTCTTTGAAGGAACCAACTAAAGTAGAGGAAGCTCTACAAGACGCAAGCTGGATTCTAGTCATGCAAGAAGAACTGGAATAGTTTGAAAGGAATCAAGTTTGGAAACTGGTGGACAGACCAACTCATCAAGCCGTGATTGGCACAAAGTGGGTATTCAAGAACAAGAGAGATGAGAATAATGTCATAACCAAAAATAAGGCAAGACTTGTTGCTAAGAGGTATTCACAATCTGAAGGAATTGATTATGATGAGATCTTTGCACCAGTCGCTCGCTTAGAAGCCATTCGACTATTTCTGGCATATGCTTCCCACAGAGGGTTCATTGTGTATCAGATGGATGTAAAGAGTGCATTTTTAAACGAGGTACTAGCTGAGGAAGTTTATGTTGAACAACCTCCAGGCTTTGAAAAAGGCGACCAGGTGTACCGTTTCAGAAAATCTCTTTATGGCCTGAAACAAGCTCCTTGAGCTTGGTATGATACACTTTCTCAGTTCTTGATAGACAGCGGTTTCACTAAAGGAATAGTGGACAGAACCTTATTCAGAATAGAAGATGGAGAAGATATTCTGATGGTTCAGATTTATGTGGACGACATCATCTTCGGATCTCCCAACAAGAGGTTATGTGAAAAGTTCAGCAAACTAATGCAAGGGAAGTTCGAGATGTCCATGATGGGACAGATGAATTACTTTCTGGGTTTACAGGTCAAGCAAAGTACAGAAGGGATATTCATCTGCCAGGTGAAGTACACAAGGAATTTGTTGGCTAAGTTTGGAATTCAGAATAGTAAGGAAGCCAAAATTCCTATGATGACTGGATTCAAGATGGATCCAGATGAGGATGGTCAGAAAACTAATCAAAAAGAATATAGGGCTCTCATTGGATCTTTACTATACATGACTGCCAGCAGACCAGATATCACTTTTGCAGTAGGTGTATGTGCCAGATTTCAAGCAAATCCAATGCAAAGCCACCTAGAAGCAGCTAAGCGGATTCTCAAGTATCTGAAGGGGACTGTAAACCTTGGTTTATTTTACCCATCAGATGACAATCTAGAGCTTAGTGGGTATTCTGATTCAGATTGCAGAGGTTGCAGAATCGACAGGAAGTCAACCTCAGGTTCATGTCAATTTCTGGGAAATAAGCTGATCTCATAGTTTTCGAAGAAGCAGACATCAGTTGCGACATCCACTATTGAAGCAGAATATATGGCTGCAGGAAGTTGTTGTTCCCAACTGCTCTGGCTAAGTCAGCAGCTGAGGGATTACAACATTGTAGCTAAGAACGTACCTATATTCTGTGACAGTAATAGTGCTATTGCAATCACTCAGATTCCTATTCTACATACAAGATGCAAGCATGTGGATGTCAGACATCATTTTATAAGAGATCATGTTGAAAAGAAGAATATCAGAATGGAAAAGATCCATACTGATAAGCAGAAAGCTGATATTTTAACTAAGCCACTAGCTGAGATCAGATTCAGAGAGTTATGCAATGAGCTAGGGCTTCTGGATCTCGGAGAAAGTGCACCAGAGATGTTTGGTGGACTGGTCTCCAGAACCAGATGGTTGAGAGACTAACCAGGTTAAGAGGAATCAGTTGAGTTAGGAATCTCAACTGATGAGAAGTTCAGACAAGGAGCCGATCAGAAGATCAGACAAGGAACCGATCAGAAGATTAGACAAGGAGCCGATCAGAAAATCAGACAAGGAACTGATCAGTTTAAGATATATCAGATTAAGGGGGAACTGATCAAATTGGAAGGTTATACTTTATAAGTCGATTAAGCTACGGTCAACAAGCAAGTTTTATAAGGATAAGGCTACAAATCGCATAAGTAAGTAGAGGCAACACAACAATGAAATAATAGAACTTTTCATTGATAAGGACCCAGAGGTCATATTTACATTACAAGTTACAAGTACAAGAGGACCCGGAGGTCAGTACATAAACCATAAACCCTAAGCCTAACCCTAGGAAGGTTAAAGATTTTAGAGCCTGATGCTCTCATTCTCCCCCGATCCTAAAAGGGGCGTGAGAGGCTTTAAGATAATCCTGAGCCACCCTCAGAGCTTCGGAGTGAGGAGCGAGAGCGGCCTTGAAGGATTTCTAAGCCAGGAGCCCCTAGACCTAAAATCAATGGGCTCTCCAGCTGTTAAATGGGACACAAGTGCCAAAGGTTTGGTCAAAAGACCATATGGCCACAAGTGTCACATGTAAATATTGAGTTTGATATACGAAGATCAGCTATTGTCTGATCCAGACCGTATACCAAACTCATGTTTTGTATCAGACTGAGTCTGTTGAAGCTAATTCCGTCATCTCGATAGGCACACAGGGTGCATACTGTTAGGAGAAGTGCCTTCTCATTTGCTATAGCAGATCCGCCGCCTCGGTGGTAAAGAAGCTTTGCAATAATTGTATGTGTAATCTTCGATGACGACGAAAGCAGTGTGAAGGAACACACAGGGTTGATTTGAGAAGTTGAAATCATTTGAGAAGGGTTAAAGGCTTTTGCCGGGAGTTTCACCGGAGATGAGGGATTCATCGGAAAACATGGAGTACAAGCTAATGAAGATGAATGGTTTATATTGTGTTGTTTGCCTAAAACCCCAGGCCAATTTATAGGAGAAAAACAGGGGTGTAGATGCAAATTTATTTTTCTCAAAGACCCTTAAGAGAAATTTGCATCGACAACGCGTAAGAAACACGCGGCCGATGGTTGGATGAGTTGACGGTGTGAGTAATCACAACGTATTTATACCATTATTACGAAATGTCAAATCGCGCCGATTTGGGAATCGAGGTAACTTTTTAACTCCCCGAAGTAAATGTTTTGGCGGGAGTATGACTTAAATGCCTAGGAAACGAAGGCCTAGAGGACTAAAGGATGAAGTGGGTCAGATAAGAGAATCAGATAAGTGGATCAGATAAGTATCGGATTAGATCAAACAGGAATCTGATCAGATGAGTGAAATATTGTTGGGAAATGCTAAGGTTTAGGCTACCATCAGTAAGGTCAACAAATAATCAAGCCAACCAGAATAGATCACAGTGGTAACTGGTTGATTACAATATCAATCAGTCAGATACGTTTCTTATTTATCCCTTTCTGAACATCTTATATGCATTATTTAAATAAATTGGTTTTCCCTCTGTTTTCTTTTAACTTTGTGACGAATGCACTACAAAACATTTAATGCGGACATGGGAATATGTATTTAATGCGTTTTATTGCGAATTTTCAAGTCCAAAATACGAGAAGACTACTTTTCTCAAACTTGCGATTAAAACACTTTTCGGCCGACTAATCTCAGCCATTGATTTCAAAACACGGACACTTGAGTACCTTTGGGAAGTTGTGCAAAGAGGTTTCCCTCGCATAATATAAATCCAAATCTTTCTCAGAAAACCTCTTTCCACTACTTCGTCTTCTCAGTTTCTTAAAAGATCAAAATTTCTCAAAATCTTCAGACATTTACTTTCCAAAAATCAATTGATTCTATCTTCACGATTTTTTTTTTCAATCCTACGAATCAATATCTGGTAATTTTTTTCTTTTAAGTACTGCATGATTTCAATAATAATGGTTATTAGGTTTACAAATAATGCTGCTATATGTCTGTAACTTATATCTGCATTGATCTATATGCTTATTTGCTTAATTCATGCTCAGATTGCTGGTTTGACTGAGTTTATTGAAATAGTTTACTCAAACTAATATATGTTTGCATATCATACAGAAATGGCACATCTTGTTGCACGACAGGGTCAAGGGAAAAAGTTCTGCAATTTCGCATCATTGAAGAAAGATATCATTGATGAGAAATATGTAGTATTTTCAGTCACCTCAGATCCTGAATCGCTGGAAATTCTGGAGTACTTGCGAGCGTGTGGTCTTGAACAATATTGCTCTACACATCAGAACATAGTCCACACTCATGAAGCCCTAGAATTTTATACAATCTACAGAAGGACGAGGACATTGATGCTGATTTGATTTCTTCCGTTGGAGGATTGGAAGTACGAGTCTCGAATGATGATCTTCAGAGGATCTTTGGTCTCACTCGAGGAAGCATCAACCCAGAAACCTACACAACTGATGTAGAAGAGAAGGACTTTCTTGAAGTCGAGCTGTTGAGGCCAGTAAATAAGGAGAATACAATGAATATCAAAGCGTCCTACCTGAAGAGGAAAAATCGCCTTCTCTTTGAGATTGTTCAGAAGGTGATTATGTGCTCAACCTACAGTCTTGACGTTGTCACTTCTTATAAGATCAGTGTCATGACTGCAATCATCAAGAAGACTTCCGATATGGATTGGTTGGGTATGGTCAAGGCAAGACTGCGGAAAGACTCGGGGAAGTTCGATCTGACCCAGAGGAATGAAGTGTGCTTATCTTCCAAGTGCTCCTTCATGCACAAAATCTCAATCATTCTATCAGACAAGCTGCCAAAGAATTATGAATGGAATGAGAATTGTGCGAAGGTGTATCAAACAAAGCACAAGGCCATCTTGGGCAAGGATGAGCCTCTGCCTGGCCAGTCTGATGAGGATCCTACTCCTTATGTGCCCAAACCAAAGGGAGAAAAGAAGGGAAAAGAAAAGGCAACTGCATCTTCGATACAGTCAAAAGCGCAGGGAACGGACATTCCTGAGAAGAGGTTGAAGAGGAAGGATCTGGCCAAGAAACTAGATGCTCAACGGAAACGCCAGAAGAGAGTTACTTCTCCTCTGAAGACTGCTCCTAGTTCTGTTCAGCAAGTTCACAGAACGGAGGATCTGATTCAGTTTGAATCAGAAGTGAGGTTAGCAGTCAGCTCTGAGCATACTGCAAGTGGAGTTAGGGACGAGCAGATGCTCGAAAAAGAAGGAAAGAGAGCAGTTAAAGAAACTGAAGTGGAGCATTCTGAGGAAGAATCACCATCTGATTCTCTGCCTCTCACCAAGATCTTCCAGAAAGAAAGATCACCTACACCCACTTCCAAATCACCATCACCCTCTCCTCAAAAATCATCACCACCACCCTCTCCCCACAAATCATTCTCACCCTCACCATCACCTTCACCCAGATCTCCCACTCCCCCAACCATTGAACCTGTTCAGGAAACTGAACCCCCTCAACAAGTGGTGAACGAACCTGAACCACATATATCCTCACCTCACTCCCAATCTCCAGAAGAAATACCAGAACCTGAGAGATCTGACAAACGTGTGCTTCAACACCAGAACTGTGCTTGCTTCACCTGATTCTGAAAGCCCGATCATAAGAATTATGAAGCAACAAATCAAGGAGTATCTGCTGGACCTGTGCCCTGAGTTGGATCAACACCCTGGCATCCAGCATCAGATAGAAGAGATTATGTTCTGGAGGGATATCAGATTGAAAAGCATCGAGTAGTTTCTGATCCTCATGAAATCTCTGGGCTCAGACTTCTTTGTAGACTTGGAGATGAAGTGCTTTGAGAGTGTCGGGATTGATAGCGTTGTTGCATTGGCATCTGAGGATGACATCAGATGGTTGATTCATGACAGGTTCAGGATTGCTGATAATAGAAAGGAGACTGTACAATCTCCTACAACTCTTGAGGGAGCTGCCGATGAACCAAGAATGGGTGCTGCAGATGAGACCCAGCTTGGCAAGGCATCAACATCTGACCAGACTGCTATGCTGAGCTCCAATACCCTAGATCTTAGTACTGAGAAGATTCAAGATGGGGTAAAGGTTGCTATCGAAGAGAAATTCGCAGCTCTCACAGCAGATCTGATGAAGCGGTTTGAAGAAGAGCAAACAAAACTGGTTGACAGAGAAAGGAGTCTCGCAGTTGAGAAACTCACGCAGATGCACAATGCCATCCTTTCTGATGTGATGCAACTAGTTAATCCTCTTACAGAGAAGCTCACTCTCCAGTCTGACAAACTCAAAGTTCAGACAGACATGCTCAATGAAACACAGGTTCTACTGGAAAATGTCTGGGCGTCCCTGGAGAAGACTGACAACCACATGGATATGGGTTGGAAGCATTTTGTAGCTTCTACAGAACGAGCAAGAAAGGATATTGAATTTGCTCTTAAACGTTTTTTAACTCCTGCACCCTCTGCAACCGCTCAGATCACTCCTCTTGTTGTTGAGGAACTCAGAGAGGAGATGACACGGCAGTTTATTGCTCTGAATCGCAGGCTGTCCAACTTTTTTGATGAAACCAAAAAGGGGGAAGGACAAGAGAAAGTAGAAAAACAGACACAGATGGTAACTATTGCATCTTTACCAGACACCACTGTATCTGACTTGCTTGAAGCCACTCCATCTACTGATCTTGTTGCTGAACTAAAAGAGAATGTGGAGCAACATAGCAAAGAGATCAGTGAGCAGAAGATTACTCTTTCAGATGTTATTGCCAGAGTCGATAAGATTGAAGACTTCTCTTCGTCTGTACAGAAAAGAATGGAAATTGATGATCAGGCCAAGAGCCTTGAACTTGCTAAGAAACTAGCAGAAGAAGATGAATGAGATGAACCTAAGCAAACTCTGAAGAGGAAGAAAGGCAAAGGCAAGATGTTGAAAGCTACTGCTGAAGTTCAGAGACAAGGGCAATTATCCTCTACCAAAAGTCAAATGTCTCCTGAACAAATTCAAGAGCAAACCAGACAGAGAATAAAAGAGGCTGCCATTAAGAAGCAGAAGTTAGCAGAGGCTAAGGGACTAAAAATCGCATACATTCGAAGGAAGAGAAAGAATGAAGCTGCAGAAGAGGAGATTGCTTGGGAAGAGAAAGCCTTTCCGGCACCAGTCAAAGACATCCTCTATGCCCGGCTAGATCTGCTTCCAGAATGGGATCAAATCAGAGCAGAATGGTTGTGTGACGTGTACATCCTGGAGATAATTCCGATTCATCAAGACAGACAGAAAATGATGATGAATTTCGGAACTGGTTAGAAACGAAGTACCCATACTTCTACCAGACGGTGATGAAGGAAGGGAAGATCATGTCACTGATACCTGAAGCTCCTCCCTTTGAACAACTTCTTCCACCTTTGCGTCCAGATAACAAGATAGATGCTGTCAAATTCAAGGATGCCTACTATGGATTTGCTGACAAAGGAGGGATTCATAGAAGAGAAGATCTGGACAAGCTAATGCAAAGGATGTACAAGATGTTTGGCATCCCCAAAGAACTTCAGAGGTTCAAGTACTACTGAGGAAGACAACTCGGAATCAGATGATAGGTACGTTTTATGAATTCTGTAATGCACACACCTATCTGAATAAAATATTCTATCTCTCTGATTCTAAGACAACATCTCATTGTCTTCTGAAGTGTGTACTGTTTTACATTATCTGCATTTCAATTCATGTTATCTGTTTTTTTGATTAAGTGTTTTGGTTCCATTAAAAATGGGGAAATTGTTGGGAAATTTGTATTTAGTTTTGATGGAAGTTCCAAAACAGGTTGTAATAGGACCAGTCAGATCTGTTAGCTGACTGATGACTTAGAATCAGATTAAGATGACCAGCTGAAATGTATAGATAGCTGATGTAAAAGATAGGTCACATATTGAGGGGGAACTCAATATGTATAGGTCAGATCAATTTTATCAGATGATCAGAAGACTAAACAAGTCAGAAGACAAGAAGAAGTCAGATGATCAGGTGAAGACTGAAGACACTGACTCAGAGAAACCTAAAGACTCAGAGAAACCTGAAGACTCAGTAAGAAACCTGAAGACTCAGTATGACTGAAGACACTGAGACTCAGAGTAACCTGAAGATCAGAAGACTTACAGAAGATCAAGAAGACCAGAAGACCTACATCAGCCGAGTCTGCAAATTGTGCTAAGACAATCTGCATCAGAAGACTCTACCAAGTAGGCTGATCAGTTATCTGATCAGGTAAGCTCACACCTGGTGTTAACCAAAATGGTACACCAGATCATACGAATCTTCTACAAGAAGAATATCAAATATCAATTAGACAAATACTGAAGTGTTGTACTCGTGAAGCCAATGAGAGAGTGACACGTGCACAAAAAGAGCTGACAATGCGGGATTTGACGTTGTGGAGACAAACGGCGCTAATCATGCCTTCGGCCACGCCGATATTGGAAGCACGTCACATCAAATCCTACAAACCTACCAAATATAGCCGGAAATTCAAATTGCTCTCCAACGGCTATTTGATTTTGTGGTCTATAAAATGGGATTGCTTTTCAAAGTGAAAGACACGGAGGGAAGACGGAAATTATCAAGAAGCTCAAATTATAGCATAATTTCCGCACGAAAAACACAAAATTTGAAGATTATTTTTAAGTGTTCATCCCATTGTTCTTAGCATAGAAATCATATCCTCTAACATTTGGCTACATAAACACTAGGATAGATTTTCAGTTGGAACCACAACAAATCTTTACCCAAACTCAAAAGTTAGGTTAAGTTTGTTTTTGCAAGATTTCAGACTAGGGATTCTAGTTCTGATTTCTGGGATCGGTTGAGTGTGAACTCGATAAACATTTGTTGGGTGTTGGACTAACACATTAAACTAAGTCCAGCCGGTTAAGTTGGTTTAGTTGGTGCCCCTTGTGATAGGGAAGAGTGGACGTAGGACCGATTGTCTGAACCACTATAAAAATCTTGTGTGCATTTACTTGCTCTTTATTGCTTTACACTATTACACACAACCGAGCTTAAAATTGCATATATATTTTGAGTTAATATCAGTCTGCATCAAGCAACTGATCCGATCAGGTTGACAGCTTAGTCAGCCGATTGAAAACTGACTTGAGAATCTGATTTGATAAAAACTGGTTTTTCACACGGGTATTAACTAGCTTCCGCACTATCAGTTAAACTGACAGATATCTAATTGATCTGCCCTCAGGCGCTCAGTAAGATTGAATATCAGTCTAAACTGATTCACTTGCACTCTGATCAGGCAAACTGCAATCACACCTGATCTGCACGAAAAGTTTTCAGAAGTCTATTCACCCCTCCCCTCTAGACTTCTGCCCTCACGAAACCCGTTTGGGACCTACAGTACTTCAGACCATTTTCATCCCATTCCATATCTGGCAGCTTATCCCTCAGTATCACAGCAACCTTATTCAAGTTCCCAATCCTTTTCTTCAGATAGACCTCTCTCTTTTCATTGATCCCAAACTTCTGATACTCTTGTACGAGTACAGCTTTCAGTGTTCCCAAACCAGTTGATATTTTGGGCTCTATCAACTAAAGCAGCCAAGTAGTGCAGTTTGACAGATGTCAATCTGTTATAACTGAAGGAAATTCCAAGGATCGTCTTTGAGAGTATATCAAAGATCAGCCGATATTTCCTCTTGAGCATGGGTTTTACAAACCCAGAAGTATGGTGTTTATCAGTTTCTCGGAAGAGTTCTTCACGAAATTTCTCATCATCATCGTCTCGGTAGTGAGAAGGCGAAATCTTCCCTCTAGGAGGTGCAAATAATCTGATTAGATCGGCATTTGAAATGACGACATCTTCCCCATTCACTGTCGACTTGAGCTCATCTCCTGGTTTTGTGATTTTTAGATTGCGAAGAAACTCCAGGGCTTCGTATTGCATCACGGGATTCTCTTGTCGTGAACAATAGTGGTCAAGATTGTTTTCCCTCAAGATTTGCTCCACCTCTTGTGATTATGGGTCTTGAGTTACCCCAAAGATCACATATCGATCCTCCACAACTTGTTGAACAAGTGTTGCATAGTTACACATAATTTTTCCCATACCGTGTGTAGCCATCTACAGAAATGTAAAATTATGAGTACTTATGAACATTCATGACTAAGAACAGGAATCATAGACAAGAGTTAATAACCTTTCCAAACAAACACATATTTCATAGAGCATTTTATAATACAAAATACATGAAAACAATTGTTATAAACCGTAATCAATTTACCAGAAAATTTTCGAAAGGGATTCTGGTTAGAAAGACTTTGGTTAGAAAGGGATTCTCCAAAAATCGCTTGAAAGTAAATTGTTTGTCACTTTGAGTGCTTTGAGAAATTTAGGGCTAGGAAGAGTGTATTTTGAAGGATTTTCTTCCTTATATAGAAATTTGGAGGAAATGGTTTGGAAAATCGATGTAGGAGTTTAATCGATTAGCCAAAATGAACGTTCACGATTAAGCGGTTCATTTTAAAGCAAATTGTGCGGTCAGGAATTTTAAACCGGCAGCTTTTGGATTTTAAAAAGCGTATTAAAAGCCATTTAATACATGTTCCACACGTCCGCATTTAATGTTTTGCAGAACGTGCGTCATATGTACTTGAGTATAGTAAACCAGATAAGATCAAAGATAGATAGCAACAAAAAAAGAAATGCGTATCTGATTGACTGATGTTGTAATCAGTCAATTCCTCATGACAACTGTTCTGCTGATCTGTTGATCTTAAATTCTGCCTATCCCTTGATAATATTTCCCAACAAGGTAGTCATAGCAGATTAATCTTCTTTTGTACTACTCTCATCAGTTGAAATTCCCTCTTTGACTGTTCTTCGTATCTGATCAGTCTTCAACTGATCCTTCAGATCAGATGAAGTTCCCCCTTCATCTGACCTTCTTTCTTTTGTCAGTTTCTTAACTAACTGGTATTTGAGATCAAGCCACCAAAATACTCTGGTGCTTCATCTCCTAAGTCCAGTAGTCCCAGCTCATTACATAATTCCCTGAATCTGACTTCGGCTAGGGGCTTTGTTAAGATATCAGCTCTTTGCTTATCAGTATGAATATTTTCCATTCTGATGTTCTTCTTTTCTGCATGGTCTCGGATAAAATGGTGTCTGATGTCCACATGCTTGCATCTTGTGTGCAGAACTGGGTTCTGAGTGATAGCAATCGCACTATTACTGTCACAGAAGAAGGCACATTGGTAGCAATTATGTTGTAGTCCCTCAGTTGTTGACAAAGCCAGAGCAGTTGGGAGCAACAGCTACCAGCAGCCATATATTCTGCTTCAGTAGTAGATGTGGCAACAGATGTTTGCTTCTTAGAAAACCACGAGACCAGCTTGCTTCCCAAAAACTGACAAGTACCTGATGTAGATTTCCTATCTATCCTACATCCTCCATAATCAGAATCAGAGTACCCACTAAGCTCTAGATCAGTACCCCTCAGATACTTAAGAATCCGCTTAGCTGCTTCCAGGTGGCTCTGTTTGGGATTAGCCTGAAATCTGGCACATACACCTACTGTGAAGGTTATATCTGGTCTGCTTGCAGTTAGGTATAATAAAGATCTAATCAAAGCCCTATACTCTTTCTGATTATTTTTCTTACCACCTTCATCTGGGTCCATCTTAAATGCAGTCATCATTGGAATTCTGGCTTCTTTACAATTCTGAACTCCATACTTAGCCAACAAATTCCTAGTGTACTTTGTCTGGCAGATGAATATCCCAGTGTGAGCTTGCTTAACTTGAAGACCTAGAAAGTAGCTCATCTGACCCATCATAGACATCTCAAATTTTCCTTGCATCAGCTTACTGAATTTCTCACATAGCTTCTGATAGGGAGAACCAAATATAATGTCGTCCACATAGATCTGAACCAAGAGAATGTCTTCTCCATCTTCTATTCTGAATAAGGTCCGATCAATCAAGGCCTTGGTGAATCCATTCTCTATCAAGAACTGGGATAGCGTATCATACCATGCTCTAGGAGCCTATTTTAGTCCATAAAGAGCTTTTCTTAAATGGTACACTTGGTTGCTCATTTCAAAGCCAGGAGGTTGTTCAACATAAACTTCCTCAGCTAGTACCCCGTTTAAGAATGCACTCTTTACATCCATCTGATACACAGTGAATCCCCTATGAGCTGCATAATCCAGAAACAGCCAAATGGCTTCCAGGTGAGCGACTGGTGCAAAGGTTTCATCATAATCAATTCTTTCTGATTGTGAATAGCCCTTAGAAACAAGTCTTGCCTTATTTCTGGTTATTACATTGTGCTCATCCTTCTTGTTCTTGAATACCCACTTAGTGCCAATCACATCTTGATGAGTTGGTCTGTCTACAAGTTCCCAAACTTGATTCCTCTCAAACTGCTCTAATTCTTCTTGCATAGCCAAAATCCAACTTGCATCAGATAGAGCTTCTTAAACAGTGAGTGGTTCCTTCAAAGACAGATAACAACAATACATTGCACTTTCACCAATCTGATGTCTAGTTTTGACTCTATCAGATGGGTCTCTGATGATCAGATCAGTTGGATGACTGGTTATCCAGGTCCTTCTGTCCTGATTGTCATCTGTTTGGAGAACATCATCCTCTTCTGATAAAGATTCATCACTAGAGACTGGGAGAGGTACTTGAGTAGGATTCACTTGGCATGGATATATCTCAGCTGATGTTGGACTCATTATGTGTTGAAGTCTGTCCGTCGGAACATCAGGTGTTCCCCCTGAACCAGATGGTTCAATTGTTACTGTCTCAGCTGTACCAGCTTCTTTACTGGCAATTGTACATACCTTGGAGTCTGACTAACCTGGTGAATCGTCAAGGTCAAAGTTAGGAACATATACAGTAACGTATTTTGGATCCTTTCCTTTGAGCCTTAATTGATCCATTTTTAGTGAATCTGGTTTGTCTGGTACATCTTGTTCTGCGACAGATTTCTCTTGATCAGATGTTGACTCATCAAAGACCACATGAGGTGTTTCTTCCACAACTAGGGTTCGTTTGTTGAAAACCCTAAATGTTTTGCTAGTTGAGGAGTATCCTAAGAATATACCCTCATCTGACTTGGCATCGAAGGTACTTAACTGACTCTTCCCATTGTTGTGTATGAAACACTTGCACCCAAAAACATGGAAGTAAGAAACACGAGGTTTTCGGTGTCTTGAAGTGAATCTTAGTCAGAGAACATCTGTTCTGCGTTTGACATGTTGTATTGATAGCTTCTGCCCAGAAACGACTTTGAGTTGCATGCTCAGCTAACATGGTGCGTGCAGCTTCTTTAAGTGTTCTGTTTCTTCTTTCTGCTACGCCATTTTGTTGTTGTGTTCTGGCAGCTGATGTCTCATGTTGTATACCAAACTCAGAGCAAAAATCAGATATAAACTGGTTCAAGAATTCCGTACCTTCTCATTCTGAATCTTCTTGAGAAGTTCAGGTAACTTTGTTGTAGTTTCACTCTTTTTATACAAGAATACAACCCAGGTGAACTTAGAATAATCATCTACGACCACTAGAGTGTATTTACGTCCACTGAAACTAAGAGGCGTAACTGGTCCAAATAGATCCATATGGAGCAGTTGTAATACTCTGCTGGATGGAGGAGAAGGTATCCCTTTGAATGAAGCTTTTACTTGTTTTCCCTTCTGACATGCGGCACATGTCTGATCCTTAGAGAATACTTCATTCGGGAGACCTTCAACCAAGGACATCCTTGCTATCTTGTTAAGAGTTTTGAAGTTCAGATGGCTCATTCTCTTGTGCCAAAGCCAACTGGAGCTCTTTGAACTCTTAACAATCAAGCATGCATTTCTTGGACAACTGTCACAATCTGCTATATAAATTGTTCCTTTTCTGGATCCAGTTAGCAAAATCTGTTGAGTCACTCGATTTCTAATTGTGCTTTGATCTGAAGAGAACTCAACACTAAATTCATTGTCGCAGAATTGTGATACAGATAACAGGTTGTGCCTTAAGCCATCAACGTATGAAACACCTGTAACATGTACATCATCGTTCACAAAGGTTCCAACTCCTCTGGTGAAACCAAAGTTGTCATCCCCAAAGAGAACTCGTGGGCCTGGTTTCTCAATGTAGTTACTGAGGAGATGTTGACTTCCAGTCATGTGCCTTGAACATCCACTATCTATGTACTAGATAGTTTCTTGTACACCTCCTTTATTGGCCAGTCCCACTCAAGCCTGCGAGCAAATCAGATTTTAGGTACCCCAGTCGAATTGGGTCTGGGGATTAGAAGTAGGGATCCAAACAAATCTGGCACCTTTGTTAAGCACAGAAGGTTTGATTTGTCTCTCATAAACATTTACATAATCATATGTTTCTTCATATGCAATCTGATCAGTATGATTATTAGTGTGAGCCTTGAATAAATCAGAAGACTTGGGATTTTTTATTGAAACTTGTCTTCTTTTAATCCAGTGGGGCTCAGGTGCAGCAGCCCTAGGTTTCTAATTGTAAGGGTAGGTACGAATGCTACCATTAAAAGATTCATATCTTTCTGGCATAGTTGGTCTTAGCAGTTTACCCTTAGCTTGCTTGTTAGGCAGCTTGGATTGAGTTTGTTGGTCCCGATTTAAAAACCCATGAGTGCGCGGAAGATACCATGTAATGCATATAAAACAGGGGTGAGGGCAGAGTGATTCCAATTTTTTGCTTTTAAGAACGATGTGTGTTGTTTTGCTTATAATCGAATGCATATGGCAAGTAAGAACATAAAGCAGTAAAGAACACACTATTTTATAGTGGTTCGGAGTCCAACTCCTACATCCACTCTTCCCTTTCAGCAGGGGCACCAACTTAACCGACTTAACCAACTAGACTTAGATTAATGTGTTAGTCCAACACAATACAACAGATGTTTACCGAGTTCTCACTCAAACGGGACTTATCACCCTCACGGGATCGCCTACCCTCCCTTTTGGGATTGCTTAGATGTTTACCGAGTTCACACTCAAATGGGACTTATCACCCTCACGGGATCGTCTACCCTCCCTTTCGAGATTGCTTAGATGTTTACCAAGTTCACACTCAAATGGGACTTATCACCCTCACGGGATCTCCTACCCTCCCTTTCGGGATTGCTAGATGTGTACCGAGTTCACACTCACCTACAAACTTATCCTACCAAACTGATTTGGGTAAGGTTTGTTTGGTTTCCAACTAGGTTGAGATTTTCCCTTACATTTGTTTAGCCTCAATGCTAAGGATGGAAAAATCTCTCTAAGGTTAGGATATTACATTTGTGCTTAGATCTAGGGTAGAACACTCTTGAATATATGTGTGTATTTCTTGCTCAATGTTCTATGGTGAAAATGCTAGATGATTTGGCTCTGTAGCTTCAATGGTGTTTTCCACGCATTTCACACACTTCCACTCCACACGAATAATGAAGGAAGAGCTTGTATTTATAGTGTGGATTTAAATGTTACCGTTGGATGGAGTCACATTCAAATCCATACTATTCTGTAGCTTTTTGCAGCTTTTTCAGGCTTGTTGTCTTCCTCTCATTGGTCCACGCCAAATTTGAATCTAACTTGGCTATATTCTTGATTTCCTCGAGTCTCGGGATCTTGATTCTATCTCGAGCCTTCGGTTTTATCGAGCCTTGAGTTATTTGAGCCTTGAGTTATTTGAGCCTTCAAGTTAAGCGAGCCTTCAAGTTATCGAGCCTTGAGGTTTCTTGATTCAAAGCAGACTTCTCTTGTGGACCTTATCGTCGGGCAGACACTCGGGCTCATTTGAGTTCACTCTTGAATTCGAGACATCGACCTCCAGTCCTTGACTCGATTTATCGATTTCTTTTTTGATCGATCAATTTCATCGATCGGATCATCATATCTTCGAGATCAACATATCGAGGATAGAATCAGTCGATTACATCGAGTTAGCATATCAGTTTATCATATCTGATCTCGATCACGTCTGATCTCGATCAGTCTCATCTGTTCCTCTTCATATTTGATCTCGATCACGTCTGATCTTGATCAGTCTCATCTGCTCCTCTTCTGATATGCAACATTCTCTTCTGATTTGCTGGTTTTAGCTTTTCTTCTCTTCTGATTTGCACAGCTCATCAGTTATCTCCGGAACTCATCTAACTCATCTAATCTCGATCAGTCTCGTCTACAGTCTCGTCTGATCTCGATCATCTTCTTCTGATTTCTTGAGTTCCCCCTCAATTTGTTCTTTTGTTCCCTCTTAACTTGTTATCTGTAAGTTAGCTTGAATAACACAAGTTGATAATGTTTTGGCATAATTCATCAAAACTAATATATCCCAACAATTTCCCCCTTTTTGATAATGACGTCAAAACATTAAAATATATGCATTTTTACAAAGATCGGGTTTTTGTTTAAAAAGATCAGTTCAGGTTGTCACTTTGAAATCAGTGAACTTTTGAACTCCCGCTCTGATACCAATTGTTGGTATCAGTTCAGATGTTCACATTGAAAATAGTGATCTTTTGAACTCCCTGCTCTGATACCAATTGTTGGTATCAGTTCAGATGTTCACATTGAAAATAGTGATCTTTTGAACTCCCTGCTCTGATACCAATTGTTGGTATCATTCAGATGTTCACATTGAAAATAGTGATCTTTTGAACTCCCCCCACTCGATACCAATTGTTGGTCCCGATTTAAAAACTCATGAGTGCGCGGAAGATACCATGTAATGCATATAAAACAGGGGTGAGGGCAGAGTGATTCCAATTTTTTTGCTTTTAAGAACGATGTGTGTTGTTTTGCTTATAATCGAATGCATATGGCAAGTAAGAACATAAAGCATTAAAGAACACACGATTTTATAGTGGTTCGGAGTCCAACTCCTACATCCACTCTTCCCTTTCAGCAGGGGCACCAACTTAACCGACTTAACCAACTGGACTTAGATTAATGTGTTTGTCCAACACAATACAACAGATGTTTACCGAGTTCTCACTCAAACGAGACTTATCACCCTCACGGGATCGCCTACCCCACCCTCCCTTTCGGGATTGCTTAGATGTTTACCGAGTTCACACTCAAATGGGACTTATCACCATCACGGGATCGCCTACCCTCCCTTTTGGGATTGCTTAGATGTTTACCGAGTTCACACTCAAACGGGACTTATCACCCTCACGGGATTGCCTACCCTCCCTTTCGGGATTGCTAGATGTTTACCGAGTTCACACTCACCTACAAACTTATCCTACCAAACTGATTTGGGTAAGGTTTATTTGGTTTCCAACTAGGTTAAGATTTTCCCTTACATTTGTTTAGCCTCAATGCTAAGGATGGGAAAATCTCTCTAAGCTTAGGATATTACATTTGTGCTTAGATCTAGGGTAGAACACTCTTGAATATATGCGTGTATTTCTTGCTCAGTGTTCTATGGTGGAAATGCTAGATGATTTGGCTCTGTAGCTTCAATGGTGTTTTCCACGCATTTCACACACTTCCACTCCACACGAATAATGAAGGAAGAGCTTGTATTTATAGTGTGGATTTGAATGTTACCGTTGGATGGAGTCACATTCAAATCCATACTATTCTGTAGCTTTTTGCAGCTTTTTCAGGCTTGTTGTCTTCCTCTCATTGGTCGCGTCGGTTGAATCTAAATTTATATTCTTGATTTCTTGAGTCTCGGGATCTTGATTCTATCGAGCCTTGAGTTTCTTGATTGAGACTTCTCCGGACCTTATACGTCGGGGCATCTTGACACTCGGGCTCCTTTGAGTTCAGCTCTTCTAAATTCAGACATCCTGACCCTCAGGTCACTTGACTCAGGCTATCTGATTTCTTCTTGCCTGATTTGATCAACTCGTCTGATCAAATCATCATATCTTCAGATCAACATATCAGGATAGCATCAGGTTAGTACATTAGGTTAGCATATCAGTTTATCATATCTGATCTCGATAACGTCGATCTCGTCGATCTCATCATCGCTCCTCTTCATATCGATCTCGATCACGTCGATCTTGATCATCTCATCATCCTTTCCTCTTCCGACCGCAACCTTCTCTTCGATTTCTTTGGTTTTAGCTTTTCTTCTCTTCTGATTTTACCAAACTCATCAGTTATCTTGAACTCACCTAACTTCATCGATCTCGATCGGTCCTCGTCTCAGAACCTTGTCTGATCTCGATCATCTTCTTCTGATTTCGTGAGTTCCCCCTCAATTTGTTATTTTCATTCCCCTTAACTTATTATCTGTAAGTTAGATTGAATAACACAAGTTGATAATGTTTTGGCATAATTCATCAAAACTAAAATATCCCAACAGAGTTTACTTCAGCTGGTACTGTCCCTTACGAGATGGTCCAAACTGAGGCCTACTCTGCTGATTTGGCTGAGGTCTCTTCAGAAGAACAAGATTCTTTCGTTGATTCCTCTACCGGTGTGTCGATCGTTTGGGGTCCATTTCTATTCCCTTTCTAATCCGGCACTTACCTTGTCTGGTTAGCTGATCCTTTTCCTTTATCTGATACAGATTTGGCTTTTCATGTATGTTAATCAGAAACTCGTTTGGTTACACTTTTCTGATGTGAACCAGACGGGGCTTTTGAGGATCTAGAAGGGTTCTCATACCCAATTCCCTTCTTGTCAATTGGCGTACGAAAATAGTTGTTCAGATGTTGAACAGTCTTAGAAAATTTCGTGAAAACCTCTATTTTTTACGCAAATTGTCCTCAGATATTTTCAGATTCTCATGCAGTCGGAAGAGTTCATCAAACTTAGCCTGAAGGATTTTGAGTTCTCCAGCTTGTCATTCATTGAGAGCCAACTATTTCTTAATCAGCTTTTCCTGATCAGTAGTACTGACTTTCAGAACCTCCAGTTCTTTAGTCATCTTCTGAACAGTTTCAGTTCATTTTAGTTCAGCTGCTTTACTAGCTTCAATATCCTTGACAAGCCTAATATTCTCAGCCCTTAGGTTATCGTTCTCTACTTCCACTCGTGTATAAGTATCTATTGCATTAGAGAGATAATCAAGCAATTGGTCATTGTAGACCTGCAGGTTAATCTCTCCAGCAGATGTGCTAAGCACAATAGGTGTAGAACAAGAAACCACAGAAGGTTTAGAGATTACCTTAGACTGGTTAGTTTCTCTGGCCATCAGACAGATATCGTCATCAGATGAGAAGTTCAAATCATCGACATCGTCAGTTGTGGTAATCAGACAAAAATCTTCAACAGATGAGTATCCAGAGTCATCTGATGGCAGATAAGAATCGTCAATTCCAGATGTTTCTGCAACCATGGCTTTTCTGTCTCGGTACCTTTGTTCTCTTCTGTTCCGTTTCTCTTCTCTCTCTTTGGGAGTCAGATCGGAGCAATCAGCACTGTAGTGGCCTATTTTCTGACAGTTGTAGCAAACCCTTGAATCTCCAGAATTTCCTCTATTCGGTGAATCATTTCTTCGGTATGATCTGTCAGGAGACTTTCCATTTTGTCTGTAATCAGAACCTCTCTTATCTGATCTTTCATCTCGTCTGCTCTCTCTATGATCCTCTCTTCGATCATCTTTCCTTTCATCCCTGTGATCATCTTTCCGGTCATCTCTTCTGTTGTCCCTATCATCTGAAGAACGATATCTCTCTTGTGATCTGTCTGAAGATCTTCGATCTCTTCCTCTGCTTCGTCGATAGTCATCATAGAACTTTTTGTACTTGCCCATCTGAACATTTGTTCGTTCAAGTTTTCTTGTTAGGAGTGCAATTTGTTCGGCCTGGCTGATGATGTTTCCATCTGGTTCCACGATTCGTGAACTGCTGCTAGTTGCCTGGAATGCAACAGATTTAGCTGAGTTTGCAACAGCTTCAACAGGGACATCATCTGATCCTTGTCCTCTCTCTATCAGGTCGAACTCATGGGCTTTCAAACTGAAGATTAGATCATTTGGTTTTATGGTAGCAATATCTTGACAATCCTTAATCACGGTCACCTTGGTATCCCATTTCTTAGTCAACGATATGAGAATCTTGTAGTTGATATCCTTGTTTGACATTACTCGTCCAAGATCACGAAGTCGGTTGACTCCTCGTGTGATCCTTCCATCAAATTGATCAACTGTTTCATTTGGTAGCATCTTAAGTTTTTCAAATACAACTAGCTCAGCTTGCAGTCTGCTGTCCTTGATATGTTCATTTCCTCTGCAGATTTCAGCAAGCGTATCACAGACTTCCTTAGCTGTCTTCAAGTAATTCACTTTCTCTCTTGTAGTAGCATCCATAGTTTTCATGATGAGGTGTCTGGCAACGGTATCCAGATTAGACAATTTCCTCTCGTCTGCATCCATCAGAGAGGGACACTTTCTGATTCTTGCTCCAACTGGTTGCGTAGGATCTCGTACTACTTCAGCTGGGTTAAAGTGATAGATGATAATCGGTCCTATCTCAAGAATCTCATCCATTCTGTTGCTGATCACTCCCAGATGATCTCTCATGTCGATGGACCAATCTGCATACTCATCAACATAAAACATGGGTAGATTATGGTGCATACCTGAAGTGTTATCCATGATTGTTGTTGGGATATTTTAGTTTTGATGAATTATGCCAAAACATTATCAACTTGTGTTTTTGAAGCTAATCTACAGATAACAAGTTGAGGGGGAACGAAAGAACAAGTTGAGGGGGAACTCACAAAATCAAACATAGATGATCGAGATCAAACGAGGCTGTAGACAAGACTGATCGAGATCATATGAGTAAGATGAGTTCCGGAGTTAACTGATGAGCTGAGCAAAATCATAAGAAAAGAAAAGCTAAGCCAACTGATCAGAAGATTAGATGACCAGATGACCAGATCAGAAGAGGAGGTTGCAGATCAGAAGAGGAGCAGATGAGACTGATCGAGATCAGACGTGATCGAGATCAGATAAGCTAACCTGATATGCTAACCTGATGCTATACTGATCTGATCATGTGAGCTGATCAGATCAGGCGAGAAGAAATCAGATATCAGAAAACCAGAAATCTGCATACCAGATCAGGCGAGAAGAAATTAGAAGAGAAGTCATCAGAAGTCATATTCACTGAGAATCAGAACGCTGCTGATAATCAGTTAGCCTGAGTGCTAGTGACCTGAGGGTCAGATTGTCTGAAGTCAGAAGAGCTGAACTTAGTTAGCCTGAGTGTCAGTATACCTGATCAGACAAGGTCCGCTGAAGAGAAGTCTGTTGAATCAAGAATCCTGAGACTCGGAAGAATCCTGAAGACTCAGAGAACCCTGAAGACTCAGAAGATCCTGAAGAATATAGCCGTTAGATTCAGCTGACGTGGACCAATGAGAGGAAGATAACAAGCCTGAAAAAGCTGCAAAAGCTACAGAGTAGTATGGATTTGAATGTAACTCCATCCAACGGTAACATTCAAATCCACACTATAAATACAAGTTCTTCCTTCATTATTCGTGTGTGAAATGCGTGAAAAACACCATTGAGCTTCAAAGACAAATCATCTAGCATTTCCACCATAGAACACAGAGCAAGAAATACACGCATATATTCAAAAGTGTTCTACCCTAGATCTAAGCACAAATGTAATATCCTAAGCTAAGAGAGATTTTCCCAACCTCAGCATTGAGGCTAAACAAATGTAAGGGAAAATCTCACCCTAGTTGGAAACCAAACAAACCTTACCCAAATCAGTTTGGTAGGATAAGTTTGTAGGTGAGTGTGAACTCGGTAAACATCTAGCAATCCCGAAAGGGGGGGTAGGCAATCCCGTGAGGGTGATAAGTCCCGTTTGAGTGTGAACTCGGTAAACATCTAGCAATCCCAAAAGGGAGGGTAGGCAATCTCGTGAGGGAGATAAGTCCCATTTGAGTGAGAACTCGGTAAACATCTGTTGGGTGTTGGAATAACACTTTAAACTAAGTCCAGTTGGTTAAGTTGGTGCCCCTGATGATAGGGAAGAGTGGATGTAAGAGTTGGCATCCGAACCACTATAAAATCGTGTGTTCTTTACTACTTTATGTTCTTACTTGCCATATGCATTCGATTATAAGCAAAACACACATCGTTCTTAAAAGAAAAAAAAAAATTGGAATTACTCTGCCCTCACCCCTGTTTTATATGCATTACATGGTATTTTCCGCATTCACGGGTTTTCCTAATAGGAACCAACACTTGTGGTGATTTTAGAAGAATATGAGTTTTGAAGACGGTTTTCAAAGATCAGTTCAAGTGACCACAAAGGTTCTTCCTCAAGAACCAATGATATTCAAAGCCAGTGGTCGGAAGAACCACTGCTCTGATACCACTTGTAGGTCTCGAACGGGTTTCAGTGAGGGTTGAAGTCTAGAGGGGAGGGGTGAATAGACTTCAAAAACTTTTCATGGATCAGATGTGATTTCCACGTATGTCTGATCAGAGTGCGAAGTGGATCAGTTTGAACTGATATCCGACTTACTGATCTGACAGGCAGATCAGTTCGGCATCTATCAGTTTAACTGATGGTGCGGAAGATTAGTTAACCCGTGTGAAAATCAGTTTTACTCAACTAAAGATTCTGACCAATCTGGTTTGAATCAGATAACTAAAGTGTTAAGCTGATCAGATCAGTAGCTTGGTGCTAGTCTGATCCTGGTATAGAATATGCATGCAGATAACAAGAGTAGTGTGCAAGTATGTGTAAAGCAGATTAAAGGCACACAGATTTATAGTGGTTCGGACAACTTGTCCTACGTCCACTCTTCCCTACCAGCAGGGATACCAATTTAACCAACTAGACTTAGTTTAATGTGTTAGTCCAACACAATACAACCAACAGATATTTAACGAGTTCTCACTCAACCAATCCCAGAAATCTAATCTAGAAACCCTAGATAGAAATCCTGCTATAACAAACTTAACCTAACAATGTTTGGGTATAAGATTTGTTTTGTTCCAACTGGAATACTATCCTATCTTCTAAGTAGCCTAAAGCTAGAGGATGAGTATTCTTGCTAAGAACTAAGGGATGAACACTTTAAGAATTAATCTTGAGATTGTGTTCTTCGTGCGGAAATCTTGAGAGTTTTTGCTTGTAGATAATTTCTATAACCTTACTAAGAAGGTTTGATCCCTTATCTATAGGCACGAAATCGAACTAGCCGTTGGAGAGCAATTCGAATTTCGGTCTATTTAAGGTAGGTTTGCAGAGTTGATATGATCTTCATCAGAGCCGGCATGGCCGAAAGCGTGCAACTTTGTCCTTTCTAGCCGTTGAACTTTTAAGCCTTCAACCCTGACTCCTATCAGTTCCGTACAAACGTGTCAATCTCTCATTAGCTAGCAAGTACCAAGAGTACTGGTCTAGATAGATCAAAGTGCTTGATGATTGATCGATTTGTTTGATGTAGGTTGTAACTTCCTAAGTTAAACCTTTGTAGGAACTGAACAGATCGGATAACCTGATCTGCCCTACATGAAGTCCTTAACTGTAAGTTGTCTTAGCTTGACTTTTTGACTTCATCTGATGTACTTCGATCTGGTTTTCAGTCTTGATGTCTTCTTCATGGCTTCAGATAGGTTCTGATCTTTGCTTCTGATCTTTACTTCTAATCTTCAAGACATACATTGAGTTCCCCTTCAATGTGTGATCTATTCTATCTTTACATCAGTTGTTCTATACAATTATTATCAACTGGTCAACTTAGTTCTCAAACTAAATCATTAGTCAGCTAACATTTTCTGACTGATCCTATTACATCTATTTTGGAACTTTTATCAAAACTTAATAAATTTCCCAACATTATATCTTGGGCAATATTATTAATTACATGACGATTGCTGACATTCAATACGGATAATCGTGTGCAAGTACGTCCTTGCTTGATTTGTCCCCTTGGTGGGCTCAGAATCTTTATCATACCAAATCTTGCAAGTGGAAATTATTTCCGGTATGGATGATAATGTTGAGTTGTCTTTACTCCAAGGACAAAGATATTAGTTAATATAAAGTTTGTTCAGTGGCTTAATTAATTAATGGACTAAGATAATCTTAAACACGGAAAATAATGACCGGGAGCCATATTATAGTAAAGTCGTAACATGGGTTAAGATGGATAGTTCAATATTAATTTTATAGTGGAGTAAATTAATATTAATGGGGTTGAATAATATTTGGCCCAATATTATAGCTTCATAGTCCATTGAAGGTCCAATCTTAATTCTCATAAAGGCCCCTCAAATAGCCCAAAATATAGTCCAATTAATGAAAAGGAGAAGAAAATATTTTGCCTAATATTTCTTTTTTTTTTTCAAAAATTTGTAGGAAAAAGGAAGAAAAGTTTTTCTTGATTTTCTTGTAGATATTTTGTGGAAAGAGATAAGTATTCTTGGAATACATAATTATCCCATAAATTCAAGAAGTCAAATCTTGATTCCTATTACCTTGTTATTTTCAAAAATTTAGGGAAAGGGGGAAGAGAGATTTTTATGGAAAAATTTAATTAAGGAGAAAAGAATATAGGAGATATATTCAAGATTTTTTGGAGACCAAAAAAAAAGATTTTCTTCCTTATTTTTCTCCTCAAAAAAATCGGCCCCCCCTTGTCCTATATATAGGGGATGAATCTTTCATTCCCAAGTGCAATTCTATGTGTTGGAAATATTAGAAATCCACAAAGGTGGTGGCAAAATATTTTATTTTCCTCTCTTGTTAAAATCGTTCGTGTGAATCCTCCCACCGGATTACGTTCGTGGACTTCGGACATATTTGGGAAGGCTCTTTGGGTTGATCCAACATCTCAACGGTTGTCTCTACAAGAGGTACGTAATCTCGTAACTCCTAAATTCCGCATGCTTAGGATTTAAGTGGATTATGTGTACGCATGATTGTTTATTTGCTTATTGAATATTATGTTGAATTGATTTAGGATTAATTCATGTTAGTAATTAATTGATTAATTTAAATATATATTTAAAATCATCTCGAATAGATCCGGGCACCCATTTTTTCGCAACAGCTATGGATGAATCGCCTACTGAGAATGAGATTCTACATCAACTACGGGTTCAGGGTCATACGAGACCTCCTCTTAGCACTCTAATGGTGAAATGGAGGCCTATTGCTTGATCTTTTTTCAGGTGGTATTTTTCAAAATTGACCGGATTTTTTATTGTTGTTTCTTTCACGAGCCCAATTGGGTGAGGATATCTCCGTGAAGCAGAACTAATGACTGGTCTTTCATCTATTTGGATGACAAATGTGAATGGTTGGAGGAAGCTTTGGATCGAATCTGATTTGATACGGGTTGTGCCAACTTTGAAAGGATGGAGGAACGATGTTACTTGGCACTTACAGAGACTTTGGAGCATCGTTGTTGAGCTCAGGCAAAATATGGAGATTAATGTGTCGCATATTTTTTGGGATGCTAATATGGCTGCAAACATCATTGCTAAGTTGCACACTCGGGAGATATAAATTGGAAGTTGTCCGGAGTTTTTCGCAGATTAATTATATTACGACATGTCACGAGTTTATACATGTATCTCTCATTAGTTTGGTATTTTATATCATCTTTTTGAGAAGTGATCCTTTTTCTCTTTGACGGGAGGTTTTGTCCCTAATGAGAGTATAATATTCCAAAAATTATATGTTTTATGTTGTAATTATATTTGTATCCATATTATAGATATATGATAACATTAATACAATTAATGTAAAAGTATAATATTAAGTATGTATTAATATTATTCCTTCTTGCACATAATTTACTTTACAAGATAATTATTATTGAGTAACACTCCTATGAACCAGATCTATACATGAACTCAATCACCGTTATGTACAAACTCTATTATTATCATGCATAAATACTATTATTATTAAATAAAATATTTTTTAATTAGTGATAATATTTATGCATAACAGTGATAGAGTTTGTATATAACAGTGATAGTGCATATACATAACAATGATACGAAAAAAGTAAAGTTAACTATAAACTCGGTTCACACAAAGTTTTGTCAATATTTAGTGACAATAATGACCGTGCGCTAGCATGGGTGCACTACTAGTTATTAATAACATACTTTCGAACAAATTATCAATGAAGATATTATTATCAATGAAGGTATTATTGATGACTGTCTCTCAAAATGCTAGAAGGTGTCACTTAAATTATTTATGTTTATACACAAACTCTCCTTTGAAAATTGTTCATAATATGAATTGATATCATTACAGTTATAAACTGATATCATTACTATTATAAATTACTAATACACCGTGCATTTAATGTTATGATATTAGTTTATAAGTGTTATGATATCAATTGATAAGTGTTGTGATATTAGTTGATAAGTGTAATGGGGTGAGATTCTTACCAGCATTACTTAGATTAATGTCCAAACATCCTTACATCTATGAATCAATAATTTTTATGTTAATGCTTATGTGTTCTTGTGTAGTTATCCACCATAAATGATGATTAGACTATACTTAAACTCTGTCATGTTTATGCACTAATTCTATCACAATTATACATAAGCATTATCACTGTCTATAATGTGCATCCGATGGCTCTTAAAAGTAATTTTACATATATCATAGTTACACGATATTTCTAATAATCTAAATTAAATTTGTCATCTGATTTGTATTTTATTTGTAATGTGTAGATATGTACCCCTTCAATGGATTTAACCGTCATAATATGCATGATGATTATTTTGGATTGGTAAATTTTTTTAAATGAATAGTTATATATTTTACCGTCATTATATGTTTTTTTTTATTTTTGTATGCTTTTAGACTCATTTGCTTCTGCCACGTGATCGGTTGAAAGACATTTTACCCGTACGCAATCAAGGCAAAACATGTAAGATATTTTGTTTTAAAATTTATTTTGTCTATTAGTTCTTTTTAAGTGTATTTTTTACGGAAATTCTTGCAACCTGTTATATGTCTTTTGCGAAGGTAACGATAGTGAGTGTTGCCGCAAGAGAGAAGTACAATACTCGGATTAGGCTGTCCGAGCAACAACTGGTACTTTTTTGGGGCACCCGTTACCTTTGCTAGTGCGGTAGCATTCCTCGAATCGCGAGTTCTGATGAAGGAGGATATATACCCCTGGACCGGGGTAGTTGATGGCACACGTCTTTCCCCTCTTCCAAAATTTCCTATAAGTTTTTTTATATATATTTTTTAAAATCTTTTATTGAATCTTATAAAAACTTGTACTTTTTTGTAGATCTCAGGTTTTAAACCTACGTTTAAATGTATAACTACGTTGGAGTTTCCCTAGGTCTTAAAATTTAGGCCTATTGCATTGGGTTTCGTTTTCAAGCCAAGGTATAAGAATTGGGTATGTTATTTATTTTATTTTATTTATTTATTAATTTTTTTTGTTTATATTTTTATTTTATATATATATATATATATCTCACTTAGTGTAACAATGGATGTAGAGGAGTATTCCGATAACCAGCATATTAGTATGATCTAGTTGAACAATTAAAGTGCGGTCTGGTTTTTCCTTCTCCAGCAGGACATGCCGTAACTGTTGTTGGATTTGGAGTCGAGAGGGTTATAGAGTATGGAGTCGCATGGGATCAAAGTTATTTTATTATCCAAGATTCGATGGAAGATGGAATCAATCGGGGCTATCAAAAGTTATCTCCCGATGTTTTGCTTGAAGGTTATGTTGTTGAAAAAGTCGAAGAAAAAATAATTCAGAGTAATCAAGATATTGATTTTATAAAATTAAATCAACGGTACTGTTCTTCAGTTACTTTTGATTGTTTTCATATGCTTAATGTTGGACAATGAAGTTCTCCTGTTATTTGCTTCATTTCCTGTTAATTCTTCAGTTACATAATGTTAGACATTACTATATATATTTTAAAATTCAAAAGAAAAATTCACACGCTTATTTTAAAGCCTTTGCCCATTAAACCCGTTAAACTATAGTCACTCATATTTGTTAGTTAATGTAACATTTGGTAAAGGACCATCACCAGTGGAATTATTAATGTATTAAAAAATACAACTAGTATTAATTGATAATTACACATATATTTAGAAAACATATTAGTTTTTTTTTTTTTTGAATATTGAACTCATTTAAAAAAAAAAAAAAAAACCTCGGAGAATGAAACTATTTGATGAAAATACACATAATGATATTAATATACAATCTGGTGAAGATTATTTTTGAGCTAATCATTTTATTATTGTAGCTGATGTTGCTTCGCCTCTTTAGAAAGTAAATTTGAACAATTGCAAATGTATGATATTTTTTTTTATATTATTCAAATAAACTAAAGTCTTTGGATGATGAAAACTTAGAAGAATGTTGTAAGAATTTTTAGAATACTTTAAAGCATGAAAACTCTTTCGATATTGATTCAAGTGATTTATTTTTTGGCCGAAATGTGTAATAAAAGACTTTATTAGCAGAAAAAAGATTGTTGCTTGAAACTCTTGAATTTGTAAATGCTCTGAGTTGTTATCTTAATCTCTTTATTGCGTATATAATATTATTAACGATACTTGTGAATGTGGTATCTCCAAAAAGAAGTTTTTCTAAATTAACATTATTAATAACATACTTTCGAACAAATTATCAATGAAGATATTATTATCAGTGAAGATATTATTGATGATTGCCTCTCAAAATGCTAGAAGGTGTCATTTAAATTATTTATATTTATAAACAAACTCTCCCTTGAAAATTGTTCATAATATGAATTGATATCATTACACTTATAAACTGATATCATTGCTCTTATAAATTACTAATACACAGTGCATTTAATGTTATGATATTAATTTATAAGTGTAATGATATCAACTGATAAGTGTTGTGATATTGGTTGATAAGTGTAATGGTATATATTTTATACTATGAACAAGTTTCACATGATAATTACTCATGTATATACTTTCATTTTATTGTTTTTAGGTTGCTTATATTTTTTATGTTGGCAAAGGCAGACCCTTTTTTTTTGTCGTCCCGGGCCTAAAGAATGTCGGGACTGGTCCTGCATGAGAGTGAGTAAAGAATGAAGAAGAAGAAGAAGAAGAAGAAGAAGAAGAAGAAGAAGTTCATTCTGTATGTTTTTTATAGTAGTGGAAATAGAAATAGTAAAGTTTCTTGGAGCAGTATCGAGAAGTATCTTTTGAAGGGGATTGATAGTATGACTGTTTATTTAATCTCTCATTCTTAGGATGCATATGTGGGTCTGCAGAGGGGGCTGTTGTGTTTAAAAACTAACTGGAGAACCCCTTATGATACCTTTTTCCTCTTCAATGTTATCAAAGGTCAATACCTGAGGCTTCCGATGTGCAAGCACGAAAGAGATGTTACTTGGACATACGGATTCGGGGAAGGTCTCGTCTCTCGCCAGCATAAGCTAGTGCATGTAGACTCTTGGGAGAGCATTCCATCTATGTAGTCGGATCAGGTGCATAGGAAGTACTCCCCAAACGTGTTGCACATAGATACCTTAAGATTGCTGAAAAAAGAAATGGGTGGGGCTTGTTTTTGAAGGGGACATCCATTGGCTGTATGCGGAGGGTGATGGTACCCCTGATATTTCGGTTTACAACGTCGACACAGAAATCTTCAGCAAATACTCCGTCCAACCTCCTATGCCCGAACCACTTGAAAAGACGAGACAGTTATTTCTGTCCCAAGACGAGCTAGGGCTTTGTTCAAACACAAGCGACAGAAAGCCCGTTATCTAAATTTTGGAGTCGGTAGCGTGGGTAAAACGGTTTTTGATAGTCGTGTAAGTTGATTTTCTTGGAGACTCTAAAGTTCTCACTCCAGTGAAGATATACAAGAATGGTTGGGTGTTGTTTTTTTCTTCAAGTCATGTGCTTTTCTATTATGATATTATTCATGGAGAAATCATAGACTTGGTGAATGATATATTTGAGCCTCCATATTTTATTTTATTTTACAAAAATTTCCATTGATTTATTTTAAAATTTCCTTGCATGTTACATTTTTAGTTATGTTTTTTTACTGTTGAACTCAACTCAACTTATAAAGTGGTTTAAATAAGTATAAGTAAGATTCTTTGACCTCCAAAATTCAAATGCAGTTTCACTAATCTTCTCCATCTTCATTATTCATCTCTGAAAATTTGTCTTCATTATTGATCAATTCAATGTAGTTTTTGTTAGTTCTAGGTATCGAACCCTGTATTTCTCTGTTGGGATATTTTAGTTTTGATGAATTATGCCAAAACATTATCAACTTGTGTTTTTGAAGATAATCTACAGATAACAAGTTAAGGGGGAACGAGAGAACAAATTGAGGGGGAACTCACGAAATCAGAAGAAGAAGATCGAGATCAGACGAGGCTGCAGACGAGAATGATCGAGATCAGTTGAGTAAGATGAGTTCCGGAGTTAACTGATGAGTTGTGCAAAAATCAAAAGTTAAGAAAAGCTAAAGCCAGCAAATCAGAAGAGAAAGTTGCAAATCAGAAGATGAGCAGATGAGACTGATCAAGATCAGACGTGATCGAGATCAGATATGATAAACTGATATGCTAACCTGATGTACTGACCTGATGCTATCCTGAGATGTTGATCTGAAGATATGATGATCTGATCAGTCAAGCTGATCAGATCAGGCAAAGAAGAAATCAGATAGCCTGAGTCAATGTGACCTGAGGGTCAGGATGTCTGAATTCAGAAGAGCTGAACTCAGTAAGCCTGAGTGTCAGTATGCCTGATCAGACAAGGTCTGCTGAAGAGAAGTCTGCTGAATCAAGTAACCTGAAGGCTCAGATAACCTGAAGGCTCTGATAACCTGAAGGCTTAGATAAAGGCTCAGATAACCTGAAGGCTCAGATAGAACTGGAGATCCTGAGACTCGGAAGAAACTGAAGAATATAGCCATTAGACTCAGCTGACGTGGACCAATGAGAGGAAGACAACCAGCCTGGAAAAGCTGCAAAAAGCTACAGAATAGTATGGATTTGAATGTAACTCCATCCAACGGTAACATTCAAATCCACACTATAAATACAAGTTCTTCCTTCATTATTAAAAGTGGAAGTGTGTGAAATGCGTGAAAACACCATTGAAGCTACAGAGCCAAATCATCTAGCATTTCCACCATAGAACACAGAGCAAGAAATACACGCATATATTCAAGAGTGTTCTACCCTAGATCTAAGCACAAATGTAATATCCTAAGCTTAGAGAGAATTTTCCAACCTTAGCATTGAGGCTAAACAAATGTAAGGGAAAATCTCAACCTAGTTGGAAATCAAACAAACCTTACCCAAATCAGTTTGGTAGGATAAGTTTGTAGGTGAGTGTGAACTCGGTGAACATCTAACAATCCCAAAAGGGAGGGTAGGCAATCTCGTGAGGGAGATAAGTCCCGTTTGAGTGAGAACTCGGTAAATATCTAGCAATCCCGAAAGGGGGGGTAGGCAATCCCGTGAGGGAGATAAGTCCCATTTGAGTGAGAACTCGGTAAACATCTAGCAATCCCGAAAGGGAGGGTAGGCAATCCCGTGAGGGAGATAAGTCTCGTTTGAGTGAGAACTCGGTAAACATCTAAGCAATCCCGAAAGGGAGGGTAGGCGATCCCGTGAGGGAGATAAGTCTCGTTGGTTAAGTTGGTGCCCCGAAAGGGAAGAGTGGATGTAGGACGAGTTGTCCGAACCACTATAAAAATTGTGTGTTCTTTACTGCTTTATGTTCTTATCTTGTCATGTGCATTCAATTATAAGCAACACACATCACATGAGCTTAAAACGCAAAAAAAAATTGGTATCACCATTCCCTCACCCCTATTTTATATGCATTACATGGTATCTTCCGCGCACATGGGTTTTTCAAAAATCGGGACCAACAATTGGTATCAGAGCGGGGAGTTCAAAAGGTCACTGTTTTTTAATGTGAACATCTGTACTGATACCAACAAGTGGTATCAGAGCAGGAGCTCAAAAGGTTCACTGATTTCAAAGTGACCACCTGAACTGATCTTTTTTAAAAACAAAAACTCGATCTCTGTAAATGCATATATTTTAATATTTTGGCGTCATTATCAAAAAGGGGGAAATTGTTGGGATATTTTAGTTTTGATGAATTATGCCAAAACATTATCAACTTGTGTTATTCAAGCTAATTTACAGATAACAAGTTAAGGGGGAACGAAAGAACAAATTGAGGGGGAACTCACAAAATTAGACGTAGATGATCGAGATCAGACGAGGCTGCAAACGAGACTGATCGAGATCAGATGAGAAAGATGAGTTCCGGAGTTAACTGATGAGATGTGCAAATCAGAATTGAAGAAAAGCTAAAGCCAGCAAATGATAAGAGAAGGTTGCAGATCAGAAGAGGAGCAGATGAGACTGATCAAGATCAGACGTGATCGAGATTAGATATGAAGAGGAGCAGATGAGACTGATCGAGATCAGACGTGATCGAGATCGATATGATAAACCGATATGCTAACCTCGATGTAATCGACTGATGCTATCCTCGAGATGTTGATTCGAAGATATGATGATCCGATCACAAGCCGACGATCGCAAAGAAGAAATCGATAAATTGAAGTTAACGGACCGAGGGTCGATGTCTGAATTCAGAAGAGCTTAACTCAAGAAGCCTCGAGTGTCAAGAGATGCCCGACGCATAAGGTCCGGCCAAGAGAAGTCTGCTGAATCAAGTAACTCAAGGCTCGGGATAACCCGAGGCTCGATAAAGGCTCGATAAACTCAAGGCTCTTGATAAAGGCACAGATAACTCAAGGCTCGATAGAATCAAGATCCCCAAACTCGAAGAAATCAAGAATATAGTCGTTAGACTCGGTGGCGTGGACCAATGAGAGGAAGACAACCAGCCTGGAAAAGCTGCAAAAAGCTACAGAATAGTATGAATTTGAATGTAACTCCATCCAAAGGTAACATTCAAATCCACACTATAAATACAAGTTCTTCCTTCATTATTAAAAGTGGAAGTGTGTGAAATGCGTGAAAACACCATTGAAGCTACAGAGCCAAATCATGTAGCATTTCCACCATAGAACACAGAGCAAGAAATACACGCATATATTCAAGAGTGTTCTACCCTAGATCTAAGCACAAATGCTATATCCTAAGCTTAGAGAGATTTTCCCAACCTTAGCATTGAGGCTAAACAAATGTAAGGGAAAATATCAACCTAGTTGGAAACCAAACAAATCTTTACCCAAACCCAAAAGTTAGGTTAAGTTTGTATTACCGCAAGATTTCAGACTTGGGATTCTAGTTTCTGATTTCTGGGATCGGTTGAGTGTGAACTCGGTAAACATCTATAGGCAATCCCGTGAGGGTGATAAGTTTCGTTTGAGTGTGAACTCGGTAAACATCTATAGGCGATCCCGTGAGGGTGATAAGTCCCGTTTGAGTGTGAACTCGGTAAACATCTATAGGCAATCCCGAGAGGGAGATAAGTCCCGTTGGTTAAGTCGGTTAAGTTGGTGCCCCTGTGTTAAGGGAAGAGAGGATGTAGTGTTGGGATTATACTGGAAAGTATGCTTTTACTTTGTATAATCGAAACTGAATTTCCAGACTTATTTACTGAAATAAATTGTTTATTACTAATGCTTTAAATATGATTGAATGTTACATATATTTACTGCATAACTGTTCAATAATTCGTACATGTTACATTGTAGTTAATTTAGTGATACCAGATCACAGAAGATTAAATTAACAGTCCCTTGTAACTAAGAGTACGCCATTCACGACCTAGATGGAAATGAACAACCCATCGTGAAAGGTTGAGGTGTAAGGCTCAGATTGGTTTGTCTTGACCATGAGATTACACTAGTGCATGACTGATGCGCTGAATAGGACCTACAGGAGGATAAATTCTTCAGAACTGAACAAGGAAGAATTAGACCTCAGTGGTTCGTTATTACTTAACCTTCGTCCCTTAAATAGGATCACGTGGGATTGGTAACTATTGCTTTGACTTATCATGGGTAGCGAATCAGATAGAGATTCAATACTTTTTATCTTGGGCAATATTATTAGTCACATGTGATTGCTAAGATTTAATACTAAGAATCGTGTGCAAGTACGCTTGTTTGATTTTCCCCCTTGGGAGGTTCATAAGCTTTATCATACCAAATCTTGCAAGTGGAATTTGTTTCCGGTATGGATAATAATGTTGAACCGTTCCTTGACCAAGGACAAAAGATATTAATTAACGGAAAGCTATTTCAGTGGCTTGAATTAATTAATGGGCTAGATAATCTTAAACACGGGAAATAATGATCGGGAGTCATATTGACTGTAATATGGGTTTAGATGGATAGTGCAATATTAATTATGTAGTGGGATTAATTAATATTTATGGGCTTGAATTATATTGTGGCTCAATATTAGATATTCAAGATCCATTAGAAGGTCCAATCTTAATTCTCCTAAAGGCCCCCTGAGTAGCCCAACAAATAGTCAAATAACTGAAAAATGTGATTAAAATAAAATAAATATTGTTGCTTAATTTTTCCAACCAAAAATTTCGAAATTTATAGATATGTTGGGAGAAAGATTTTCTTTGAATTTTGTTATGGAATGAAGATATGTATTCTTGGAATACAAGATTATCTCATTAAATTCAAGAAATTCCCCACTAGCTTATCTATATAGTAATTTTTGAAAAAATAGAAAATATGATGAGCAAGAAAGATTTTCTTGATTTTCTTGAAAAGATATTATAGAAGATATATATTTATTGAAATACAAGAATATCTCATAAATTCAAGAAGATCCAAATCTTGGATTCTTGCACATTAATTTTCGAAAAAATCCATATTAGAGGAGGTGGAATTTTTGTGGAATATTTTAATTATGGGAAAAATAATATAGGAGATATATTCAAGATTTCTTGGTGACCAAGAAAAGTCTTTTCCCACATTGTTTTCCTACAAGAAATTCGACCACTCCCTCTCCTATAAATAGGGGATGATTAGTTCATTCCCAAGTACAATTCCATGTGCTGGAAAAATTAGCAAATCCACAAAGGTGGTGCAACAAAGTTTATTTTTTCCTTTTGTTAATTGTTCGACAAGTGTCCTTCCACCGGATAGTTGAGCAAGGGCTAAGGAATACTTGGGAAGTCCTTTTGGTTAGTCCGTCCGACCGAAGTCACTGTCATCCCGAGAGGTACGTTCACATAAACCCGTAGATTCCGCATGCGTAGGTTCTACGTGGCTTTTTATATGCATGATATGTTGTTGCAATTATTATTTGAATTAATATAGGATTAATTCATCCTAGTAATAATTAATGAATTAAATTTGTATTTAAATATTCACCCCGAATAGATCTGTGTAACTCATTCCCCAACAACTGGTATCAGAGCCACGGTTTCGGGCTCTGAATTTTTTAAATTGTAATTTAATTCGCGGACATTAAATTTGAAGTTGGATAGTAGAACTGTTAGATCTGTTTTGCAGGTATCCAATTGTCATGGATTTTAATGTGTTTATTTATGCATGCATATAAACTGTGTTTTTTAATTCGATTCGTTCGGATTTGTTTTACCTCGTGAGAAAATCCACGAGTAGACTAGAATTTGTTTGATTTGATCAATGTAATAGACTAGTCTAGATCTAGGTTTATTTATTTTTTGTAAATAAATTGTAACCGGATCGGGAACGAAGAGATGAAGAATTAAAGGACGAAATCGTAACCAGCGTGGCGGCCTTGGTTAAATCCGGCATGCATGGGCGCAGGGCGCAGGTCGGGCGGTGTGGCCAGAGAGAGTGGTCACAAGACGTGGCGGGCGCTTAGAGGCGCACGCGCATCGCGTACTCGGCCCAAAGCCGGATGGATGGCGCCCGGACACGGCATCGCCGAGGTCGCGGCTAGGAAAGGCGGTGAACGGTGAACGCGGATGAAGACGTTGTGCCGCCGAGAGTCGCCGACGCCGACGCATGCCAAGGCATGCCGAGGCATGGTGGGCGCTGACCACGGGCGAAAACCGAGGCAACCGAGGTCATTAGGCCAAGTGGCCGGCGGATCGGACGTGCATCCATCCCAACAAGGAAGCTTTGGCGTGGCATTTCGAGAGGCGTAAGTATTTTTTTCGAGAGGAACAAGTGGGAGAAATTCGAGATGTGTTTCTTCAAGATCAAGTCAAGAAAAATCAAACCATGACAATTGGATAATTTGTGTCCAATATGTTTATTTTTCTGTTTTGCTTGATTTATTTGTGTTATCTTATGCTTTATTTAATTTGTTTAAATGTGTTTGCATGAGGGTTGCCAAATGGAAAAATCTCACCTTCAAAAATTACTAAGTATGTTTAAATAATTAATTGACAATTTTATTCCGGATAATAAAATTGAATTAATTTTGACCTCCATGATTTATTTATTTGTGAATTCTTTTGGAGAAATTCCCCCAACGGGACGGTCAAAAGATAGCTTTCACATGAATGAATTCCAAACGGATGATTTTGGGTTATTACTAGTGTATGGCGATGACCTCCCAACGAGGCTCGATCAAAGCAAAATAATAATCCTGTATTTAATCATGGTTATTACTTAGGTATAAAATTGATATGCATATACTTCCCCGAAGTCCCTGTCAATTTTATATTGGTCAAGTGGGAGCCAACTATTAATCTGGATATTAAAGGTTTGTAACTGTTCTTGTTTGTAACCTGCTTGAAAGTGTTTAAATAATGACCCACCCAATGTGGCTTATTTAAACTGTTTTGAGATGTTGGCTGATGCATGTTCATTTTTTTTTTTTGAGATTTTAAATATGATGCATGTGATCGAATCTTGTGATATACTTGTGCTATTGCATATAGTTGTTTATTTCGATTCAAAGATGTCGTTACCTTTTTTAATCCATTTGTTATTATACTTAAAGTTAATACAATATGTATGGAAACTATATTGATTGAAACGAAAAAATTATAATTGTCCTAACTGCACAAAATCACAAGTGGATTCTTAACACACCAAAATCAGATGAGCCAACTGACGAGTCAAAACATGCGGGACTCGTCAGATCACCTTGCGAGAGATGTCGTCGCTGAAAATGGTGGAGGGCAAGCCCGTAAGGGATTACATCCTCAAAATAGATGGCCCATCTGAACAAACTTGAGATTCTGAGTGCAGATTATGATCTGGAGACTCAGATGAATTTGGTACTTCACTCTCTGCCCAAAAAGTTTTTTGAGCATTTTGGCCTCGCTAGCTAATTTGTTGCAAGCTTTTGGTCTCGGCAGAAATGTTGATAAGGCACCAAACTCAAGTTTTGACGGCAAGTGGTCTGTCTTCATCTTCTAGGCCAAAGGAAGGCAAGATAAAGAAGGGGACCAAAAAGGCCATAAGCAATAAAACTCAACTGTTGCCAAGGGCAATGGTAAGATGAGGAATGCTTGTTGTGTCAAGGAAAATCCAAAGAGGAAGTGCTTAAGATGCGGTAAGGGAGGACAATGGAGGTTTTGCCTGTTCCAACCCCAAAAGGGATGGAAAGAAAGGTAATTATCACGCACTAGTTGTTGAAACTTGTTTAGCGGCGTATACTTCTCATTCGTGGGTGGTTGATACGAGATCCACTAATCATGTTGGCTTCACGGGTTCTAAATGATCCGGCAACTTAGTGGGAGTGAGATCCTCATCACACTGGGCAACGTTACGAAAGTAGAAGACATTGCAATGCTACGTAAGTGGCAGATATTGCAATGCTACGATAGTAATGATTATTGGAATACTACGCAAGTAGCAGACATTGCAATGCTACATGAGTAGCAGTTAAAGCAGTGGGAGAAGTGCACCTATCTTTTGAAGATAAAGTTTTTTTGAGATTATCTTTATGTTCCCAGTTTTAGAAAGAATTCACCTTCAGTTTCTAAAATTCGATTAAAGGACACTAAGTTTCTTCTAATAAGAATGACATCATTTTTGAAATGATGAGTCTATCTGTTACGGGACATTGATGGAAAATCTCTATACAATTAACTGTGCACACCACTCATGAAATGCATCCTATAACACATCAATTATTTCCGACAAAAGAAAGCGTGAACGAAATACTTCTTTGGCATCTAAGATTAGGTCATATAAATCCAAAGAGGATCCAAAGGTTGGTGAAAGATGGTTCACTGGAGCGTCTCCAAGTTGAACAAATCTCAACCTGCGAATCATGTTTGGAGGGTAATATGACCAAGAGGGCATTTGGAGCCAAGGGGAATAGGGCCAAAGAAGTGTTAGAGATCGGTCACACAGATGTATGTGGTCCAATGTCAACCAAAGCAAGAGGAGGTTATGAGTGATTTTATTAATGATTACTCAAGGTACGGTTACATTTTCCTCATGAAGCATGAATCTGAGACCTTTGAGAAATTCTAAGAATTTAAGGCTCAAACAGAGAATCATAGGGAAAAACGTATCAAGTCTCTACGATCTGATCGTGGAGGCGAATACCTCAGCGATGAGTTTTTGAACTACTTATCTGATGAAGGGATTGTATCCCAGCTCACTGCACCCGGAACCCCTCAACAAAACGGGGTTGCAGAGCGAAGAAACATAACTCTTTTGGAAATGGTTAGATCAATGATGAGTTATGTGGATCTTCCCAAGTCGTTCTGGGGTTATGCCTTGGAAACAGCGACTTACATTCTGAACTTGGTGCTATCCAAATCGGTTCCCAAAACTCCCAAAGAATTATGGACCGGTCGCAAGCCTAGTATGAGACACATGAGAATTTGGGGGGTGTCCGCCCACGTGTTGGACAAGGAAGCCCGGTAAGTTGGATCCTCGATCGTAATTAAGGTTTTTTTGTAGGATACCCCGAGGGAACAAAAGGGTGTATGTTCTATAGTCCCGAAGATCAAAAGGTGGTCATGAGCACCCACTTTAGATTTTTGGAAGAAGACTATATGAACCAAAGAAAACCCAGAAGTGAGATTACCTTAAATGAGCTTAGAGGGTAAACCTCAGTGCCAACTGTACTAGATGATATACCAAACGATACGCTTTCACAACCGGAGCCTCGTCGTAGTGGGAGGGTTGTTAGACAGCCCGAGAGATTCATGGGAATAGGAGAGTCCTCAGACTTGATTCCCGGACAAGACAAATCAGACCCATGGACATATGAAGAGGCACTCCAAGATAAGGATACAGATTCTTAGCAAACAGCAATAAAAGCCAAAATGGGTTCTATGTTTCATAATAGAGTGTGGGAGCTAGTCGAACCACTTAATGGGGTCAAACCCATTGGATGCAAGTGGGTATATAAGAGGAAAAGAGGACTGGACGGGAAGGTTGAAACCTTTAAAGCAAGACTAGTGGCGAAAGGTTATACTCAGAAAGAAGGGATCGATTATGAGGAAACTTTTTTCGCCTGTAGCCATGCTTAAGTCCATCTGTATTCTCTTATCGATTCTTTGCGATTTCAACTTTGAAATTTGGCAAATGGATGTCAAGACAGCTTTCCTTAACGGAAGTCTTGATGAAGAGATCTATATGCAACAACCCCAAGGTTTCATTGAAACAGGCCAAGAACACCTAGTTTGTAAGCTCAAGAGGTCCATTTACGGACTCAAACAGGCATCCAGAGCTTGGAACCAAAGTTTTGATCATGTAATAAAGTCTTATGGGTTTGATCAAAACGATTTTGAAAGTTGTGTGTATAAAAAGCGTGTCGGAACTGCATTGGTATTCTTAGTGCTATACGTAGATGACATTGTGATCATCGGGAACGATGTGAAGGTGTGATCAGACGTAAGGGCATGGGTTTCAAAATAGTTTGATATGAAAGAGTTAGGGAAAGCCAAACATATCCTTGGGATCAAGATAACTCGAGATCGCCAGAAAAGGATTATCGGGTTATCGCAAGTTTCATACATAGACACTGGTTTTGAAACGATTCAGCATGCAAGATTCCAAGAAAGGATTCGTACCTTTCAGACTTGGAATCCATCTATCCAAGAAAATGTTCCCTAAGACGAAAAAGGAGATAGATGACATGAAAGGTATTCCTTGTGCTTGGTACCATCGAAACCTTATGTATGCATTGTTGTGTACGAGACCGGATATCTGCTTTGTCGTAGGCATGGTAGCAAGATATCAAAGTAACCCAGGGAAAGCGCATTGGACTACAGTTAAAAACATTCTGAAGTGTCTGAAAAGAACTCGAGATAGAATGTTGATTTATCAGTCAGATACTCAAATCCCCATCGACTACACGGACTCAGATTTCCAATCAGATATAGATTCGTAAATTATTATCGCCTCAGTTATTGTGTTTCCATTTGGGAAGTGTAGCCATCAAATGGATGAGTGTGAAGCAGAAATGCATCACTGACTCAACCATGGAACTCGGGTAAGTAGCTGCTTGTGAAGCAGTGAAAGAACCGATTGGGCTCTAGACCTTCTTAGTGGACTTGGATGGTGTTCTGAATTTGTCTAGCAATATCCGCTGGGGCGATTTTGCAAATTCAAGAGAACCAAGAGTCCACGAGTCAAACAAACACATTAAAGGAAAGACATCTTATACGAGAAATCGTTAGAGAGGAGATATAGATGTGGCAAAGATAGCGTCGAGGACGACTCAGCAGATCCATTCACAAAGCGCCCGCCTCAATACATTCGAGAGACATGTGAGTGGAATGGGTGTCAAGACCGATTGTCAATCTGGCTTTGAGTATAAGTGGGAGAAATTATTAGGTTCGTGTAGGTGACATTAGATGTCACGGACTACGCGAGATATGTTGTAGTATACTTAAAAGCAGACTTTGAGTATAAGTGGGAGATTATTGGGATTATACTGGAAAGTATGCTTTTACTTTGTATAATCTAAAACCTAATTTCGGACTTATTTAGTGAAATAAATTGTTTATCATCGATGCTTTAAATATGATTGAATGTTACATATATTTCTTTGATAAGCTGTTCAATAATTCGTACATGTTACATTGTAGTTAATTTAGTGATACCAGATCACGAAGATTAAATTAACAGTCCCTTGTAACTTAAAAGTACGTCATTCACGACCTAGATGGAAATGAACAACCCATCGTGAAAGGTTGAGGTGTAAGGCTCAGATTGGTTTGTCTTGACCAAGAGATTACACTAGTTCATGACCGATCTATTTGAATAGGACCTACTGAGGAGGATAAATTCTTAATCGAACAAGGAAGAATTAGACCTCGGTGGTTCGTTATTTCTTAACCTTAAATCCCTTAAATAGGATCACGTGGGATTGGTAACTATTGCTTTGACTTATCATGGGTAGCTTAATCGGAGAGAGATTCAATACTTTTTATCTTGGGCAATATTATTAGTCACATGTGATTGCTAAGATTTAATCTGAAGAATCGTGTGCAAAAGCACGCTTGTTTGATTTGCCCCCCTTGGGAGGTTCATAAGCTTTATCATACCAAATCTTGCAAGTGGAATTTGTTTCCGGTATGGATAATAATGTTGAACCGTTCCTTGACCAAGGACAAAAGATATTAATTAACGGAAAACTATTTCAGTGGCTTGAATTAATTAATGGGCTAGATAATCTTAAACACGGGAAATAATGACCGGGAGTCATATTGACTGTAATATGGGTTAAGATGGATAGTGCAATATTAATTATGTAGTGGGATTAATTAATATTTATGGGATTGAATTATATTGTGGCTCAATATTAGATATTCAAGATCCATTAGAAGGTCCAATCTTAATTCTCCTAAAGGCCCCCTGAGTAGCCCAACAAATAGTCCAATAACTGAAAAAGGTGATTAAAATAAAATAAATATTGTTGCTTAATTTTTCCAACCAAAAATTTCGAAATTTATAGATATGTTGGGAGAAAGATTTTCTTTGAATTTTGTTATGGAATGAAGATATGTATTCTTGGAATACAAGATTATCTCATTAAATTCAAGAAATTCCCCACTAGCTTATCTATATAGTAATTTTCGAAAAAATAGAAAATATGATGAGCAAGAAAGATTTTCTTGATTTTCTTGAAAAGATATTATGGAAGATATATATTTATTGAAATACAAGAATATCTCATAAATTCAAGAAGATCCAAATCTTGGATTCTTGCACATTAATTTTCGAAAAAATTCATATTAGAGGAGGTGGGATTTTTGTGGAATATTTTAATTATGGGAAAAAGAATATAGGAGATATATTCAAGATTTCTTGGTGACCAAGAAAAGTCTTTTCCCACATTGTTTTCCTACAAGAAATTCGACCACTCCCTCTCCTATAAATAGGGGATGATTAGTTCATTCCCAAGTACAATTCCATGTGCTGGAAAAATTAGCAAATCCACAAAGGTGGTGCAACAAAGTTTATTTTTTCCTTTTGTTAATTGTTCGACAAGTGTCCTTCCACCGGATAGTTGAGCAAGGGCTAAGGGAATACTTGGGAAGTCCTTTTGGTTAGTCCGTCCGATCAAGAAGTCGCTTATCCGTCGAGAGGTAATGCGTTCACGTAAACCCGTAGATTCTGCATGCGTAGGTTCTATGTGGCTTTTTATATGCATGATATGTTGTTGCAATTATTATTTGAATTAATATAGGATTAATTCATGCTAGTAATAATTAATGAATTAAATTTGTATTTAAATATTCACCCCGAATAGATCTGTGCAACTCATTCCCCAACATGTAGGACGGGTTTCATCCGAACCACTATAAAATTGTGTGTTCTTTACTGCTTTATGCTTATACTTGTCATATGCATTCGATTATAAGCAAAACAACACACATGTTCTTAAAAGCGAAAAATAAGAATCACTCTGCCCTCACCCCTGTTTTATATGCATCACATGACATGTTTGCTTCCGCACGCGCAAAATGGGTTTTCTCACACAAAAATTGGGACCATCAATTGGTATCAGAGCGGGGAGTTCAACATATCACTATTTTCAAAGTGATTGCCTGAGCTGATCCATTTTTTAAACCTGTCTCTGATCTGATACCTTCAATTAGTATCAGAGCGGGTTGTTCAACAGGTCACTGCTAATCAAATATGAACATCTGTACTGATACCATCAATTGGTATCAGAGCAGGAGTTCAAAAAGTTCATGATTTTCAAAGTGACCACTTGAACTGATCTTTTAAAACAAAAACCTGATCTCTGTATAAATGCATATATTTTAAATGTTTTGGCGTCATTATCAAAAAGGGGAAAATTGTAGGGATATTTTAGTTTTGATGAATTATGCCAAAACATTATCAACTTGTATTTTTGAAGCTAATCTACAGATAACAAGTTAATGGGGAACGAGAGAACAAATTGAGGGGGAACTCACGAAATCAGAAGAAGAAGATCGAGATCAGACGAGGCTGCAGATGAGAATGATCGAGATCAGATGAGTAAGATGAGTTCCGGAGGTAACTGATGAGCTGTGCAAAATCAGAAGTGAAGAAAAGCTAAAGCCATCAAATCAGAAGAGAAAGTTGCAGATCAGAAGATGAGCAGATGAGACTGATCAAGATCAGACGTGATCGAGATCAGATATAAAGAGGAGCAGATGGGACTGATCGAGTTCAGACGTGATCTAGATCAGATATGATAAACTGATATGCTAACCCCGATGTAATCGACCGATGTTATCTTGAGATACCGAATCGAAGATATGATGATCCGATCAACGAAATGGTCGATCGTAAAGAAGAAATCGATACCGAAGTCAATGTGACTCGAGGGTCGGGATGTCTGGATTCGGAAGATTTGAACTCAAGAAGCCCGAGTGTCGAAGATACCCGATCGCATACAAGGTCCGCCAAGAGAAGTCTGCCGAATCAAGGAACCCGAGACTCCGGATAACTGAAGGCTCGGATAACTGAAGGCTCGAGATAACTCAAGGTTTAGATAGCTCGATAAATCAAGGCTCGGATAACCTAAAGGTTGGATAGCTCGAGATAAATCAAGGCTCGAGATAACTCAAGGTTCAGATAGCTCGGATAAATCAAGGCTCGGATAACTCGAGATAAACGAAGGCTCGGGGACACCAAGGCTCAGAGTAATCGGAGATCCCGAGACTCGGAAGAAATCAAGAATATAGTCGTTAGATTCAAATTGACGTGGACCAATGAGAGGAAGACGACAAGCTGAAAAAAGCCGCAAAAAAGTTACGTGAGTAGTATGGATTTGAATGAGATTCTCTCCAACGGTAACATTCAAATCCACACTATAAATACAAGTTCTTCCTTCATTATCAAGAGTGGAAGTGTGGAGAAATGCGTGAAAACACCATTTAAGCTACAGAGCCAAATCTTGTAGCATTTCCACCATAGAACACAGAGCAAGAAATACACGCATATATTCAAGAGTGTTCTACCCTAGATCTAAGCACAAATGCTATATCCTAAGCTTAGAGAGATTTTCCCAACCTTAGCATTGAGGCTAAACAAATGTAAGGGAAAATCTCAACCTAGTTGGAAACCAAACAAATCTTTACCCAAACTCAAAAGTTAGGTTAAGTTTGTATTACAGCAAGATTTCAGACTAGGGATTCTAGTTTCTGATTTCTGGGATCGGTTGAGTGTGAACTCGGTAAACATCTATAGGCAATCCCATGAGGGTGATAAGTCCCGTTTGAGTGTGAACTCGGTAAACATCTATAGGTGATCCCTTGAGGGTGATAAGTCTCGTTTGAGTGTGAACTCGGTAAACATCTATAGGCAATCCCGAGAGGGAGATAAGTCCCATTGGTTAAGTCGGTTAAGTTAGTGCCCCTGTGTTAAGGGAAGAGTGGATGTAGGGCGGGTTTCGTCCGAACCACTATAAAATCGTGTGTTCTTTACTGCTTTATGTTTATACTTGTCATATGCATTCGATTATAAGCAAAATAACACACATGTTCTTAAAAGCGGAAAATTATAATCACTCTGCCCTCACCCCTGTTTTATATGCATCACATGACATGTTTGCTTCCGCACGTGCAAAATGGGTTTTCGTCACACAAAAATCGGGACCATCAATTGGTATCAGAGCAGGAGTTCAAAAAGTTCACGATTTTCAAAGTGACCACCTGAACTGATCTTTTAAAACAAAAACCCGATCTCTGTATAAATGCATATATTTTAAATGTTTTGGCGTCATTATCAAAAAGGGGGAAATTGTTGGGATATTTTAGTTTTGATGAATTATGCCAAAACATTATAAAATATATGCATTTAAAGAACATCGGGTTTTTTTTTTAAAAGATCATATGACAAGTGGTAAACTTTGAAAATCGATTTGAAGTGGTTTTTGAACTCCTTACATCGATACCAATTGATGGTCCCAATTTAATGTGTGAGGAAAAACTAACCTTAACCAAACATGTCATTGATGCATATAAATTGGGTTTATAGAGTGATTCTAATTTTTTGCTTTAAAGAACATGTGTTGTTTTTCTTATAATCGAATGCATATGACAAGTATAAACATTAAGCAAAGAAAGAAGATTTTTATAGTGGTTCGGTTCACATCCAAACGGGGAGGGCACCAACTTAATCGGGGAGTTCAACAGATCACTATTTTCAAAGTGATTCACACTCAAACGAAATCGGGATCCATAGATTTTTAAAACCGTCTCAAACGGACTTATCACGATACCTTCAATTCACTATTATCAAGTTGGTTGTTCAACAGATCCTTTAATCAAATATGAACATCATCGCTAATCAAATACCATCAATTGGTATACCATCAATTGGCGGGGAGTTCAAAAAGTTCACGATTTTCAAAGTGACCACCGAACCGATCTTTTAAAACAAAAACCCGATCTTTGTATAAATGCATATATTTTAAATGTTTTGGCGTCATTATAAAAAAAGGGCTAAATTGTTGGGATATTTTAGTTTTGATGAATTATGCCAAAAACATTATCAACTTGTGATTTTTTAGAAGCTAATCTACGATAACAAGTTAATGGGGAACGAGAGAACAAATTGAGGGGAACTCATCCATAAATTTAAGAAGAAGATCGAGATCGACGAGGTCGCAGATGAGAATGATCGAGACGATGAGTAAGATGAGTTCCGGAGGTAAATCACGAGTTGAGGCAAAAATCGTAAGTGAAGAAAAGCTAAAGCCATCAAATCGTAAGAAAGTTGCATATCGTAAGATGAAGAGATGAGACCGATCAAGATCGACGTGATCGAGATCATTTATAAAAAGGAAATGAAAGGAGAACGAGATCGACGTGATCTAGATCGAGATATGATAAACCGATATGCTAACCCGATATAATCGACTGATGTTATCCCGAGATATCGAAATCGAAGATATGATGACCGACAATGAGCCGTCCGATCGCAAAGAAGAAATCAGATAGCTCGAAATAATGTGACTCGAGGGTCGATGTCTGATTCGGAAGATTGAACAAAGAAGCCCGAGTGTCAAGATACCGATCAAACAAGGTCCGTTGAAAATCGTCGAACTGAATCAAGGAACCCGAGACTTAGATAATTTCAAAGGATGAGAGAAAAAAAGGGGGAAATAACTTGGGATATTTCAGATTTTGAAGGTTTAGAATATTATAAAAACTTTGAAGGTTTATACAAAATCGTTTTTTGTTTTAAAATAATCGGATAATATTGGTCACTTTGAAAATCGTGAAAATTTTTGAAACTAAAGAATATATGACGTGGACCAATTGAGGAAGGCGACAAAACAGAAAAAATATCGAAAATTTATACATTTTAGTATGGATTTGAATGAAATTATCTCCATGGTAACATTCAAATCCACACTATAAAACAAGTTCTTCCTTCATTATCAAATGGTAAGAATTTTTAATTGAAAACATTTTTGAAGTGTTGAGCCAAATCATGTAGCATTTCCACCATAGAAACGAGCAAAAAATTGCGATATATTCAGAGTGTTCTACCATGAATCTAAGCACTATATCTAAGCTAAGAGATTTTCCCCACCTTAGCATTAAAATTTAAAACAAATGAAAAGGGAAAATATAACCTGGTTGAAACGAAAACAAATCTTTATCCCAAACCCAAAAATTAGGTTAAGTTTGTATTACTTAAAACCGGACTACTTATTCTAGTTTACGATTGCCGGGAGATGTTTAGTGTGAATTCACGGTAAACATCTATGACTTATCATCCGTGACGGGTGATAAGATGTTTGAGTGTGAACACTCAAAACATCTATATCGATCGGGATGGCGGTGATAGATGTTTAGTGTGAAGTTCACATTAGCATCTAAAGCAAAAAACGAGAAGGAGAGTCGGAATTGGTTAATCGGTTAAACGGTTAAGTTAACTTTTATGTTTGGGTAAAGATTTGTGGATGTACCAGGCGGGTTTTGCGAACCATTTATAAAATCTGTGTTCTTTCTTTGCTTTATGTTTAAACTTGCCATATGCATTATAGATTATAAGCAAAACAACACAATGTTAGAAAAAGCGAAAAATTAGAATCAGATTGCCCTTTTTTTGTTTTATGGTGGAAATGTTACATGATTTGCTTCAGAGCGTGCAAAATGGGTTTTTTCACACAAAAATCGGGACCATCAATTGATAATGAGCGAAGGAGTTCAAAAGTTCACGATTTTCAAAGTGATTCGATCTTTTAACCGCTGGAGAGATCTCTGTATAAATGCATATATTTTAAATGTTTTGGCGTCATTATCAAAAAGGGGGAAATTGTTGGGATATTTTAGTTTTGATGAATTATGCCAAAATATTATAAAATATATGCATTTATACAAAGATCGGGTTTTTGTTTTAAAAGATCGATTCGAAGTGGTCGCTTTGAAAATCGTGAACTTTTGAACTCGATGCTATCGAGCCAATTGATGGTCCCGGATTTTTTGTGATTAAACCCATTTTGCTTCTAAGGAAGCAAACATGTCATGTGATGCATATAAAACAGGGGTGAGGGCAGAGTGATTATATTTTTTCGCTTTTAAGAACATGTGTGTTGTTTTGCTTATAATCGAATGCATATGACAAGTATAAACATAAAGCAGTAAAGAACACACGATTTTATAGTGGTTCTGATGAACCCGCATAGAAATCTTCCTTTTTCCTTAAACCGGTAACCTTTAACTCCTGGGAAAATTTGTTTGCTATAGATTTTTACAGAATTCACACTCAAATCATCAAGTTCTTTAGATTCACCTCAGCAGGACTTATCACTTAGATGTTTACCTAAATGTTTACAAGAGTTCAGTATCAAATGGTGATCTTACTAGAATCCTCACTTAAAATGAAGCAAAGAATAATTTTTTGGGTTTGAATGGTAAAGATTTGTTCTCATTTCGAGATTTTTCAAAGCTACATTTGTTTTCTCATCTTGGGTACCTTAATCTAAAGGATATTGGGAAACATTGATATTCAAAGAGTAGAACACTCTTGAATATATGCTATTGTGTTTTCAAAATCACACTTCCTTTCTTCTATGGTGGAAATTTGGTGGCTTGAATGATTCGCTATTTTACAAACTTCAATCATCAGAACTCTTGAGTCAGATAAAGATCAAGTTCATAGATCATCGTGATAAGTTCAAATAATCGTTAGCATATCATTTATTTTATCATATTCGATCTCGATCACGCCCGATCTCGACGGGCCTCATCTCGCTTCCTCTTTATATCCGATCTCGATCACGCCCGATCTTCTTGGCCTCATCCCATTCATCTTCGACCGCAACTTTCTTCCGATTTGCTAAATTTTAGCTTTTTCTTCACTTCGATTTGCATATTCATCGCTTAACTCCCGAACTCATCTTACTCATCCGATCTCGATCATTCTCATCCGCAAATTTCGCTCGATCTCGATCTTCTTCTTCCGATTTCGTGAGTTCCCTCAATTTGTTCTCTCGTTCCCCCTTAACTTGTTATCTGTAGATTAGCTTCAAAAACACAAGTTGATAATGTTTTGGCATAATTCATCAAAATTAAAATATCCCAACAATTTCCACCATAGAACACAGAGCAAGAAATACACGCATATATTCAAGAGTGTTCTATCCTAGATCTAAGCACAAATGTAATATCCTAAGCTTAGAGAGATTTTCCCAACCTTAGCATTGAGGCTAAACAAATGTAAGGGAATATCTCAACCTAGTTGGAAACCAAACAAACCTTACCCAAATCAGTTTGGTAGGATAAGTTTGTAGGTGAGTATGAACTCGGTAAACATCTAGCAATCCCAAAAGGGAGGGTAGGCAATCCCGTGAGGGAGATAAGTAACATCTAGCAATCCCGAAAGGGAGGGTAGGCAATCCCGTGAGGGAGATAAGTCCCGTTTGAGTGAGAACTCGGTAAACATCTAAGCAATCCCGAAAGGGAGGGTAGGCGATCCCGTGAGGGAGATAAGTCCCGTTAGTTAAGTTGGTGCCCCGAAAGGGAAGAGTGGATGTAGGACGAGTTGTCCGAACCACTATAAAAATTGTGTGTTCTTTATTGCTTTATGTTCTTATCTTGTCATATACATTCAATTATAAGCAACACACATCACATGAGCTTAAAACGCAAAAAAAATTGGTATCACCATTCCTTCACCCCTGTTTTATATGCATTACATGGTATCTTCCGCGCACATGGGTTTTCAAAAAATGGGGACCAACATTCTCTCTTACCGAGAAGAACAAAATTACAGTGTCGGTGGAGAATGACTCGCAATTAGGTGACATGCAATCAGGTACACTTTTCTATTTCTTTTTCTTTCCTTTGAATTCTTTAATCTATTTACTACTGCTTCGTACGAGACTGTTGACTATGAATATGCGATTTCCTTTTCTTTTTTCTTTACTAAAGCCAAAAATTCTATAAACTATTTCTTGATTGAGTTATTGTAATTTCTGTTGGCGGCTTCAAAATTGAGTTCTTGAAGTGGGGTTTTGTTCGGCGCATTTCTTGATTTAGTTATTGTAATTTCTTTTGACGGCTTTAACTTATTTTGAAGTGGGATTTTGTTTGTAGTTTGTTTTTCTTGATTGAGTTTACCAAAGCCACAAATTCTTTAAACTATTTACAGTAAATTCTTGACGGTGGATTTCTTGATTGGGTTATTGTAATTTCTTTAGGTGGCTTCAACTAAATTCTTTAATTTTAAAGTGGGGTTCTGTTTCGTTTTGACGGTGCATTTCTTGATAGGGTTATTGTAATTTCTTTAGGCGGCTTCGACTAAATTCTTTAATTTTGAAGTGGTGTTCTGTTTGTTCTGTTTCTTAATGGGTGTTCTTCATAATTCTCGACTGAACTCTTTAAATTATTTTATTTACAGCTTCGATTCAAGATTTGTTTTCAGCGTTACCTCAAGACTTGTTCAAAGCTATCCTATCAAGACTCTCCTCTGTGGACTTGAAGAATTGCATGAGAGTGAGTAAAGAATGACTGCAGTCCATTGAGGAGAGTGAGGGGAAGAAGAAGTTCATTCGGTACGTTTTTAATAGTAGTGGAAATAGAAATAGTAAAGTTTCTTGGCGTAGGATCGTGAAATATCTTTTGAAGGGTATTGATGAGTATGACTACTCATTTAATCTCTCATACTCAAGATACATATGTGGGTCTGCAGAGGGGATGTCGTGTTTAATCTCCCCTTATGATACAACTTTCCTCTTCAATGTCATCAAGGTGTTGGGAAATAGGGTGTCCGGATCTATTCGAGGTGCAATTTAAATATAAATTTAAATTAATTTAATTATTAATAGCATGAATTATTCCTATATTAATTCAAATAACAATTAAATCACAACAACATATCATGCGTACAAAAAGCCACGTAAATCCTACACATGCGATTTTCTAGGAGTTACGTAAGGCGTACCTTTTTGGCGGATTCAACGGAGAAAAATCGATGCACAAACCCAACGACCTTCTCTAGTATTTCCACGTCCTTATTTGATATCCCGGTGGAGGAATCTCTTTCAAATAATTAACAAAAGGAAAAGAGAAAAATTGTTGCACCACCTTTGTGGATTTCTAATTTTTTCAACACATCGAATTATGTTGGAGATGAAAATTTCATCCCCTATATATAGATAAGGGGTTGGTCGAAATTTGGGCTTTATTTTTCCTATGGGAGATTTTCTTGTATCTTCTCAAGATACAATCTTGAACATATCCAATATATTTTATATCCCATAAATAAATCCCAACAAAAATATCCCCTTAGTTATATATATGCAATTTTTGAAAATCCCATATAGGGAAGAAATAAGATCTTTGGTTTTTCTTAAATTTATGGGATAATCTTGTATTCCAAGAATACATATCTTTTTCCATAAAATCTTCCTAAGAAAATCAAGAAAATCTTTTCTCTCTCTTCCTCATATTTTCGAAAATATCATGGAAAATTGGGCAATAATATTTCTTTTATTTTAATCACTTTTTTCAGTTATTGGACTTTATCTTTGGGCTACTAAAGGGGCCTTTAGGAGAATTAAGATTGGACCTTCCAATGGACCCTGAATTATCAATATTGAGCCACAATATTATTCAAGCACATAAATATTAATTAATCCCATTACATAATTAATATTTCACTATCCATCTTAACCCATATTACTGTAATATGACTCCAGGTTATTATTTCCCGTGTTTAAGATTATCTAGTCCATTAATTAATTTAAGTCACTGAAAAGCTTCATATTAGTTAATATCTTTTTCCTTGGATTAAGAACGGCTCAACATTATTATCCATATCGGAAACTAATTTCACTTGAAAGATTTAGTATGATAAAACTTCTGAGCCTCCCAAGGGGACAAATCATGCAAAATGTACTTGCACGCGATTCTCCGTATTAAATCTTAGCGATCGTCATGTAACTAATAATCTTGCCCAAGATATAAAGTATTGAATCTCATTGATTCTCTACCCAACATAAGTCAAAGCAATAATTATTAATTTCACACGATCCTATTTAAGGAACGGATATTAAGAAATAACAAACCATTGGGGTCTAATTCTTCTATATTTAGTATTGAAAATTTTATCCTCATGTAGGTCTTATTCAGTGCATCATAATTCACTAGTGTAATCTCTTGGTCAAGACAAGTCAATCTGGGCCTTACACTTCAACCTTTCACGATGGATTTTTCATTTCCATCTAGGTTTTGAATTTGTACTTAGTTACAAGGAACTGTTAATTTGATCTTCGGTGATTTGACATCACCAAATTAACTACAATGTAACACGTACTATTTATGGAACATATATGCAATATATATAATATTCAATCATATTTAATGCAACAGTGATAAATAATTTATTTTCAGTAAATAAATAAGAAATTTAGTTTGGTTATACAAAGTAAAAAGCATACTTTCTAGGATAACCCCAACAATCTCCCACTTATACTCAAAGTCTGCTTTTAAGTATACTACAACACGTCTCGTGTTCTATGTGACAACTAATGTCACCTACACGAACCTAATAAAATTTCTCCCACTTATACTCAAAGGAGATTGGCAATGCTTTTGACACCATTCCTTCCACATGTTGTTGGGGTTATACTGGAAAGTATGCTTTTACTTTGTATAACCAAACTGAATTTCTATCTTATTTGCTGAAATAAATTATTTATCATTGTTGCATTAAATATGATTGAATGTTATATATATTTACTGCATACCCGTTCATTAAATAGTACGTGTTACATTGTAGTCAATTTAGTGATACCAGATCACAGAAGATTAAGTTGATAGTTACTTGTAACCAAGTGCAAAACTCACAACCCAGATGGAAATGAACAATCCATCGTGAAAGGTTGAAGTGTAAGGCTTAGATTGACTTGTCTTGACCAAGAGATTACACTAGTGCATTATGATGCGCTGAATAGGACTTACAAGAGGATAAATTTTTCAGTACTGAATATAGAAGAATAAGACCTTAGTGGTTCTTTATTTCTTAATCCCCTTCCCTTAAATATGATCGTGTGGAATTAATAATCATTGCTTTGACTTATGATGGGTAGAGAATCAATGTGATTCAATACTTTATATTTTGGGCAATATTATTAGTTACATGACAATTGCTAAGATTTAATACGGAGAATCGTGTGCAAGTACGTCTTGCTTGATTTGTCCCCTTGGGAGGCTCAGAAGTTTTATCACACAAAATCTTGCAAGTGGAATTAGTTTACGGTATGGATAATAATGTTGAGTCGTTTCCTAAACCAAGGAAAAAGATATCAATCAATATAGAGCTTTTTCGTGGCTTGAATTAATTAATGGACTAGATAATCTTAAACAGGGGAAATAATAACCGAGAGATATATTACAGTAATATGGGTTAAGAAGGATAGTGCAATATTAATTATGTAGTGGGATTAATTAATATTTATGGGCTTGAATAATATTGTTGCTCAATATTGATAATTCAAGGTCCATTGGAAGGTCCAGTCTTAATTCTCCTAAAGGTCCCTCAAGTAGCTCAAAGATAAAGTCCAATAACTGGAAAAGGTGTTTAAAATAAAATGAATTATTGTTGCCTATTTTTTCTTGAAATTTTCGAAAATAATTAAGGAGGAAAGAGGAAAAGATTTTCTTGATTTTCTTGGAAATATTTTATGGAATAAGTATTCTTGGAATACAAGATTATCCCATAAATTCAAGAAAAGTCAAAGATCTTATTTCTTCCCATTAATTATGATAATTTTGAAAATTCTCTATAATAAGGAAGAGAAGATTTTGTTGGGAGATATTTTGGGAAATAGAATATATTGGATATATTCAAGATTGTATCTTGAGGAAGAAGCAAGGAAATTTCCCAAGAGCCCTAAATTTTTGTCCCCACTTGTTTTATAAATAGGGGATGAATTTTTCATCCCCAATACAATTTCATGTGTTGAAAAAATTAGAAATCCATAAAGGTGGTGCAACATAATTTTATTTTCCCTTTTTTTAATTGTTCGTGAGAATCCTACCACCGGATTATTGAACAAGGACGTGAGAATACTTTGAGAAGGACTTTGGATGTGTTCGTGGAACGTAACTCGTCTTCTTTGCTGTCTTGATCGTCAAGAGGTTAGTTCACGTAAACTCCTAGCAATTCCGCATGCGTAGGATTTATGTGGCTTGTTTATATGCATGATTGGTTGTTGAATTATTATTTGAATTAATATAGGATTAATTCATGCTAGTAATAATTGTTAGAATTAATATAGATTTCTTCTTCAAGGCTTCCGTTAAGGAAAGATGTCTTGACATCCATTTGTAATTCTCTTGTCGATAGCTGCACATCTCGATTTTGAGATCTGGCAAATGGATGTCAAGACATCTTTCCTTAACGGAAGCCTTGAAGAAGAAATCTATATTAATTCAACAATTATTACTAGTATGAATTAATCCTATATTAATTCAAATAATAATTCAACAACCAATCATGCATATAAACAAGTCACATAAATCCTACGCATGCGGTATTGCTAGGAGTTTACGTGAACTAATCTCTTGACGATCAAGACAGCAGAGAAGATGAGTCACGTTCCGCGAACACACCCAAAGTGGACTGTGATAGCCCCAACATCTTCTTGAATCTATCCCTATGGATCTTGATCCCTAAGATGTAGCAGGCTTCACCAAGATCCTTCATCATGAAGGTCTTTGACAACCATTCTTTCACGGACTGCATGAGTGGGATACTGCTTTCCATAATGAGTATGTCATCAACATACACAACTATGAAATCAATATTCTTCCCATTGTATTTTTGATAGAGCACGGATCTTCCGAGTTTCTGATGAAGTCAAATGATTTGACAACCTCATCAAAACGGATATTCCAACTCCTAGAAGTTTGCTTCAATCCATAAATGGATCGTTTAAGCTTGCACACAAGATTAGATTTTGTCTTTGATATAAAACCTTCACGTTGAGTCATAAACACTTCCTTATCAATTTTGCCATTTAGGAAAGTTGTTTTGACGTCCATCTGCCAAATTTCATAATCTAGATATGCTGCTACCGCAAGTAAAATTCGAATGGACTTGATTTTAGCAACCAATGAGAAAGTCTCATTGTAGTCAATGCCTTCGCGTTGACTATAACCTTTCGCCACCAACCTAGCCTTGTAGGTTTGTACTTTGTCATTTGCATCAGTCTTGCGCTTGAAGACTCATTTGCAACCTATGGGTCTAACCCCTTTCGGCAACTCAACCAAGTCCCAAACTTGATTGACGAACAAGGAGTCCATCTCGGATTTCATGGCTTCATGCCACTTCTTTGAGTCAACATCTAATGTTGCCTCAGTGTAAGTTCTAAGTTCGTCTTTATCCGGGATCTCCACATCACTATGCTCCTCTACGAGGAAGTCATAATATCTAGTGGGTAGATTACGAACTCTAGTGGACTTAAGGAGTTGTGGTTGTTCAGGCTGCACATTCTGATCGTGAAAATTTTGTGGTGCAGAGATTTCATCGTCGACCGGGAGGCCTCAAGAGCGACACTTCTGGATGCTCCTTCAGCACTTCCGGATGCCTCTTGAGCGGGAGTTTGAACTATGTTTTTCTCATTCAGCCTACTTGGAGTTGTTGCTCGGGCAATGCAACTCCAACTATGCTCCCACTTATTGAAAGAGGATCACTTAGTGATAAACTTCCACCATGTGAGCTGCTGAATGCTCCCACTAATTCTTTGTCATGTTGCTTTGACAAGACATCAGTCTCCTTGTTAATTTGTGGTTCTTGAATTTATTCAAGTTCCATCGTCTTACAGCCTTGTTCCTTGAAGACGTAGTCTTCTTCAAGGAATTTGGCCTGCCTAGAAACAATCACTGTTTGTTTCTCAGGGAGATAGAAATAATATCCTCTAGTTTCCTTAGGATATCCCACAAAGCAACCCTTTTCACCTTTTGATTCCAACTTATCAGTGAGCATTTTCTTCACAAACTCGGGGCAACCCCACGTTCTCATGTGAGAGAATTTTGGCTTTTTGCCATGCCATAACTCGTATGGCATATGCTCAACTGATTTGGATGGAATCATATTCAGAATGTAGATTGAGGTTTGAAGTGTGTATCCCCATAAGAATGTTGGAAGAGAGGAAAAGCTCATCATGAACCTTACCATGTCCAACAAGGTTCGATTTCTCCTCTCGGACACTCCATTCAATTGGGGTGTGTCGGGAGGAGTCCATTGTGATTGGATACCATGCAACTTTAGATAATCAGTGAATTCATGGCTAAGATATTCTCCTCCTTGATCTGATCGAAGAGTCTTAATACTCTTACCAAGATGCTTCTCTACTTCAGCTTTATCATATACACATACCCGATCCTACAGAAATCATCAGTAAAAGTTATGAAGTAGCCGAAGTGACCCCTAGCTAGAGTGGGCAATGGTCCACAAACATCACTGTGGATCAACTCTAGAACTTCTTTGGCACGGACCCCTTTCCCAAAAAAGGGTTTGTTGATCATTTTGCCATTAAAACAAGATTCACAGTTTCCATAAGACTTAAAGTCGAATGGGGCTAAGTAGTCCAACTTTCTTAAACTTTGCGATTCTTTTCTCATTTGCATGACCAAGTCTACAATGCCACAAGTAAGTCGGGATTTCATGATTACTAAGTTTGAGTCTTTTATTTTGTATATTAAGAATCTTATGTCCATAATGCAACAAATATAAACCATTAGATAAATGAGCATTTCCATACACATCACCATTAAGCGAAAATTAGTGAAATGGAAGGAAAGACCTTCAATATCCAACATCGGAATAGAAATAATACTGCGGGTAATAGAGGGAACAAAATAACAATTATTCAGTTCAAGTCTAAAACCAGAGGGTAAATCTAAAACGTAAACGCCAACACGTTCAGCAGCAACTCTTGTTCCATTCCCAACATGTAAAGCGACTTCACCCGGCTTAACTGCCCTGCTATCCTTGAGACCCTACACATTTGTACAAATGTGTGAGCCACAACCGGTATCTAATATCCAGCAGTTAGTATCATTTGTGGATATGTTTATCTCAATAACAAACATACATGTTCCAGTGGCTGAGACACCTTGTGTCTTCTTTTCAGCTGCTAGAACCTTGCAGTCCTTCTTCCAATGCCCCTTCTGCTTGCAGCGGAGACATACATCCTTGTCCACCCTCTCCCTCGTTTGAATTCCACCTTTGGGCTTAAGGAAGCTTGGCTTGGAGCCTTTCTTTGTTTTGCCTCTTCGCTTCTTATTTCCTTTCGGAGTAGAAGAAGTAGAGGCACTCACCATGAGCACGGGTTTTTCCTTAGCAGTGGAAGACTCAAAGGTCTTTAGCATGTTATGCAGCTCGAGCATAGTCGATTCCGTCTTATTCATATTAAAGTTTACTACGAAACTCGAATATGAATCGGGAAGTGACTAAAGAATGGCATAAACAGCAACATTGGTCTTGAGCTAAATGCTAGACGACCAAGTTTCTCGATTAGCCCAATCATCTTTAACACATGAGGAGAAACCTTCCCTCCCTCAGACAATCGGCATCTAAACAGATCTCTCATCACTTCATAATTCTCGGAACGAGATTCAGAATCAAAGAGATCTTTCAGATGCTTGATCATCTCCAAGGGAAGCATCTTCTCATGCTGCCTTTGCAATCCGGAGTCATCCCGAATAGCATAACACACTGAGCCTGGGAAGCATCCTCTTGATGCTTCTTCTGAGATGCAGCGTCAAACGCCTCAGCCTCTTCAGTACTAGTCTCAAGGGTAGCAGGGATTGGCGTGTCCAACATGTACTCAATCTTTTCTTGCCTGAGCACCAAACAAACTTTTCGATGCCAGTCGAGAAAGTTTGGCCCAGCCAATTTGTTCGTGTCCAAAACGCTTCTCAAGGACAAATTATTCATTTCAACAATCCTAGAGAAATCAAATAAAATGGGAATTAAAACACATAATTCCTATGATCAATATTCAGCAATCAAAATAAATGTGGTCTTTAAATTTATTTTGTTTCCATTATTTTCACAAACTTAATGACCTCATCGGAAAAGTACGAATTCATATCTAATATAAATCATAATGGACTAGGATCCACATTACTGGATAATCCCAGCGAGAGATGATCATTACAATAGTATAATTGGTAGGTCTCCAAACCAATTGCAAAACTGCAATTCCTAGTTTGTCGAACCTAGTTCGACTGATGTCTCTTACCCTTTGTTCCCCGCGAGGGCTAGCGAAACAAAGTTAAGTTGGTTTACAACCATCAAGTGGCGACATTATATGTCCCTATAAAAGTCTCTGTTAGATGTAAATCCGAGCAAAAGACGAGGATCTTTAAGTACTCATTGGAACGAAATCTCCAGTTTACTTTTAACTTTGATGGAAGACATCTTATCAAATTAATGAAAAACCATATTTTAGTGAGGAATGTTTTTAAAGGCGGGGTATTAATTGCTTAATCGAGATCCATCATGATATCTAAGTCACATTTGAGCAATTACGGGCGCCGCCTACCCAAACATGACATATACGGACTAATAAATATTTGGGCGTCGTCTACTGACACGTGATTTCTCACACTAGCCTCTCAAGTATAAGAGGGTCGTTGAAGTGCCCGGTTTAATATCAATCCACGGGACTAGGTGGTGGAATATATCACAATCGCTATGTGTCAGCGCGTGATTATAGTGTGAAACATGTTTATAAACTTAAAAACAAGTAAATATCAACTAAGCAAGACAAATACCAAACTATAAACGAGCAAGCAATAAGTAAAACAATTAAATGAAAATATTTTGTATTTTGAGTGTGAGAGGTGTTCGGGTGTTGATCCTCGGGTGATGTTCGATTAACGATTGCCTAGGTGGTTGTCTCTACGCCCGGTTACTCCATAAGAATGATCACTCTTTATTAACTATCCCCGTACTTGGTAAGCCTAGGTTCCGGTTTCATTAAACACCTAGGATCGGGATGTGAATTCACTCTTTCTCACCCGGGTAATTGCAAAGGAAGGGTCCTCTAACTAACTAACTACTCCCTACCCTTGTGTTCCCACTTGAAGCATAGAGATCACTCACATATATTTCTTCATTTTCAACACTAGTGGCTAACTAGTGAATCAATGTGAACTAAGGGAATTCTTACGATCCTACCCAACTCTCGTTGCAATAGGATGTGAATTGACTCAAAACCGGGAATCACACCAATATCTATCCATCTACCCACATTTACTCAACTCTCTTTGCAATAAACTAGACAAAACGAACAAGCTAATAGCCCAACCCACCGAATTTGATCACTAAACAACCCATAATTTAAAAGACAACGATCAATAGAGAAAATCCACCAATAACAAGTAATTAATCAACCATCAACCCAATTCACAACACCCAAACACAAAGGAACCTTAGCCCATGGTGCTACAAGCAATACCCATGGCTAATATGCAAACAAACAAGAAACCCATATGAAAATAAGCAATAAACAACAAGTAAAAACAAATAAACACCTTACTCTTAAGATTCAAGCTCTAATACATACAAATTCCATCAATACTCCTTGGTTTCTTGCTCAAAACTGAAATAAACACTCTATCTATGTTATGCTATTACTATCTAAACTATATATGGAAGCAAAATTGAAAAACAAGTAAAAGTATTAGTTGCAGCTCTAAAAAGTACCACTTGCTCTATCCTCTATCTCTCTCCTAGCTGTTATTTGATGAAAAAAACAAAGTTGGGCCTTTTTATATGCTTTGGAATCAGTTGGCACGTATCCCTAGGGCTTTTTGGGAGCATCTCTATTTTTGGGCCAGCTCGACCTGAGCTGGCCATAAGTCGCGCACGCGTTTTTGTATTTTCGGCAGCTCAACTCGAGCTGGGTTGCTCAGGTCAAGTAGCTTCAATTTTTACCCCAAATCTCTGTACTCCGAATGCTCAAAATGTCGAGCACATTGGATTGACTCGAGCTGCCAGCTCGACTCGATCAGTCTGGCTCGAGTCGAGTAGCACCAACAGCGCGACATTTTTGTTTTGCCCATAACTCGAGCTCCCGAACTCCGATTGACTTGGTTATTTTTGCTTTGCGACCCTCATTTCAAGCTCTTTCACATGATTCAAATCTCTTCTCCTAAATCCTTATAGATCAGAGCATTTTATTTAATCAATTCTAGCTCATTTCCACTCGTTTCCTACACAAAAAGCAAAACATAAACTTTCTCCACATTTAGGCCAAATTGAGTGAAATTAGTGCAATAAAAGCATGTATTCCTATCAAATTGAGCAACAAAATCACATAAATACAAGAAATTACGACACTAATCAACCCCCCAAACTTAAAGTATTGCTTGTCCCCAAGCAACAACAAAAAAAATGGAACAAGGGGGAGGAATTGTAAAGTATGCAATGTATGGACATCAAGACTTATGCAATGGACTTCAAGGATCATATCAAATGAATAAGGAATCACAGGTGAACTCTCATACCACAATCAAACATGCAATGATCAAGATAAGACAAGTTCAAGTGCACTATTCTCACTCTCTTATGGAAGTAATTCACACAAAACTCACTTGTTTCAAGGGACGTGTTTACACTCTTTCAATCAATCCACTCCATACACATCCATAGGCTTTCCCCTCATCTCAATTCTCTACCAACTCTTTTGGATTAGGTAATCAAATCAAGGAGGTCTTTCACAAGGTGGTAATATAGGCTCTTTGGACAAAGGTGGGGTAAAATTTTGGACAAAGTGACTCAATTCCTTATAGAGCAACAAGTGTTGGTAAATTACTCAAGAATTTTTAGAACTCAAACTCACACTCATTTCTCTTTATTTTCTCATTTCAAGCTCACAAGTACCTAATTCACCTTCCCTTTCTTTTCTTTTCTTTTGGAGCCATTTTTCTTTTTCAAGCTCCTTCGAAACCTTACTTTCTTCATTCATTTTTTTTTCCATTTCATTTTTGAAGGTTCCTTCTTTCATTTTTCCTTTTAGAGCTCTTTTTCTAGCCTTGTTTCTCTTTTTCACATTTTTTTTTCAAGGCCTATTTTCTCTTTTCACTCTTGCTCAACCTCTTTTTGCATTTCTCTCAACTTTCTCACATTGACAACTCAAAATCCACTCATTTACATTTTATCCTTCCATTATTTACCAACCATGAAGCTCTATAAGTCAATAGGGACCAAAATGGGGTTCAAGAAAGAAATGGTAAAAATGGCTAAATCAATGTAGTTTGCCAACAAAAATAGGCTTAAAGACTCAAAGGGGCTTACTACGGATTGGCTTCATTCGGTGGGATTTATTTGGCCAAGTGACTCATCAAATCAAAAATGACCTCCAATCATCTTTAACCATCTTCCCAAAAAACATAATCTCAAACAAGACAAAGGGGCAATTTCTAGCATGCATTTTGTGAATGATCCACTCGTGAAAAGAAAGATAAATCACAATATGAATGATTCAAATAGCTCAAATCTCTCAAGTTTAGCAATAGGGAATAGTCACACCATCCCTAGTTCATCAATAACAAAACATGTCATCAAGTAGTAAAATCCTCCAAAAAGTAACCACCTTATCACATCCAACATTACCAATCAACCAAGCAAAAGTCTCAACATCACACACAAAAGCATCCATCACAATATACAATACCCAAGGAGCAAAAATGCCACATAATCATTAAGATAATAGCACAAGAGCAAACCACCAACAAGCAACAACCTCAACAAAAAGGAAAGTGCGCCAGTGCAAATGAAACGTAAAATAACGATTGCGAACTTTTAAAAGGATTTCGCAGCTGTTCTTTTTGCCAGGTCTGAAGAAGGATGTGGAGGCTTTTGTCCGTGTGTGCGATACTTGCCAACGTACAAAACACGAGAGTCGAGCATCGGCTGGTCTCTTATCCCCTCTACCCATTCCAGAACAGATTTGGGTTGATATTTCCATGGATTTCTTACGGGACTTCCTCGCTCTAAAGGCAAGGACGTGATAATGGTGGTGGTTGATCGCCTATCTAAGTATGCTCACTTTATCGCCCTAAGTCATCCATATTCAGCTAAGGAGGTAGCGGATCTGTTCGTACGTCACATTGTCCGGTTACATGGAGTTCCTCATTCAATCGTTTCGGACCGCGGTCGTGTCTTTATTAGTGCTTTCTGGCGTGAGTTTTTCAAACTACAAGGCACGCATCTCAAGATGAGTTCCGCCTACCATCCCCAAACCGATGGCCAGACGGAAGTTGTGAATCGATGCCTTGAACAGTATTTACGTTGCTTCACTCATCAGAAACTGAAGGTTTGGGAAATGTACTTGGCGTGGGCCGAGTATTGGTATAACACGACTTATCACCGGAGCATCGCAATGACTCCCTTGAAGCGGTGTATGGTCGGGCAACAGTGCCTATTCCATTTCATGAAGTTGGCTCGACCGTGGTGCATGAGGTCGATGTACAACTACAAAACTGGGATGCTCTGCTTTTTGAGCTTCATTTCAATTTGGAGGGAGCCCAGAACCGTATGAAGCAATATGCGGATAGCACTCGACGTACAGAGGAGTTTGCGGTGGATGATTGGGTGTACCTCAAGTTGCAGCCATATCGCCAATAGTCTCTTTTCAAGCGAATTAATCAAAAGTTGGCGAGCAAATTCTATGGTCCATTCCGGGTACTAGAACGCATCGGAAGTGTAGCATATCGGCTGGACTTGCCGTTAGACGCCCGGATTCATCCAGTCTTCCACGTCTCACTGCTGCGGAGATGGATTGGTGACGCGGATGTTGCTCGTCAGACTCGTCCGCCTTATTCCAGTGATGGGATGCCCTTGTTCGAGCCAACTGAGGTGCTCAGTACCGTTGGAAGAAATGTGGTTGTGGGTGCATTCGAGAAGCGCTTGTGCACTGGAAGGATATGGGCATTGAGGATGCCACTTGGGAAGCTGTGGAGGAATTACGAGTCCGTTTTTCGAGCCTTAACCTTGAGGACAAGGTTCTTCTTAAAGTGGGGGATGATGATGGAACCATACAATTACCCGATCGGTTTGGCAAGACTTATTTTAGGCGTGGCAAGAAGAAAGTTGACGCAAGAGATGGATGAAGATTTGTTGAAGATTTATTTCCTTATTTATGTTTCTTAATTCTGCAATTTATTTTTTCCTTATTTTTGGTTTCTTATTTTTACGTATGTTTTGGCCCATGGGCTGTGTAGTGGCCAAACTATTTAGGCATAGGGTTTTGTGATCTTTGGATTATGTGTATTTTTTTTAGATTAAGAACTTTGCAGCGTTTTTGCTGTGTGCTAGTAAATTGCGTGCACTCATTCGGAATTTCTAGCTTTCTCGCAAGAAGTTTCATCAGTAAACAAGTTGCATGATAATAAAATACATTATGAAGTGCACGGTACACCTAATGCATACAAGATTAGCCTAAAATTTAAGGTAATAGTTCTATTTGTCGATTTTAACGGTTTTTAATCGAATTGTCTCAAAATATAAGAAAGAAAAGTTGCAGATGAAAATTGGATCGTAGAATAATATGTGTTTGCTCATATAATGTATTGTATTAAAAAATGAAAAATAATGTAAATTGCATGTTTTATATTGTATTATATTAATGCTCCCTCCGTCCCAGAAGATTTAACACATTTTTCTTTTTGGTCTGTTCCATAAGACTTTGCACACCCAAAAATGGACACTTATTATTCTTACAATACACATTTATTACCCTTCATATACACTTACTACCCCAAATATATAAAATAATGAAATCCATTAAATTAAATGTATATATATCCAAATTCAATTAATGTGCTCAAATTATTTTCGATTGTTTTTCATGCTTTAAGTCAAAATAAGAATTTCATTTAAGAATAAATTTTGAGTGGGTCTCTCATGTATCATTATACATTTTAAAGTTATGCAACTTATTAAATTGAAAAATGTAATTTATTTATATTATTTTTATATTAATAGTTACACGGCTCAGTATAAATAAATTGCATTTTTCACCCCTTAAAAAAATTGCACTTTTCGATAAAATAAATTGCATGATTTTAAAATGCACTCTGAGTGAACTGATAGACAGAAAACGAAAATGACCTAATAATAAGGATGGGAGAAATTCAATAGCAGATAAAGAGCCATTAAATTAGCATCACAACAATCCAATTTAACGAGGATAAGAAATCATCACACGCCTACAATTCTCAATACCACACTTTTCAAAACTCACTGAGGGCGTGTTTTGAAATACTTAAAATAACTTCTAAAAGAACTTATTTTTAAAGCTCTCTCTCACAGCTTTTGAAAATAAGTGTTTCTAAAAATTATTTTAAATATTTCAAAACACACCCTAAGGCCCCGTTTGGTTCGCGGGATTGATTGGGATAGACTACGATTAAGATTTTAATCCCACCTAATCTACAGTTTGGTTTGTGGATGAGGGTCTATGATATGCTTCAAGCCCGGGTAAAAAATATATCAAATCCATCCATGGAGGGATATGTCAATCTCATGTGAAAGGTGGGATAGAACATATCCCAAGTGCAAAATTATAAATTGTCATTCTATTGTTTGAATAGATTCACAAGAATGAAGTGTGTTGTTTCAATTCAATTTCAAGGTGTTTATGACATTTCAATAGGTATCTCATCTATTCCCTCAATCTAATCCTACAATTCAAACACATATCTTGGTTCAACAAATCTAGCCAAATCAATTCAATCTTACTCAATCTCACTCAATCCTATCACACCTGAATTACAATTGTAGAAACTATTAGTAAAATTTAAACCAAATTAATCGAATTGATCAATTAATATTCCAGCTGAATTTGCTCCATTTGCTGGTTTTCATCAAATTGTGTACACGCGTTACCATAAAAAACGGCACATTACATTTCATACTTACTTCATTTTCATCTTCATGTTACATGTTTACCATAAACAATGTTTGATTATTAGCATCACGTTTTGTCATTATTGCAGGAAACTCGTTTTTGCACATTTTAGAAATACATTGGAATTACACGGAGCAATTTATTGCATTGAAACTTGTGACTTGTTACATCAAATCATGCAATTATATTTTATGAATATAAGTTGCATATTTTGGTATAACAAATCGTAAATTTCAGCGCAACAAATTGTAAAATTTTAAAACACACTATAGAGTGCACAGTACATCCAGTGCACATGAAATCCACTTTTTATTTATATTTTCTTCTAATCAGGTAACGCTACATAATACTTTCTTTGTCCCACTATAATTGTCTCGTTTTCCTTTTATGGATGTTCCACTATAATTTTCTCATTCCATAAATAAAAAAAAGTAATTCTACAATCCATAATTTTTATCCTCACTTTTCACACAATATTACAAAAAATATCACTCACTACTCCACATACTTTTTTTTTCTCCCAATATCCAAAATTATTCTTCATTTTTATTATTTTATTATTATTTCTTAAACAAAACAACAATAAAAAACGGGACAATTACATCGGGACGGAAGGAGTATTATAAATATGATAAAAATTCATACAAGACGATCTCATGTACCAGACGAGCGAGATAACGTATACTATCATGTATGCATAATTCCGTGAGGAGGGAGAACACATATTGAAGCATATATGGAGCAATTTCGTCAAAATTCAAAATTCGCGGTTTGTTAGCGCTCGCAGTCGTCGTAGCCAACCTCGCTAAAAATAGCCTTTTTCAGATTCCTCTCTAACTAACTCTCACACACTCACGTGAATCACAGAATTACACGCCTTCCCTTCTGATTATAACATTCCCCGAAACCTCATTTCTGCAACATTGTGCAAAAACACATACATTGAATGGCCGCCTCAAATGGAAGCGAATATTTCGAGCTCGACGTCGAGTTCGAGGCGGACGCCACGTTCTCGCGGCCGTCCAACGCCGAGTTCGTCGCGCGCGACGAGGAGGAGCTCCGATGGGCGGCGATCGAGCGCCTCCCGTCGCAGCAGCGGTCGAACATCGCTTTTGTGACGCGCTCCGCCGACGAATCAGGCGACGGCGGGGATAGCACAGACACAGTCGACGTTCGGAAGCTCGATCGGGTTAATCGCGAGCTTGTTGTTAGGAGAGCCCTAGATACCACCGAACAGGACAATTTTAAACTCCTTTCTGGGATCAAACAGCGTCTCGATAGGTAATCGATCATCTACGACGTCTACATACGAAATGCTTGTGTATTTATTCAATTAAATTGATGATTTGAATATATTGATATGAACCGAATTAGTGTATTGTGTGATTTGTTGTGTTAATATGTTTTGAATTACTGTAAATGTAGTGTTGGTTTGGAGATTCCGAAAGTTGAGGTTCGATTTGAGAACCTACAAATCACTGCCCATGTGAAAATGGGTTCCAGAGCTCTGCCTACTTTGGTGAATTATTCTCGTGACATGATTGAGGTAAAGCATATTGAACCACTCAAATTTTCATTTACTTTGAATTTGAACGCACTGATTTTTTTGTTTGTTTGTTTGTTTATGCAGCATTTACTTTCTAAACTGAGAATACTTCGCCCAAATAGACATTTATTGGTCATACTCAACAACATCAGTGGTGTGGTGAAACCAGGAAGGTGAGATTAATACTAACTCACCAAATGATACTTATATATGTGCCTGATTTCACTATAAAAGAAGAATAACAAAGCGTCTTCTTTGTTACCCCATTCTGGAAATTATTAATTCACCAGATATGGTTATATAGTTTTGATCAACATTTTGAAAACTTGGAATTTAATGTTTTCACGTGTAGTTAATTGAATTAAAATATTCTATTAATATAAGTAAATGATCAAAGTTTGCTGAGAAACACTATATCTATTTTACGTATGGTATAAGACATTTTCCTATTCATATTTGGTAGGCTGCCTAAGTTTTTGAAAACTGAAAATTTAATATTATCACATCTAGTTAATTGAATTAAAATACAACAATTAACACATGTTCTGGTTATACTTATATTCTGAGCAGCAAGGATATTTGGTAATTTTCTGTGTTTTTTCCTTAAAAAAATTAGTAGAACACCATTCACTTGGTAGCAAAAGGAACTAGGCAACGTGTACATCATATATGTGTTTATGGTTGCATAGTGGTGTGGCATGTGTATTTGTTTGTGAAGTGAAATATAAATTGATCAAGGCTTCTTACAGACAGTAGTTAAAATAATTCAGCAACGATTATAACGTAGTTTATGTTCGTATTGCTTGCAATTACAACATGTCTATTAAAAGCCGTTCTAATTGTTTGTTGCTAGGATGACACTGCTTTTGGGGCCCCCAGGTTCTGGAAAGTCTACATTACTTCTAGCTCTTGCAGGGAAACTCCAAAACGACTTAAAGGTTAGTATAAGCTGGTGAATAAATAATCACACATAAATCTCGATTGCATTTATTTTCTATTTTTGTTGCATGGATGAAACCAAACTGCAGAAAAAGTGGCCCTCAAGCTGATAAGTTCCCATGACTAATAACACAATGTATCTGAAAGCTATTTAAGCGTTCGCCTGTAGTGCTTTATGTGAATTCCTTTTATACATTACCTTCCACTTCCAGACAGAGGCACAGAGCTGATTTAATCAATTATCTGTTTTCATGTTAATCTTTTTTGTTTCAGAAAAGTGGGACTATCACATACAACGGTCACGAGTTTGATGATTTCTTTGTTCAAAGAGCTTCTGCTTATACAAGCCAGACGGATAATCACATTGCAGAGCTAACGGTTAGGGAAACACTAGATTTTGCTGCTAGATGTCAAGGCTCGAGTGAAGGCTTTTCTGGTACATATATATATATATATATATGGATTGCTATCATAAATTCCTTGTTTCTGCTAACTTCTTATTTTTTTAGATATTTTTATTTTAAAGCAATAACTAAAAATGTTGGAGAATGAGTTTCTGAAAATTAAAAACACAATAAAATCTCAATCAAGAACGGCTTTTAAGAAGAAAAGGTGTTCAATTGATATTTCCACAAACCATGGGAATTACAGAAGTGCGTATAAGTTATTATTTTCCTTACAAATACAAATTGCACTCAATAAAGCTGCATAAGCAAGCTGCGGCCTTGTTAAGTTGAGTCTAGGTGAGGAAACATAATCTGTCACTGGGAAACCTAAATTAGCTTCAGAGTGCTTGCAGTTAAGATATCAAATGTTGTCAAAAAGTATATGATCCCCGACTAGCACCAAAGCAGTAATACATTTTGCTCCTTACTTTGTGTTTGTTTTCTAGATTGAGACCTAGAAAGATAGGATTTTTTATTGAATCAAAGGATTGAAGAAATCAGTTGATAATCTGGTAGGTCCGGCCAAATTGATAGAGTAAAGGTAGATATGAAAATAAAAGAAAAACTGGGAATAATAATTTTATTAAGAAAAGATGAAGGAGATTACAAACTCGGGAAAACAATCTCGTCTAAGCAAATCAGCCCAGCCAAAGACCAAATTCAATATGAGTTCTGGATAACCCTCTCCATCTATCCAATCCCCTATCTTATTTGGAAAGGTAGACTAATCCATCAAATCAATCCCTAAATCAGTTATAGTGATTCTCTTCAACTTTCCTTCTACATGAGTAAACCACAAGGGAAGTAGCTTGACTAGCTCTATCATTAGTAATGCATTTTGATTAGGATTTAGGACTGAAAATTCAATATGAATTCATACACATTAAACATAATGTGACAGGATATATGAAGGATCTTACCTGTCTCGAGAAGGAAAAAAACATACGTCCCCGGCCAGAGATAGATGCTTATATGAAGGTGATTCTTTTTTCAACACACCTAAGATTTTTTATTGCTAGTTCTTTCCATTCCATTTTTCAATACATAACGAAAAAAATTTCAGGCATCATCTGTTGGGGGTAAAAGGCACAGTGTCTCAACTGACTACTATTTGAAAGTTCTTGGTTTGGATGTTTGTTCTGATACACTAGTTGGCAATGAGATGCTCAGGGGTGTTTCAGGGGGACAAAAGAAGAGAGTCACTACAGGTCATCACCCCCCCCCCCTCTCCCTCTCTGTACCTAATGTGAATGTCGCTCTCTCTTATCAATATATTGAATATTTGTCTGCTTAATACGTACAGGAGAGATGGTAGTTGGGCCTCGGAAAACACTTTTTATGGATGAAATATCTACAGGGCTTGATAGCTCTACCACATTCCAAATTGTGAAATGTATAAGGAATTTTGTTCATCTCATGGAAGGGACAGTACTTATGGCTCTTCTTCAGCCTGCTCCAGAGACTTTTGATCTTTTTGATGATCTCATATTACTTTCTGAAGGATACCTTGTATATCAAGGGCCTCGTGCTGATGTTGTTCGGTTTTTTGAGTCAATTGGTTTTCGCTTGCCACCTCGTAAGAATGTTGCTGATTTTCTGCAAGAGGTAAACCTTGCTAATTGAGATCCTCTATTTCGCTATTTGTAAATCACTTCCTATTCTGAATGATGTTACAAGATTTTAACCTTTACTATGTCTATATAGGTAACATCAAGAAAGGATCAGGCTCAGTACTGGGGTGATCATTCCAAACCATATGAGTATGTTCCAGTTTCAAAGATAGCTGAAGAGTTTAGGAATTCAACATATGGTCAAAACCTAGCCTCGGTTCTCTCTAATCCATATGATAAATCTAAAAATCACCCTTCAACTCTGCCCAAAACAAAGTTTGCCGTTCCAAGAATGGAGTTATTTAAAGCTTGTTTCAACAGGGAGTTACTTCTGATGAAGAGACATAGTTTTATATACATATTTAAGACAGCTCAGGTACTTCTCACCTTTCTTGGCAATTAGCTGACATTATTACCAGCCCAGAAATATAGGTCTGATGCTTTTCTTTCCTTAAAAATATATGCAGGTTGTTTTTGTAGGGGTTGTTACATGTACAATGTTTCTCCATACAAGACTACATCCCACTAGTGTGGCATATGGAGAACTTTATCTTGCATGTTTGTTCTTTGGGTTGGTGCATATGATGTTCAATGGATTTTCCGAGCTACCACTTATGATTTTCCGTCTTCCCGTGTTTTACAAGCAACGAGATAATAATTTCCATCCTGCGTGGGCATGGTCTCTCCCGAGTTTCATACTCCGTGTGCCTTACTCCATAGTTGAAGCTGTTGTGTGGTCTTCCGTTGTATACTATACTGTAGGATTTGCTCCTGGAGGTGGAAGGTTTTTTTCTAAAGACTTTCCCGTTAGTTAGGCAAGGACTTTTCCGTTTATTAAAGCTTAATATGTCACATTAAACGTTTTAGGTTCTTCCGGTATATATTTCTGCTCTTTTCCGTGCACCAAATGTCCTTGGGACTGTTCAGAACAATGGCTTCTTTAGCAAGAGATATGATCATTGCTAATACATTTGGCTCAGCTGCATTATTCATAATATTTTTGATGGGTGGATTTATTCTACCAAAAGGTAAGCATTGTTTGCCATCATAAATAATTACTCATTGATTATACTCAATGACAATCCTTCTATCTCAGATTTGATTAAACCATGGTGGACATGGGCTTTCTGGGTGTCTCCACTGTCCTATGGGCAACGCGCCATTTCTGTTAACGAGTTTACTGATACAAGATGGACGGAGGTGAGATCTTGGAACGATTTGATCCGTTGTAGTATCCAAATAAAAACTCAGTGATGTATATTTTCTGCTTGATCATAATTTTCTGTTTTTGGAACTTGATTTTGCAGAGACCGGCTATGGGAAACACCAATCTTGGATATGCAATTCTGCAGCTACATGGAATGCCCAATGATCCTTATTGGTATTGGCTTGGAATTGGTGTTCTACTAGCATATACTCTGTTTTTCAACATTACTGTGACCGCCGCACTGGCTTTTCTTAATCGTATGTTCGATACTTTTGATTCCATTGAGGATTCTGAACTCAATTAATTAAATTGATTTGATTAATTTCACTCAAAGTTTTAACATCTCATATTCTATTTTACAGCTATTCAAAAACCGCAGACAATTATTCCACCTGAAGATGATCAAGAACAATCAGATACTGATGGTATATAACTACAAAAGTATAATTCATTAATTTACATGCTATTAACCTTAAGCTGTCCTGAGTTATAGTAAACACTGATTTGGCAGGTGAGAATCGCACGATATCTGGTGGAATAAAAAAGAAAGGAATGATTCTACCATTTCAACCATTAACCATTACTTTCAATAAAGTCAACTATTTCGTTGACATGCCCAAGGTATTTTCTTTCAGCAACTTGATCTAAGAACATCTATGTTTCTTATTGCAAATTATAATCACACGGTATATGATTTTCCAGGAAATGAGTTCACGGGGTATACCAGAAACAAAGTTGCAACTCTTGTCCAATGTTAGTGGAGTATTCTCACCCGGTGTTCTCACAGCATTAATGGGGTCCAGTGGAGCAGGGAAAACCACGTTGATGGATGTTCTTGCCGGTAGGAAGACCAGCGGTTATATAGAAGGAGATATCAGAATCTCCGGTTACCCAAAGGAACAGAAAACTTTTGCCAGAATATCAGGATATGTTGAACAAAGCGACATACATTCCCCTCAACTGACAATTTTGGAGTCTCTAAAATTCTCCTCGTTTCTTCGGCTTCCTATGGAAGTCAACAACAATCAAAGAGAAGTAAGATTCTGTGAAACTTGACGGTTATTATTTTGTTTTGTTTTCTATAACGATGCATTTTTCAGGAGTTTGTTCAAGAGGTAATGCAATTAGTGGAACTAGACTCTCTAAAGGATGCTTTGGTAGGCTTGCCAGGTAGTTCTGGTTTATCGACAGAACAGAGAAAACGTCTAACAATTGCAGTTGAGCTCGTTGCAAACCCGTCGATTATTTTCATGGATGAACCGACATCGGGGCTTGATGCACGTGCAGCAGCGATTGTCATGCGGACAGTTCGTAACACAGTTGATACTGGACGAACTGTGGTGTGCACCATACATCAACCGAGCATTGAGATATTCGAAGCCTTCGATGAGGTTAATTCGATGTTCAAGTGTCAGAGTTATGCACACTTAATCCGAAAGTAAATTGGCTGATGGTGATAATAATATGCAGCTTCTCCTTATGAAACGAGGCGGGAGAATGATTTATGGTGGTAAGCTTGGTGAAGAATCACGTACCTTGATCAACTATTTTCAGGTAAAGCTCTGGTCAATTAATAATCAAGAAATCTCTATATGGAATATGATTTTTTTTGTTTGGTTGCTCAGGGGATAACTGGAGTCCATCGAATAAGTGAAGGTTATAACCCTGCTACTTGGATGCTTGAGATAAGCACACCTGCTGTTGAACAGAGAACTCATCAAGATTTTGCCGAGATATATCAAAATTCGCAGCAGTTTCGGTAGTCCTTTATTACTGTTTACTTCCCGTTATTAGTGTGATTTTAGTCTTCTTATTATCTTTGATCTTCTGTTTATAATAAGAGTCTTAATAAAATATTATTGGATTTTGAATTCAGGGATGTTGAAGCTTCAATACAGAGTCTTAGTGTTCCACCTGAAAACTCAGAGCCTCTTAGATTTAATTCAACATACTCTAGAAATGCAATGTCACAATTCAGAATATGTCTATGGAAGCAAAGGCTTGTGTATTGGAGGAGTCCATCGTACAATGCCGTGAGATTGTTCTTTACAACACTCAGCGCTCTTATTCTCGGCTCTGTATTTTGGGATATCGGGTCGAAAAGGTAATTTAGGAATGAAATGCAATGAAGTAGATTGTAGATACCTTATAAATCACATGTAGCCAAAAATTTGACAGCAGAAAGTCAGACCAGATCCTATGTTCTACACCGTTGATTGAGATGCAGTGAAGTAGATAATAGATACCTTATAAATGTTTTCTCCTTTTTAATATTTTCCCATAACATACAAATAGCTCAAGATCATTAAGCTAATAGTGCTCCAAAATGTATATACAGGGATTCAACTCAAAATTTGTTTGTTGTGATGGGGGCTCTTTATGCTGCTGCACTGTTTCTTGGGGTCAACAATTCATCTTCTGTACAACCAGTAGTATCTATTGAGAGGACAGTTTTCTACAGAGAGAAAGCGGCCGGAATGTACTCCCCATTTCCTTTTGCATTTGCCCAGGTTACTCTCTCGATTCATTTAGATGCTTAGCAGTTGACACTTGAATCTTATCTCTGCTCCTGTAACGCAATATGTGTCTTAACAATAACAAGCAACTTTCAGAAAATATATCACGGATCAAGTGTCGTGGTAATTACATTATCATAAAGGTTCATTAAGAAAATTTGCGTGTTTTGAGCAACTTGTGTAGTCTAATTCGATATGTCTGTGGGATAATATTCAAACAAATTGTGCTAAAGAATGATCAATCTCAACTCCTGCAGGGCGCTGTCGAGATTCCCTACACTTTCTTGCAGACAATAATTTATGGTATCATTACATACTTCATGATAAACTTCGAGAGGACAGCAGGTATGCATGCATTCCTTTTTAATTCTTGTTTTACTTTCTTAACTAATGTTTCCTTTCTTCTACTACATTTCACTTATTTTGTATCTGTGCACAGTGGCTATTTGTTGTTGTTATTTACTGATTGTGATTGCTTAGTTAGAACTTAGAACATCAAGTAATGCTGCCTAGAGTTTTCCTATGGAGTCGAACAATATGTTCTTCTGAAATTAGCAAAGATGATACGGAAGTAGAATTACCTTAAAAATTCTTGATGAGAAGTCTTACGTGGCAACTTCACATCATCGAACTCTTACTAAAATATGGCAGGTTTATTTGATTAATCAATAAAATGAATGAATTATGGGACAGTGAGCTGCAATTAGTGACCGCATTAATATTATATTTACTTTGAATTCTTGTAATGTGTTTAATGACCCAATTTTACGGCTCAGTCTGATTAATTAAGAACAGTATAAGATGCTGGTTAATTATGTTCTCACTCCGACATGAATTACACATACCGATTCTTTTTGTTAGATAACTTTAATTAATATTTAAAATTAACTGATTATCGTAGTTGACTACCCAGACAAGATGAGTAAAAGGAGGGGGGCGCCACCTTCTCAAACCACGAAACTTTGGGCTAAATTATGAGCTTGTTGAGCATTAATTTAAGCGTTAAATTCATATTAATACACTATATTTAGATTTAATATCAATTTAATCGCGACTTTCACTATTTTTGTGTAAATTTATCACCTCTTAGTTGTTTCAATTTGGTATATGATTCAAATTACGTTATGTTTTTTTACCACACATCAGACACTTCTCTTGCCTTCATGTGACGATTCGATACATGTAGAGTGATTTCTGATTAAAGCATTAATGCACATTTATGCCTCGAAAAATTTATGCAGAAAATGCAATTTGTGTACTGAATTGAAACAACTAAAAAGGTGGAGAATTTATACAAAAATATTAAAAGTCGTGATTAAATTGAATTGAGCCTAAAGGTCGTCTTAATATGAAATTAACTCTTTTTTTAATTAATTTTATATTTTATCGTATTAAATATATTTTTTTGTATTGTTATATATATATATATATATATATATATATTTTAAAGGATGTATCATTGTATTGTTATATATATTAATAAAATATACTTTTTTGGATAATTTGGAAGCTCTCTGCCTATCAATGAAACAAGAAAGGCATTCAAAGAGTTCACTGAATCTCATCAATATTTGTTTATACACTCATCTAAAAGTATTTGGAATCCCAAATGAATTTATACATTAATACACATCATTCTTTATTGTCAAGGAATAATTTTATCCTTCCTCATAACATCAATCCAATAACATATTGAATCCAAAACATGATACTTGTTTTTGAATCCTGACATATCGATCTTGCTACGAGTACACAACATCTTGATAGGAAATCGAAAAAGAGCATCAAGAAAATCCCAATTAGCCAAATCCTTCATCTCAGTATCTACAAGCCCCTCTTTCACTACTATTTCCTTCCAAACATCTCCCTTATCAGCCATGGCTGAGGAAAACATGAATTCATCAGAAAACGTGCATTTTTCTGGTGCATTCACCCCTAGCTTAGCACCGATAGCAGGCCATATTTTCATCCATGTGTAGTATTCACCGTTTATTGCATTAAATGCTTGCCCCTGCATAACTTGATCATCGTTAGTAGCAACCCAGATATGTTGTTCTGCCACAAGACGAGCATCTGAGGCATCGATGTACATTTCCTCCCAACATTCTTTATTCCCCCCAAACACAAATGGGAGGTTTAAATACTTACAAATTGTACCATAAACACATATACTGCCAATGAAATTGTACAGAGATCTCTGAGAACAACCCATGACTACCCCAGGCCTATGAATAGACCAAGCCACATTATAACCAGGCAATCTTTCTTGCAACAGATCTTCAAGGACATAATAAAAGTTATGCCCTGTATCTGCCCTTGGTGATTGCTCATCATAGTAGCTGACTTCTTTGGACACATATCCTTGTAATGAGACATAATGTTTAGTCCCCGTTTGGAGTGACACGTGCCGCAAGGACTTAGCCTTAGGGAGGATGGCGTTGAGGGCGTTAGCCATCATCGCTCTATTCTGCTCGTAACACTCAGAGCTATCCAGAGGAAACTGGCTAGCCCATGTGACCCAAAATATATGAGTCACATCATCTAAAAAAGACAGTTTTTCTCGTGTTTTGAAAGGGTCTAAAAGGTCACACGAAATGAAATAGTACCCGTGTCTTTCCCCCTGGATCTCCTTCGTGTTCTCTTCCTGACGAGCTACCCCGTAGACCTTCCAATTATGAGTCGAAAGGAGCATTCTTGCAAGCTCCTTCCCCACCAGGCCACTCACTCCAAAGATGGCTGCTACATTTTTTGCATCTTTTACAGCCATCTTTGTTTTTTCCTTTCCTTTCCTTTTTATTCCAGCTCAATGCATTCTATCTTGCAAGTGATGGTGATTATATACTACTAAAGTCTAGAGTCTAAATCAGGCTAATTATATTGAGAAAAAGATGTTGAACAATCAATCAATGTCCTTATTTGTAGGAATGATTTGTGGCTTTCTTGTAAAGCAATTCAATAAGACTAGTAGCTAGGGGTAGGAAGGTATATAAATTATGAATAATGTTGATGAACATGGGGTTTATCAATTTGGTTAAAATCAAGTTGGTGACTGGGAAGCAACTACTTGCGGCGTCAAAGGCTTGTTGAAGGGCGCTTTGGAAGGCATATTTGGTTACCAGCCGTCATCTTGTTGGCATTTCAGTTGGAAGAATTTATTTCTCCATTTGTTTATGTCAGTTGCTTCATATAACCACAATAACTTATACACTTAAATGTCAAGGCACTGCTCACAGGGATATCATTCTCTCTCTCTACCCTTTTATATATATATATATATGGCACATGATGAGGTTATAAGGACAGCCTGACCATAATCAGTTAGATGAAGTAGTCTTTAAATTAGAACCGTTGAATTCTAAATATATATACATATATATAAAGAGAGAGAGAGAGAATGATGATTAATGGGTTTATGCAGGTAGGATACGTACGTATGAAGTACCATTAGTGGTGATAATTTGATCTGGTGTGTACAACACCATAAAGTGCACATTTACAGCCTTTGAATTAGATTGGAATTATTCACAATCCTTATTTATTTTTCGTAATTATTGGATTAAATTAAATCGAATCCAATGGCTATAAATTTGCACTGTATGGTGTTGTACAATACTAGATCCTTTATCCACGATAACACAAAAACGACAATGAAATTGTGGGTTATAGGTTTATTGTATTCGTGTCAGCCCATTAAACTTGATAAAAAGTTCGGATTATATATATAACTTGATATTTTGAAGTTTTTTTTGGAGATTTTGTATATTTCGTGTGTTTTATTGTGTCATATAATGTATCATGTATTTATGTGTAATATTATACGTGAATTCTATTTTTAATTGTTTTTTCTTAGTGTGTCGTGTTATGATGGATTCTTATCGTATCGTGCCAATACAATTTTTTTTTTTTTCGTGTTGTGTTATCATGGATTCTTATCATGCTTTTTTCGTGTATAGTCTTATCATGTCGTGTTTGTCACCTTTTAAGTACAATAGATGTTTAATTTGTTAAAACGAGTTAAGTACTTGATTACTGATTAGAATGCTTTGTACTTGGAAAAAATTTATGTATATAATTGCAATAGCTATTTAATCTAATATGTTAAAACAATTTAATGTACTTAGACAAACTGACGTATATATTGTAATATTGAGGGCTGAATTCTTTCATACACATTATTTGACAATCATTAATCTACTTGATGCTCTAGACTTCTAATTAATATCCTCAGTTACTAAATTATGCAACATCCTCTATTGCATCAGAAAACTGCAATGTGTACAAAGATTTATTGAATCAGTTCTGGTTCAGAAGTAAAATTCATCATCAAGTGAATCATCAAATTTGTACACATGACAATCATCCAATTAATCAAACTACGAATTGTAAACTTAAACTCTATAAAATTACATGATAATTAATCCCCAAAACCGAACCTTCAAAAGTAATTTACTATGTATTAATTTCAAGAACAATTCTTGAAATTAGAATAGCTAGAATATCACATGCATAGATATTAGCTAGAAACTTAAGATTCCACTCTGCATTGTCCATATCCCTTATTTTCCAGTCAATTCTTTGTTGATACTTAGTTCATGATAATACAAGTCGACTGGAGTCTCTACAATTAATTTCTTAGTTTTTTTTTTCGCATGAATCTCTTGCAAGTTTTTTTACTTACATTTGAAGAAAGTATTGATCCAGTGGAGACTAACTACTTGGTGATAATGCATGTGTTGGGTGCAGGCAAATTTTTCATGTATCTGGTGTTCATGTTTCTTACATTTATGTACTTCACCTTTTACGGAATGATGGTTGTTGGACTCACTCCAAATCAACACATTGCTTCGGTGGTTTCCTCGGCATGTTACTCACTCTGGAATCTCCTATCAGGCTTCCTCGTCCCATTACCGGTAAGTCAGTGTAAATTCCCTGTTGTGGATCATATTCTATCTCTTGGCGGACGCCTGGTTCAAATTCTTCAATAAGAATGTTAATGAGAATCATTGAATAGTCAATAGTTATAATAAAACTAATGGTTACATCGTTAGTGTTTGGTTCTAATGATTAACTTATTTTGAGTATAATACCTCCTAAGTAGTATGATTACATGATCAATATCATTATTATTCCTATTAAAGAATCCGAACCAAGCGTCCCGTTAATATTCTAAAACTTTGAATACACGTCGGAACTTTTAAACTGATAACATGATCTCGTATATGCAGAGCATCCCGGGATGGTGGTTATGGTTCTACTACATTTGTCCAATGGCATGGAGTTTACGCGGCATAATCACATCCCAACTAGGCGACGTAGAGACGAGAATGGTGGATCCTGGATTTGATGGCACAGTGAAGGAATTCATCAATGAACATTTTGGTTTCGACTCAGGAATGCTCGGGCCTACAGTTGTTGTGCTTGTTGGATTCAACATTCTCTTCTTCGGCACTTTCGCCCTCTCCGTCAGAGTCCTTAACTTCCAGAGAAGATGATTAATTCTCTGCCTACCTATACAAACCTGCAACACTATTATATTTATTGATCAGATGCTTATGCATTATGCATGTTTGTGTAAAACTGTGAATACATACATGCATACTACATTGGCTGTAATAAAATAGCTAGTGTCTCATCAAACTAGTGATTGTTTGATATTGTTATTGAAGAATTGAGAGTACATGATAGTGTTTCATGTGGCGGTTTCACATCAGAGCTGGCTCTATATCAAAATTTGATAGGTTATGGTGGAGTTTTGAAACACCAAATCAATTCAAGAAAGCACTTTTTTTTTTTTTTAGAAGTTGGGTCACACCCTCTATAAAAATAATAGTGCTTCTGCATTGTTAACTAGTGCTTGAAAACAGGGCATATGTATCATTTAGTTGATTATTGGTAAAAGAAAAAATTATTGAAAACAAAAATTCTATCATATTATATCATATATGAGATAGGATATAAGTAAGCATAAATTTACACCTATCTTTTTGAAGTGTTAAAAGTTTTTTTTTTTTTACACAGTTAAAAACGTCATTGTGATTAATTTTTATGAACGGCAAGTTTCGTCGCTATCTAGTACTAATTCTTTTGTCATTTTATTTAAATGTGTTACAATTACCGATACTACAATTAATTTAATATTTGAAATTAAATAAATATTCATAGTTGACCACCCAAGTGGCCAGACAAGAAGAGAAAAAGAGGGAGGCGCCACCTTCTCAAAAATACAAAACTTTGGGGCTGAATTTATTTTTGAAAAGTATGTCTACTTTTTTAGTATTAAAGTAATATTGTTGTTCATTTAATCATTTTTTTTATTTTTTATTAAGGGTCTTGGCTGGGAGTTTTATTTTATGAGATGTGGATCCATTCTAATATAGATCGTACTTTTTTAAAAGTTCATTGGAAATGAATGTCAATCGTCTTAGACGATTTTTTAAAATTAATATTTCTATGTAGACATAATGAATTTTTGCTCACTATGAAATAAAATAAGTTGCAATTATATTTTCGTAATAGTCAGTTAGTCACATGTCAATGTAACCCTTTAAATAGCCATGATCAATGTTATTTTTACACATTCATTCATCTAGAGATATTTGGAACCCCAATTTTTTTTACTATTGATCAATAATAATTGGATCAAGAAATAATTTTATCCTTCCATAGAATTCAAAACATGACATCGACCTTGTCACGAGTACTCATAGAAATTCCAAATCAAGAAAATCCTAATTGGCCAAATCCTTCATGTCAACCAAGAGCCCAACAGTGGTATCAGAACTGGGTTTCGCCGTCGGCTGCTACTCTCCTCCAAAGAGTGATTCAAGTTCTGCTCCCTTCATAAATAAGAGATGGTGTACTGGTGTTGGACAAAAAAGGTGGAGATGTGATAGATTTATATTGGGTTTTGACCCAATTAGAATAATTTCCAGAAGCCTACTCGTTCTTTCTGTCTTGGACCCAAAACACTTTACGTTGATTTTGCACAAGATTATTCCCTGAATTGTTGAATTGTCATAATTATTGCCGTGATTTTTGCTGGGATTGATACTTTATCGATGATATAAGCTGATAATGGGAGTGTAGAAGAAGTGCGCTGAATACAGATTCTTTGTGCAGAAAACGGGTGGAGAGAGGAGGAAGAATATAGTTTGGTTCATACATACACTGCCGCCAGGATAGGAGATCTGAGTCCGATTAAATAATGAGTCTCCCGTGGCATTCGGCGGCACCGAAACCCAACATGTTTTATGAAAATGATAACCATATTTTCAATTTGCACATGAAAACAACCTCTGTTCGAAATTTCGTCGAGAGACATTCTACACAGTAACTGCTGGAATTAAATGTTGTAGATTAACGGTCGATGAGACACAAGGGAAATGAAGAGTTCTCTATTTTATTAAATTATTTTCATTTTATAACAATTTTAGCACATATTATTATTATATAATAAAATGACACGATAAAATTAGTTTACATAAAATTTTCATTTCTATATGTATTTTTCCAAATTAAAACATTGTCACATTAGTCAAAAATCAATTGTTCACATACTGCGTGTGTGTTTGCAAGCACTAGTATCTAAGAAAAAATGATATTAAGTGACTTTTTGTAGCAAAATAAAAAATAATGAGTGTTTTAAAATAAGGTAATTTTAAGAAGTGGTTAAATAGAAATGTGTTTGTAAAAGAAGTGTTTTTAATAAAGGTATTGTGGTATATTTTCTTGGGATGTGTGTAGAAGTCGCCAAGAAAGTCAAAAATTTTAAATTAATACTTTCAGAAAAAAATTTAATAAAAGATTTAAAAAGAAGAATAAAACAGGTTTTAAGTGCTTATTTTTTAAAAAAATGTTCTTTTACTTTGACTATTGGGTTTGCAAACGGGGTCGCATCCCTCGGTTGTACCATTCGCTTCACCGATGGTAGTGCTCTTCACCTACGTTGTTGAATTAAAAATCCAACTCGCGGAATAAATGTCGAATCAATATTACGTCACGCCATAAAATTCCCAAAATCAATACTTCAAATTTAAACACAAAGCCTAAATCTTAAGCAAGTATTTAGTATTCACACAGAAAAGCTTTTAATTGAATAAATTCTGGGGAGAATGCAAACTTGAAAATGGAAAACAGAATCAATAACAATCACTTTTCAGAGGTTTGCAGATCAATGCTGCTGCAGGCCTCTCCTCCCCCATCTTTCTCTCTCTAAAACGCTGCACAAATTCCAACCTTGCTGCTCTATTCCTCCACGTGTGGCGACCTATCGCCCACCCAATTTTGTCTGCATCCCAGCTTCCATTTCAATGGCGTGAAACGGAATCCCACTTCATTCAACACCCCAATTCCCAGAAAAAGAAAACAACGATGATCGAGAATCGTGACCCCGCCTCCTGCCTCGTTGTCGGCAACTATTGCCACGACGTTTTGATGAAGGACGACGTCGTTTTGGCCGAGTCCCTCGGCGGCGCCGTCGCCTTCATCTCCGCGGTGCTAGAGGGTTTTGCGATCTCATCCACTTTCATCTCCAAAGTGGGTTCCGATTTCGCTTACTTCGTAAGGCACGAGCCAATTGTGTCTCGATCTTCCAAAACGACCGCGTTTCACGCCCATTTCTCGTCGCAAATCAAGCGGCACGATCGCGTTCTGAAACGCGTCCACTCTTGCGACCCGATTACTCCCGACGATCTCCCCGATTCGCGGCGGTTCGATTTCGGCCTGGCCGTCGGCGTTGCCGGTGAAATTCTCCCGGAGACGCTGGAGAAAATGCTCGACATCTGCGATACGGTTTTCGTCGACGTTCAGGCTTTAATTAGGGTTTTCGATCCTGTTACAGGGGTAGTGAATCTCGTTCACTTGAAAGATTCGGGGTTCGATCACTTGATTCCGAGAATTGGTTTTCTGAAAGCGTCTTCTGATGAGGCGTCGTACATCGGCGTGGAGGAGGCGAGGAAGGAGTGCTGCGTGGTGGTGACCAATGGGAAAGATGGGTGCACGGTTTATTGTAGGAATTTGGAGCAGCAGATCGCTCCCTTTCCGATTGTGCAGGTGGACCCCACTGGGGCCGGAGATAGTTTTCTCGGCGGCCTTGTCGTCGGACTTGCGCATGGCCTGGCCGTGCCGGACGCCGCCTTGTTGGGGAACTTCTTTGGGTCGCTTACTGTGGGACAACTTGGGCTTCCCACGTTTGATCTGAGATTGTTGCAGGTTGGCTAAAAAAATTGATCTCTTTTTTTACTTTTTTTTAAGTACATTTTGGATTATGTGAATGTTTTGCTCTTGAATTTGTTGCATGTGTTGTCTTCTTGTTGTAATCCAAATTGTGAATTGAAAAGTTGTGTATAGTTTGGTGTAATCTTTTGGATTGACAAGAGTGATGATTGTTTGCTGATCAACTGTTTGATCAAATGCTTATCCAGATAAACTTGCTCTGGCCTAAATATATCTTTGTTCAATTTTTGTTGAGTTATTTTGGCTCTTGATTTAGCTGTGTTCTATTCTCTATTCCTTTAATTATGTCCTATATATATTTATGTGCAAGTCGGATTTTGCGATGCATATTGATCAATCATCTGTGTAGTATGTGCAATGTCATAAGGGAGAGTATTCTGCTTGCTTCTTATAGTTTTTTTGACCAGACAAAGAATTATATTAATCATCAAAGAGTACAAGGGATACTTCAACATAGTTAAGACACACTTGCATGAGACCGTCTCATGGTGAAACGGTGCATAAGTTGGGCATTGGCGGTCTCATGGTAACACTTTATGAGGGGTGGGTGTGATTTGTGCTAGGTTGTACACCAACTCATGCATGAGACCGTCTCATATGAGTTTTTGTCTATAGTTAAGTGCTGAATCAACCCTTTTCGCTCCTTGGAGAGGTTAATGGACTAGAAACCTACTGGTCGTGTCCTTTAGGAAATGTGACAATATATTGATATTGGTATTGGAGTTGTGAAATGTGGAGCTCGTACTAAGTTTGGGTAGTTAATGTGGAATTCCTGCGACTTAAACTTAAAACCTTCTAACGCAAATCCTCACGCGCTATCTGTGTGCTCGTTGTGATGATACTCACTCTCTTCATTTTCATGTACACGAGACTCTCTTTTCACAGTACTCTATGTGCTATGTTCTGATTCAGACTTTAACTTTCTGTCAAGTTTGAGTTCTCTACCAGTCTACCTGATGAACTGATTCGCTGAGTAATTTTTAATTATGCCAGAGATTTGTATGCCTGCATAGTATTTTACATTGCTAGCTTTCTTGTATTTGCTATGGCCAGTTGCTGATAGTAGATATGGTTTATGATTTTGTTGTAGAAAGTAAAAGACGAGGTGCAGAGAAAGAGATCAAGTGTAAAGGAGAAATTGGTGTATACGAAGCCATTAGATCATGACGAGTTATGTAGAGCACTTGGTAGAGTAGCTGCATTTCCAGTTGAAGACTGTCCACCAACTTCGCCTACCATGGTCTCGTGCAGTGTACAGCCAATGTTATTTCCGGGCAATGGCCGTGAAGAACCGATTAGGTCAGCTAATCCTATACCTTGATAAACATCTCCATGAATTTGGAAGTTAAGGCAGAAATGAAGAGGGGATGATTTTCAACTCCAGAAAATGAGATTGCAGGGGTGTAGATGGTAGGTAGGTAGGTACCTTGCAGTTTGAAAATAAACTCTAACGAAGCGGTGGAGAATGATATGATCCTCTGTTCTTCGGATAAGCTCTCGGGTTCTCTCTAATGTTTTCTTATTGATTTTAGATAGTGAACAATCAATGATTTTGTTAGCTTATTATTGACTGATTTTAGCAGAAGAAACGAGGCAATGCAAATGAACTCTTCACTTTCTTGCGATGGCAAACTCGTTTTAATTAATGGGTATGTGAACCTATCCAGGCTATTATACCGATTAAGTTTAGTGGGTTAGAAAAGTGTGATGGAATGAGTAAAATGAGTCAAATAATTTAATTTTATATTATGAAATTTGTTCGTGGGATATTAACTCTTTTGGTTGCTTTCTCATGGTATATTTGGAGCATGTTACAAATAAATGAGATCATACTTCAAGTTTGCTAAACCAAAATTCTATCGTTGTACTAATAACTTCAGGATGAATCATATGATCAAATTGGCATAACTGAACTAACCAAAATCTTATTGTTATTATTAATTGTAATCGAACTAAAATGACTATAAATCGATCTCAACCAAACCCAATTTTCGGTTCAATTTTGGTAAATAACGGAAAAACCGAAATTATAAATTATTAAATTTCTATATAAATTGTTTTATTAAAAGTATTATATATCAATTTTGGTAAATAACGGAAAAACCGAAATTATAAATTATTAAATTTCTTTATAAATTGTTTTATTAAAAGTATTATATAACGCGGAAAAATCCTTATCAAATTAATTCAAAGTAAATCACAAAAAAATTAAATTAAAGTAATTTGAGAAATAAATATTTTTTCAGTAAAGGTTTTGAGTTCTACTAAAATCTAAGATCTATATATATATTAATTGGCAAAATGCATTTTTAGATCCATAAACTATTGTTTTTTTTGTTTCGAAAGGATCCTAAACTAATTTTTTATTTTAAGAAGCCCCTGAACTTTTAACTTTTGTTTCTAAAGGTCCTTAAACTATTTTTTAATTTAATGAAGTCCCTAAATTATTGATTTTTGTTTCACGCAGTCCTTCTTGATTATTTTTTAATTATCTAACAGAACCGTTAAGTAAATATGCACATCATAATTCTCAAAATTGTCAATATTGACAATTATTTTACTTAATGGTTCCGTTAGATTAGTTAGAAAATTTCGTCAAGAATGACTACTCGAAACAAAAATCATTAGTTTAAGAAATTCATTAAACAAAAAAATAGTTTAGGGACCTTTCGAAATAAAATTTAATAGTTTAGGGACTTGCTAAAATAAAAAATAGTTTAAGGACCTTTCGAAACAAAAAATATTAGTTTAGGGACCTGAAGATGCATTTTGTCTATATTAATTCAAAGGTATGTATATACAATTATACATATTTTATTAATTTGGTTCGGTTATTTCGGTATTTTTACCTCTAAAACTGTAACCGAAATACCAAAATTTATAAAGTTGAAAATCAAAATCGAACCGAATTAATATTTTGGTAGCATTTGCATGTCGTAACATTATGATGAATGTCTCGCCTATAGCCGTCATGGTACGTCTGTCCTAATTTATTTGATTCACAAAGTCTCATATGCATGGATTTTAGGTCCATGAGCTCGCCACATTTTAATTATACTAGTAATTATCTCACGCGATGCATGAATTTAAAAATTATTGATTTTTAAATGTGAAATTGTAGTAGAATGAATTTTATCTTATATATATTATAATAGGAGGAATGCATTCACACAATGTTGACAAGTGTCCACTCTAATGTGCTGCCACGCGTCACTTATCTAATTTTTAATAATCTTATTATATTATACTTCCTTCGTCCCAAACTTGTTTTCCTATATTCTGTTTTGGGCGTCCCATTCTTATTTTCCTATTTCTTTAAATGGAAATTTCTACTTTATCATTTTATCACTTTATCACATTAAATACTAATAAATAACTTTTTTTAACCTCAACTACCCATCACTTTATCATTTTATTATATAAAATATTAATAAACAATTATTTCTACTCCAACACTTTATCACTTTTTCTTAAAACCCGAGCACACAGTAAACAGAAAACAAAAATGGGACGGAGGGAGTAATATTTTACCATCTGCCTCTTCACTTATTTTCTTTTGCGTCTTTTCTAATTTCTAATCTCACAAATGTGTTTTTTTAATAGTCGCCGTGAAATTTATCAGAAAAGGGCAGCGCATTGTGGCAGTTTTTCGAACGCCGCTGCTGGACGCGGCGGATGCAACGAGGGAACCTTGGAACGCCGACGACGGTGATGGAAGGGACGATTGACGTCGCATTCGATGCTGGCACGGGGTCGACGGTGTTGGACGCGGCGGATGCGACAAGGGTTCCTGCAATGGTGACAATTTGATTCTGAACGACTCGCGATTCAGATGCCCAGATCGAACGGTTAACGGGCGGACCGCCTTATTCCCTGTAAGTTTCCTGCAAATCTATAACAGTTATTTTTTGTTATTGCTATTCCATTGATTTCGAAACTATACTTTATGTGCAAAGCTGTATATTCCATGTTTTATGATTTGTTTTCGTTATGTCACTATGTGAGAATCGAGATCACAGGCCGTTAACGAGCTCCAAAGGCAGTTTTCCTACTCCTATAATGTAAGTCTTGATATCGTTGAATGTGTTACCAAAATAGCTTTCTAAAGGATGGCTTCATTGTTCACCATCACCATTGATTGACTTTATGTTAGATAAGTTCCAATCCGGATTTCCACCGGTTAGATTATTTCAGATTATTTAGATGGTTATTCAATTCTCAGCTTGATCTTCTCATTCTCTGAACAACTCGCTGTTCTCCTGAAATGTGCTTCTCTCCTCTAGTAGATACTAGATATGCAGCTGGAAACTCTTTTCCAGACAAGAAAATACACCAGGAGATATATTCTTCATGTGGGCTTGGCAATCATAGATTACATTTAGATTGATTTCAATTGGACTCTCACAGTTATAAGAGTGTTTCATTAATATAGATATGCTCATGCTTAGTTTCGATTGACATGTTCCTGATATGCCGTTATTTCTAGCATTTTTTATGCTTAAAGAGGAAGACTGTTTATTTTCTTGATGTGTGATTTGAAATGGTCAAGAGTTTCATGTCTTTATTTTGAACTTGCTAATAAGAGGCTTTAAGAATTGCACCCATAATATTGTAAAACGCCCCTTCTGTGTTTTACATGTTGGACTATGATTTCAGGATGTGACTTGAAAAGTTCGTTGGTGGTTGTCTTCTAATCTTACCTAGGATTGTAAAAAGACAATTCCTACAACACTGTGTATGGAGGGTTCTTTGAAACCAATTAGGCAATTGTTGCATGGACATGGTGAGGGTTAAAAGTTGTCAAATGTCAATATAAATAAATATGTTACTTATGTGCACTACTAAGCTTATATAAGGTGGGCTTCTCAAAATGTATTTATTAATGTTGACATTTTTTAATATGTGGACGTTACTTCTCATTTTAGCTGCTGTTTAGCTCTATCATTTATGCACCGAGTTTGGGTGGTGTGTGTCCATTTATGAAGTTATATTTTTGTGAGTATTAGTCCTAAAATAGTTTTAATTTGCAATCTTCTTTTATAAATGGAGAATGTTTCTCTCCAAAGAGTGCCACATGTCTACCCTAACATGTTGCCAAATATTTTTCTACAATTTTTAATAACAGCTGGAGATTATCCCAAATTTTAATTTCTTACGTAAATCCACATCTCTCTCTTTCCCCTTTACTTCTCTCTCAGGAATGATGAAAACGTAATCCAGTTGTTACAAAAATGTGGCATGATCTATCGGAGAACGATTTCGTCTACCTGGTACGGCTGTAAGTGTCCTATTGTTTGCCTCACAAATTAGGTTTCTTTTGTTTCAATTGCGATTTATTAATTTCTGGTTTGCATTTTCATACCGGTAATTCAACTCTTATTAGTTATAGGTGCCAAAGTGTTTATTAGGTATTTTGTTTCAGCAATATTAAAGTTGGATTACTACATGCCTTTTGCCACTTTAGTTTTTAGGAAAAAGGATGGCCACATATTTTATTATTTAGTCATTACAATATAATGTCCAAAAATGTGCTTGAGCTTTTGTTTTCCATGTTATGTTATTGATATATTTGTGTATATATATGTTCCCTTATTCTTTTACATACTATTAAAAAAAAAATTGCTTCTCAAACGTTAGTTCCTTTCTAGGGCTCTAAGAATTCTTATCGCCACCTTAAATTGATGAGGGATTTGGTACATGTGAATTCTTGCATGGACTTTTTAAATTCAGATGCATTGAAATTTAATAGCCTTTTGGAGCTTGGTTTTTTTTTTTTTTTTTTGCAGGTTGTTCCCATGTATTAATCCTAGAGATGAAAATTCACTCAAGGTTGTCATGGCAATGGCTAATATTGTTATTAACCTTATTGGTAAGATGTTATTATCAAGGTTTTTATTTTTTTATTTTTTTCTCAATTCATTGATGGATAAATTGATTTTGTGCCTACTTGGCATCTTGCTGTTGTTATGTAGCATGATCAAATTCTCTGAGAACCAGTGAGCTTAACTCAAATAGGCAATTCTTGAATCTTGGTTTGTTGGTAAGATGAAGAAACATTCAATTCTCACATGTGAACTGGCTATAAAAAGCCTTGGAATGTTTTTTTGTTGTATACTTGATAATGAATTGTTTTGGAGATATCTTGATGGTGATATTGAATAAATGCTCCACAAAGTGGCAAATATTAAGTTAGGAAACTAAATTTCATGCAGGTTAATTGTTTTTTGGTCGTCAATTCCCGTAAATCTGCCACTGAAATATTTGAGTTATGAAGAATTGTGATTAGTTAATTTTGTTTTCAAATTTTGTGTGTGAATCTGAGTTTATTAAAGTTACCCTCACTGTGTTTAATAATTATTTGGTGTGTAGAGCAGAGTTCATCAAATTGTAAAATGCGTTAGGATATTACACATCAACACTTATGGAAACAAAAACGTTGTCGTTTGATAGAGAGGTGGTAGAGGAAAAGGAGAGAGAGGTGATGAAAAAACTGGTTTTGGATCGTCTCCAAAACCTGCTCTAATTATTTTATACCTATGATGCAAACGAAAACCATTTTCATATGTGATGGATTATAGGCACTTTCTTAATTGAATAATTTCCACATGAAGAGGAATTTTTATGTTCAAAAGTAGTAAAGGAACACACATATCACATAAAGACTCATCCTTTCTAGGCTGCTTCACCATTTAAATGGATACTTCTATCTAGTAGGAACTGCGAGACTTCCAGGTTTTCATGTGTTCTTGGGAAGTGGTGGAGAGAGGCTTCTAATAGAGGGATACATTGAGTTCCCTTAATCATATATCAACAGAGTTTGCCTACTAAATCAAATCTATGAAGGAGGAGAATTTCTTTTTCAAATGAGGAGATGAAATGTGTCATGGGTGGTCTTGATTTCCTGTAACCTTTTCTTCAAATGCATGGTTGTATAATTCATCCTTTTTTGTGGAGTATTTCTCCAAGAAGAAGCCTATAGGAGGAGATGTATTTTTTTTTCTCTTATGTAAAACTTCTGCATTTTGATTCTTGGTTGCTGCCTTTTGTTTCTTCTGCTTATGACTTTGTTCTCATTCCTTTTGCTACAATTCAGTTGCACCAAATTTATTATATAAATTGATTTTACCTACAAAAAAGGCCGGGTTAGTTTTACTATTCACAGTCTCACTTGATCACTTAAAGAGTGAGTGTGTAATATTTTTATATATTTACTCACTCACTTATTTAAAATTTTAAAAAAAAATTACAACTAATGCACGGACAAATTACTAGTTGTAATAAAAGTTGAAATTAAATTGTTCACATCCTCATTAATCTATATTAATTTCTTTCACTACTAATTTTCATTAATATATAAAAATTATATATATGGTGTAATAATTATCTAATTAATCCTATGACTTTTAATTATAAACTAAATTCACCACAAATATTTATTTTATTTGTCTTCATAATATATTTGAAATTTCGATTTACTATTTGTAGATAAGTGTAAAATATTCTATAATGGTTTCAAAAAAAATTATATCATATAGATAATTATTGAGAATTCACAGAGTATTCATTTAGCCGTTCGATCAAACAAAAACTTAACGTTCATTGATGAAGTGAATTTGTTTAATACAAAAATTATAGATAAATATTCATTCTCTCAAATTTTTATTTACTCTTAAATTATATAATATTACATTGAAAATTAAATGACTAAACTTTTTTCATTAATAATACCTTTTAATATATAGTCTAGTTATGATTATGACGAACTCAATTGATCCAAGAATTAATACTCCCCGGACCATTCTATTTGTCTTTTTTAGAAAATAATTTTAATTCAAAGTAATTGTTATTTATTCCTTTTGTATTAATTTAAGAGAATTAAATATTAGTATAATCTTTTTTTTATTATTATTATTATTACGTATTAATGACTTGCCACTAAATTAAAGTATAAAATAATCGTATTACACATATATTTATAATCATTTAATAACTTTTTTAATTTAGAGAGTAATTTATTTCTCTAGAGATAAGAATTATCAATTTGACATTAATTTTGGTCAGTCAAATTTAGTCCACACGTCGGATCTATTCGGCGTCGTTTTAGGGCCACGACTTTTGGGATTCCATTGCCCCTCACAACTACAAACATAAATTGAATTTCTTTCCTTACAGGCACCCCACTGCCCCTAATTTATCAAATTAGGGCTTTTTATCATTGATCGTTGTCTAGATATTCAAATTTGTCTGCATAATCTTTTCGATTTCTCTGTTTCCCAAATGTAGGACGTTTATTATTATCGAATGATTAGATTAAACGTCCTCATTTCTTCGGAATTTGTTTTGAAATACTATTTATCTTATTTTTGTTCTTGTGCCACCGATGGCTTTCTGATTAGTGTTAGCCTTTCCTGTTGGAAAAAAAGGTGTACATAGTGTATGTATATGTAGGTTTATTCATCTGAATGATGAAGCAATCAAAAAAGAAGAAATCTAAAGCTGGTAGAAACGGGAATGCGGGAAAGGCTTTTGAAAATGAGCAAAAGGCTCTGAAAGAATTGTTGGAGGTGTTTGGTTCGGTTTCGTTGGAGGAAGCTGCTTCAGCTTATAGAGAAGCTGGTAAAGATCCTAACAAAGCTGCAGAAATTCTTTCCAAAAGAGCTGTTTTAGAGGATCAGAGTGCGGCATCTTCGAGCTCTGGTGGGAATTATGATGTGTGTTCGTGTTCGGGATCAAGCGACTCTGACTTAAACACGAACAAAAACTCTCCTTTTACAATATACAAACTCAACTTCACAATTAATCAAGATCATAATCAAGATTTGACATTAAACTGAACCCATGGAAACTATCAACCCCAAAATCATTAAAGATTTAACATAAAGAATACCAAATATATCGACTTAGATATGAATTTAAAGAATTATTTTCTGAATAAATAGAACACACCCAGGGTTAAAAGGAAACGACAGTCTGATCAACACTTGTCCATTTTCATCCTTTCCAATGTAAAAATTAATAAAGATTGATGGTTATCACGGGCTCCTAGAAGAAGTCCTGTCAGTCTGAACATCAAGATAAATGAGAAGACAAATAACCACTGAAAATGAGCCATTTTGTAAACCAAGGGTTTCTGCAACAATCCTCCAAAAACCAAATAGTATCCAAATGCTTCCTTTATTGTTCCTTGGTCTTTGAATTCTAGCTGTTTGAACTTCATCATCTGATCAGATAGCTGAATCTATGAATGATCAAATTAAATCCATGATTTTTGGTCAATTTTAATAAATGAATTCATACTAATTGAATTGAAGAATAATCAACAGGCTATATATATTGACCTCATACATCTTGGATTTATACCTTCCAAATCCACAGAATAATATATTTCAAACTCAGATTCTTTACATAAGAGGAAAAATATGTGTTGGATAGATCATAAAGAGATAATAGTCCTAATAAGATTATCTTCTACATGGACTTTTTTAGTTGAACTTTAGAATTGAAGAATTGATATTATCACGCATAATTGAAAATTGTATCTGTTCATTAATTTTCAAATTAAAGATTTTAGTTCTGTCCTCCCTCAGAAGAACCAAATCAAAAACAACTTTTTGATAAAAGTTCTTGATTGATGAAGTTCGATGGAATTAAAATATAATAATGAATTTTTACCATGTTTGAAGATATGTTCAGATTCAATTTTTTCTTAAAAGGTATGTTTGAACTGAAACTGATATCCGGTCAGGCCCAAAGATATTTAGATATGTGTAATTACTACTGTTGAGAAATATCTTCATGACCCCATGTATAATCCTATGCCTATATTTTTGTATTTTAGAATTATTAACCTATATTGTAGTATATTTTATGCTTATTTTATTAGATTGTTTAAAGGTTATTTTGATGAAACAAATTCAGTTATGGATATAAGAATATAACGGTTATGTCATTTTCAGCACTTTTTAGTATACTTAAAGTTTGTGCTGTGGAAATGATGTTATTTGTTTATTTAATCAAAATACCTCAGAGTAAATAAAATAAAATGCAATGAGTAAGATGAAAATAGAGACATTAGGTGGGTTTTTTATATTGAATGAGAAACAACTGGTTAAGAGAGATTGCACTGTCTTTCATGACTACAGTAAAGGAGGGTGGAGTGATGTAATAAACTGATCTGCATGAGGATCAAACATATTAAATAAGCAATGTTTTGAAGTTCCACCCCCTATTTAGAGATATAACTATCATTTAATTCAATTAGATTAATTTCTAGCTTTTTAAACTGTATGATCTCCTTCTGTATACCTAGCTTAGTCAGATATCAATTGATGGGAGCCATATTAAAAATGCTGAAAATCAACTCGAGATTTTTCATTATGCATACAAGACTTGAGATTTTCGTACAAAGAATAACATATTGATTCTAAAATAAAATCAACCATACTTAAACTAAAACCATTACTTTTATTTATACAATATCACCAAAAATCAATGAATGTCCATTTCCATTCCATACAAAGTTTGTAAATATCATTAAAATTTTGGATAGCCAACCCATAATTAATCAAGGATTCTCATATCATTAATTCCACAGATAACAGAAACCAAGAGAGTTTACTTTTCAGTTTTCACTTTGGTGATAGGACAATCACATGTGTTCCTTTCCAGTAAACCCATCCATCCATCTTCTTGGAACCCAATCCAAGATCATTGAGATCCACTGAGAAAATCTAGCACCACCTTGCTAAACCATTTTATATATCCGCAAACCGAAGCTTTTCTTTTCCTAAGGGAACATCGATGCTTTAATAAATATTCTTTCTACACTATTTCTCCACCTTATTCATTTATTCTTTCTCCACAAAACCTATTAGATCAAAGAACAACACCTCCAAAGAAGGTGTACAAGAAACATTCATACTTCAAGAATTTCATTCCTCCACAAAATTTATTCTAAATCAAGTTTCGAATATTACCTACCAACATTCAACATATATCATCTCATTTATATCATGCTATAAGCCTAAAAACCTCCACAGAATAATTGTTTCTTCATCAATTTCTTCACCAATATTTCAAATTCGCACACCTAAACGAGAAAAAAAAATACCTTGAAAATCAATCTCTTCCCAATCCCCCAGCCGGGATGATTCACGTGATACTCCTCCTTGCTCAAATTCTTCGCCTCCATAAGCGTTTAATCGCAATCGTATCCCCAAAACCCATGCTTATGCAATCTAATGCAATAAGGGAAAATTTATGCAATCTAATGCAAATCAGATCCCCAAATCCATGGCTTCAATCTAAATTAAATTATCACGATTCACTAGTATTCTTATGCAATAAGGGAAAATTTAAATTTTCTGTCAGGCATTAGAACGAACACCTTATAGACAAAATTAGACAAGACCATAACCAACAAACTAAGTGTTGAGATATTTCCCCTACCATGGAATCGCGAGTGCGAATTCAGTGTAACAGAAAACAGAGAGTAAAGTCGTACGATAGCACGATGGCGGGGCCGGTGTGGTCGTGGGTCTCCTGGCCGGTGATGCTGAATATGCCGGAGCCGACGACGGGCCGGCCGAAAAGAGATGAGCTCGGCGGCGTCGGAGGAGCGGCCGAGGAGGCGGTCCTTGAGGCGGCGGGGGGTGTTGGAGAGGGCGACGAGGTAGGTGGCGCCGTGCTGGATGAACACTCACACACGTTCACTATGTGTTTTGTGTGTGTGTTTTACTTTGTTTTAAGGATTATTTTGGTTTTAGTTTTTAATTAATTTGTTAAGACAGATTAAGGTTTAATACATATTAATTATATGTTAAACAGTCTCCGTTTTGCGCTTAACGAGGGTCCGTTAGAGGCCGTCTATTTTTGGGACTAAAAATGCAAGTTTAGTTAAACAGTGGGACTAAAATACTCTTACAGGACTAATTTGGCAGAGGTAGAACTAAATTGAAAACATTGCGTGGTTTGTGGGATCCAAAAGTGCAAAAAACTTGGATGGCGGCAGTATGTAGTATCATGTATTTGTATGTGTGCATGCACACTATGAAGTAATTTTTTTAAGTTCAAGTAATCCTCCTTAAAGCATTTTTTTAGTGCAAATAATTAATTTGTCTTTTTCAAAATTGAATCGAGACACTATTGGGAGGCTTCAGGAGTGACTTGACTTGTTGATTACCACCTCCTTTACCGCCCCTCCAGTTCCTCTTCTAAAGACTTGACACAAAATATATGCATGTATTATGCTTAAATGATAAGTTTCCTAATTTTAAGTAAAAAAATATAATAAAGTTTTTATTTAAAAAAGTCATGCCTAAAAAAACATAAATTATAAATGTAAATCTCATATTTTTCTATTGAAAACATACAAAAGATTCAAGAATAAAAACACATTCACTAATACATACGAAACATTAAATTAAATTTTAAAAAGTTAATGTAAAGTTGGGTGGTATACAAGTAAAAAAATTATCTTTATTAAGAGGAAAAATATTTATTTGCACGAATGAAATATATTAAGATCATATTTATTCAATTTTAAAAAAGTAAAGGGTTTTATTTAGATAAAAAGTTACAATAAAGACTTATTTGAACTTTGAAGTGTTGAAACTAAAGTAGTAGTTCTGGGGGATGGATAGATGATTATAATGCGGTAATATAGCGCGTGATGTGATTGGTTTTTCGTTGTTTGCCATTTTTTGTACAGGATTGATGAGCAATGGGGCTTCTAGCTTTATTTATGTGGCACTTATATTGTTAGTATATCCTCGATTTTAAATAACAAGTATTGTTTTAGAACAAGAAATTTATTTTTGATTAAGTGTAGTTTTAGAAATTCACTAATCTTTCGTATGACTAGAATTAAAGAATGCGGATTTGGTAAAAAGTTATTCCAATAAAATTATATTTTTTCATTTTATAACCTTTCTTAATTTCACCCCCAAAATTCTTAAAACAACAGTTATTTAAGATCGTGGAAGGAGTATTAGTTATCTTATAAAAAAAGGTTAATTCTAAATAAATATATTACATTTTGATCGAATATCAATTTAATCACGACCTTCAAGATTTTTTTATTAAAGTCCAACCTTTGATATTGTTACAAATTGATATATTTTTTTTTTCTCCGAGCGCGAAGAGGTGACGTGGCTCACCGAAGCATGTGTATACTTGTAAGTTAGAATGATACATATTAAATAATATTTTTAAAATTATTCCACATAATATTACACATTTTAAAAAAAAAAAAAAAAATTAAAAGAAGTTAAAATCTAAAAAAATAATTAAAATATAAATAAAAAATAAAATTTATATCCATTTTATAAAATTGATCAAATCTCAATAAATAATTCATAAATTTAGTTTAAGGAGGTCGACTACAATAAGAACAACAAGTAAGGGGTTGAGGGAGTGACAATAGACAATAGGTGGATTGAATGGGAGAAGAGAAACTAAGAGATTACATTTAATTTTGAAACATGAAAATATATTTAGTTTTAAAACATTGACGACGAGAATTAATTTTTAAGGTTTGAAATTTAGATTTAAATAATTTATTTAATTTTTTAAAATTTTATTTATTTTGTTTTTTAATTCACTTTTAAAATATTTTTTATATTTATGATTTAGACATTTCATCCTACGTGTAGTCTGACATAACAAAAATAATAATTTCGGCGAGTCACATCATCTCTTCACGGTCATTGGAAAAAAACGTGTATTAATTTACAACAACATCAAAGGTTGGACTTTTATACAATAATTTTGAAAGTCGTGATTAAATTGATATTTGATCTAAATGTCGTGTATTTATTTAGAATTAACTCTATAAAAAAATTATGAATTATTTTACTCAAATTATAATCGTGAACCAACTATATGGTAAAACTATTTTATATAAGATCAACTCTAGCATAAATATATGAAAGCAGATTACAAGGGAAGTTCGCCACTGTCTGCAATCACAACTTTGGTTATTGGTGTTCCATTCTGCCTCCCTTCAGCTTCAACCTTACCCACCACGTCCATCCCAGACAGAACCTTTCCGAACACAACGTGACGCCCGTCCAACCTGTAAATGCAGGCAAACGACAAAATTTTAAACAGACAGAACAATTGTGAATTTGTAGAGAAGCTTTAGACTGAATGGATGATTTACCAGCTGGTAGTCACAGTAGGGATGAAAAACTGGGAACAATTCGTGCAGGCCCCGGTATTTGCCATTGACAAAACCCTTGACGAGACAAGTACACATATTAGAGGTTATCGAAACAATAGCAGCTTAAATTTGTAAGAGTTGGTCTTCTATAAAACAGTTTAACCGTCCAATTAGTTTGCAAGTATCACTTTATAGTACTTTATAATGAAACAGGTAATACTGTTTAAAAATACACACAAAATACAAACCAGTTGCATGGTAAAAGTAGTTTATATGAGATTTTTTCAAATTTGAAAACAATGAAGTTGGGACTTTTGAACTTGAGTCTATTTTGACATAGGGTGGGAGAAGAAATAACAGACCCGGTCCAGTATGTTTGATCTTGAAATTTTCATCAGCAAAGTACTTATGTCTATAGATAGATTCCCCACCTCTCCCATCTCCGAGAGTAAAGTCGCCTCCTTGAATGATGAAGTTCGGTATAATTCTATGGAATGTGCTTCCCTTGTAATGCAGAGGCTTCCCGCTTTTCCCCACGCCTTTCTCACCTATATTTCAAGATAATTCTTATGAGACTCCCCAGTACGAAGTACAAATCTCACTTAAAAACTATGGCTCACAAGTAGGATTTTTAACATGATAGTGGTTGGGAAATTAAGGGGGTGCTTGGTTCTAAATTCCTCAAGGGGAATTATAATGGGAATGAACATGGGGTAATCTTGGTGGTTAATGAGAGTAAAATATAGATGAATTCACCTTCATCATACTTCGTATGAGAGGTAATGAGATTCACATAAGTTAATCATTACCCTGTTTTGATTAACTACCTCCTCCCTTGTAATCATTTCTCCTCAATTATTCCACTATTCTCAACCAAGTCCGGGTCTAATACTGACATACATATTACAGTGTTAAGATCATCAACATATCACTCAAAATCAAGGATTCCACCCAAAAGCAAGTCAACTGGGCTTCTAGTAGGCATTTAGTTAAGAAACCAGAAAAATGGAAGACAAGAAACAACTAAGATAAAGCTCTGTACCTGTGCACAAAGCTCTGAAATTTTCTGCAAGAGAAAATAAATAAAGTCAGTTATATGCAAGTCAGTGGTTACAAAAGCTCTGCAGTCTTTAGTCCCATAATGCAATCATACCTGCTGTTTTGGGGACAGTTTTTCCAAAAAGACCCATGGTAATGCGCCCTAAAACAGAAGCATTTCATGTTATGTTAGATGAAACAATGGAAAATTTAAATAATTATACATAATTCCGTATATATGCAGGGGTGGTCATACATGTTTTTCTATGAACCAAAATATATATTTCCTCATTATACACACTTTGTGATGAACCACAGATACATGAAGTACAGTCGAATACACCAATTTACTATTCTATCACCTACTTAGTTGTAGCTAGACTTCACTACCAACCTGGATTAAGCACGACTTTGCTTACCTTTTCTCGTAAACACCTTTTTTAAATTGTCCACAACTTTTTTCTCTCATTTCCATTTTCCAACTGTATTTCTCAATATGAAAAACCCTTCCTAACATAGTTTTTCAAATTAAAGCTTCATGAACTTTCAATAATGTCACACAGTGTTTAATCATCTATTACCATAAACAGGACAATATATCATATGGCATCCAATCATCCATCTCTCAAATGCTATTCGCTACTGACACTCCATGAAATAATTAAAACATACCAGCTGGTTTTCCATCAATTTCGATATCAAAGTAGACTTTATGAGTCACTTCTTCTAAACTTTCCTTCGATTCATTTGCCTGCAGGAGAGACAATAACAATGCCCCTAATTAGACACAACAAATTTGAGCGAACATCTATAAAACGAAAAATGGATCAATATATTAGAGGTCAGATTTACATTTTCATTAATGACAGTCATCAGAATAATTTAGTTACACACTAAGAATCTAAATCTTAGAAGCCAGGTATAGAGAGAGAGGAAGAGATTACACAAACAGCTAGCTAAAATCTCATCACCTTAAGGCATTCACAATATTAGAAATATGAGAAAGCGTAAAACAACTAACAACTAGGGAAATTTCTTAATTAACATGACACATTCTATGATATACCAACCTCGTAATTCGATCCAAAAGCTCCAAAACCTGAGTTTATAATGACGTCTGGTTTCCCAAAACCCGATGAAGGCTGTAAATTCTTCTGATAAGCTCTCCAACTAGCGGCAAGATCGAAAGGAGACACCCTATCTGCTTTGATGAAGACTCTGTACTCAAGAATTTCATCAGCATTCAACTTAAACATGGCGGACCTCCTATTCCTATCCCCACCTAACATACCTCCTGTCAATTGCCTGCTTGGCCCCTCCTCCACAACACAAGGGGAATTACCACACTTTGGTTTCAGCAAAAACTTAAAATCCAACGTTTCTATTAGAAACACAAACATAATTAGATTACAAACTCCAGAAACACCAAAATTGGAGGCATAATATACAAATTTGGAGCTAATTACCGTTGTCAGGTGGTACAACAAAGCTCAATTCCCATAAAAATGTCGATTCGCGCTCCATTGAGAGCTGTTAAACATTAACAGTGCCAAGTTAATCAGTAAGCGCAATTGGCGCAACAATGCGAACCAATTTCATCGAAGCTCACAAAATTGGCAACTGCGGAAATCAGTAAGTGCAATAGACGCAACAATGCAGAGCAATTTCATCAAAGTTCACAAAATTGACAACAGCAGCACAAAATTAACTACACATAACAAAACGAACAAGGAGAAGAAGAATTGATAAACGTACGGCTCTAGAGGAGTCCCATGAGCCTACGAGGGGCACGGAGCCATAGACGTGGGGTATGAGTCCCCCCTTGGACTTATAATTATCCTCCATCCTGAGAGAGACATAGAGCAGCCCATCGGCTTGGTCTTCTCTCTCTTCACTGCCATGCCAGCTGAGTGAGAGATTGAAGATCATTCGAGTTGAGAGATATATATAGAAAAAATCTTAGAAAAAAATAGAATTTTTTAGAAATAAATATTAACAAAGGGCAGATTAAATCTAGCTTATTATTTTGATTTTTCATCACTTTTAAAACATACTTTTTTCTCTATTCAAATTCAGCACGTACTTTCACTTGATATTTAAAAACATCCCGATTCACCATTTTTGACCAGGCCTATCTTATATGATCGCTGGAATCCACCTGTCTTGTTAACGTGTAACTATTAAAATAAAAAAAATAAAAAATATCACCACCTGATATTAAAAAACCAGATTATAAAAACATCTCGGGTCACTATTTTTTAATTTTAAGTGGTGATATTTTTTATTTTAATATTTACACATCAGCGAGACAAGTAAACTCTGACGACCATATCAGAAACCTTGCCGAAAATGGTGACCCAAGATGTTTTTAAGTATAAGTGAAAGTATGTGTTAAATTTGGAGAGAGAAAAAAATATGTGCTAAAATTGATGAAAAATCAAAAGTATGTGCTAAATTTGATTATTTAGCCTTTTTTTAATACCACAATTTTATATAGAAATTGTCACTGTTATGCAAAAATTATTATTATTATTATTATTATTATTATTATTATTATGTGTAAAACTATTACTGTCATATTTTAAATAGTGATAGTTTTTTGTGCACAACAGTGATAATTTTTTGGGATTATATTTTTTGTAGTTCAGTAACTTTACTTCATTTTGAAATTGGTCCCGATTATTTTGACCTTTTAATATTGGTAAGTTATTAAAAAAATTAAAATTGAACATTTAACCTAATGTAGCAGGTCACCAAACAAGTAACCACCACATATGCAATTATTATTTTTCTTTAATTTCGAAGTCATCTACACTTTTCTAATCCGAATAATTTTGGGTCAGGATTTTTCTACATATTTTATTAGGGAGGAAGAGTGATTTTTTGCATATTTTGATTTATTTTTTGATTTTCTAGTCAATTTAGACCAAATAAATCGACTCGATCCACTTTATCTTTTAATATACAAATTATTTTTAAATTCGACCCAAGACCTGATCAAAATCATTAATGATTAAAAAAGTTTAAGTCGAGGTTTGAAATTAAAGGGAAAAACAAAAATAATTATACATGTAGCGATTACCTACTTGGTAACCTGCTACAACAAGTTAAAGGATCAATTTTAAAAAATTGAAAACTAACAGGATCAAAATAAAAAAAATCAAAACAATCGGAATCAATTTCAAAATAATGCAAAGTTAATGGACTACACAAAATTTAATCTCTAGTTTCTTTTTATAAAAGTGATAGAATTTATATATAAAATTGATTCACATGAATATTACTCTAAGGGCCCGCTTGGCTAAGCTTATTTTAAACATCTTATAAGCTATAACATCTTATAAGTTGTTTAGAGAGCTTATAAGATGTAATTTTTAAGTAGCTTATAAGTTGTTAAAGTGTTTGGCTAATAAAACTTATAAGTTCTTTAATAGTAATTTTTTGAAAACTATTTTTAATTTTAAAATTAATATAATTTTTTTATAATATATTTTTCGAAAATAAATATATTTTTTCAATTTTTTTTTTTTCGATTTTTATAATAATAATTTTTTTTTCAGAAAATATTTTTTTAGAAATAAATATTTTTTTCAGAAAAAAGAGTCGAAAATATTTTTTTTCAAAAATAAATATGAAAATAATTTTTTTTTTAAGAAAATAATTTTTTTTTTCAAAAAAAAAAATTTCGAAAATAAATATATTTTCCCAGAAAAAAATTATATTTTTTCAGAAAAAAAAATTTTTTTTCGAAAATAAATAAATATATTTTCCCAGAATTTTATTTTTTTTCAGAAAAGATAATTTTTTTTTTTTGCGCAAAAAAAAAACGGCCGGGTTGGATTGAATTCAGACCGAATTTGGGACGGGATGAGTTGAGATATGATAGAGCTTATTTAATTTTTGTAAAACAAGTTGGGATATCTCAACTTATTTTTTTGGAGCTTATAAGTTCAAAGAGCTTATTTTTAAATCTTAAAAGCTGTTAGATATCTTATTTTACCAAACAAAATTAATGAACTTATAAGCTTCTAAACAGCTTATAAGTTGTTTTAAAGAGCTTATAAGCTGTGCCAAACACCCCCTAAGTCTAAGTTTTATTATGTGGCTCTCATGCTTTCATTAGTTTGTTAATATCTCCCCCGGTTCTAAATTACTATGTTTTAGGACAAGAAATTTATTTCTAATTAAATGTTGTTTTAGATTTTGTTTTCTCGTTTTCTTCTCTTTCTAATCTTTCATATGTCAAATAAAGGAATGCAGATTTGATAAAAAAAAAAGTTGTTCCAATAAATTATATTTTTCATTTTATAGCCTTTCTTAATTTTACCCCAAAACTTTTAAAACAACAGTTATTTAAAATGACAAAGTATAGTGTGAACAAATTTCACGATGAAACTGGTTGAGAAGCGTGATTTATATTATTAAAGAGTGTGATTTTTACTATAAAAGGTGTGACGTTTTACTATAAAGGGTATTACTCATAAAAGTGAAGGGTGTGACTTATATTATAGAAAAAAGTGTCGTAGTGAAAACTGAAGAGTATGACTTATATTATTAAAAAGTGTGACTGTAAAAAAAAATTAGTTTCACGGTGAACAATTTTCATAGCATACTACCAACTCATTTTAGATCGTGGACGGGGTATTGGTTATCTTATAAAAAAATTATGAATAATTTTATTTTAAAATTATAATCGTGAACCAACTGCATGCTAAAACTGTTTTATATAAGATCAACTCAAGGATAAATATATGAAAGCAGATTACAAGGGAAGTTCACCGCTGTCTGCAATCACAACTTTGGTTTTTGGTGTTCCATTCTGCCTCCCTTCAGCTTCAACCTTATACACCACATCCATCCCAGACAGTACCTTTCCGAACACAACGTGACGCCCGTCCAACCTGTAAATGCAGGCAAACGACAACATTTTAAACAGATACAACAATTGTGAACATGTGAGAAGCTTTAGATTGAATGGATGATTTACCAGCTGGTGGTCACAGTAGTGATGAAAAACTGGGAACCATTTGTGTCGTGCCCGGCATTTGCCATTGACAAAAACCCTGACGAGACGAGTACACATATTAGAGGTTGTCGAAACAATAGCAGCTTAAATTTGTAAGAGTTGGTCTTATATAAAACAGTTTAGCTGTCCAATTAAGTATCACTTTATAATACTTTATAATGAAACAAGTAATACTACTAACAAACTAATATGTTTTTAATGAAACAACTAATACTGTTTAAAAATACACACAAAATACAAACTAGTTTCATGGTAAAACTAGTTTATGTAAGACCTTTCAAATTTGAAAAAGTGAAATTGGGACTTTTGAACTTGAGTCTATTTCAGATAGGGTGGTTAAAGAAGTAACAGACCTGGTCCAGTATGTTTGATCTTGAAATTTTCATCAGCAAACTTCTCCCCGTAGATAGATTCCCCACCTCTCCCATCTCCGAGAGTAAAGTCACCTCCTTGAATCATGAAGCTCGGTATAATTCTATGGAATGTGCTTCCCTTGTAATGCAGAGGCTTCCCGCTTTGTCCCACACCTTTCTCACCTAAATTTTAAGATGACATAATTTTTATCAAACTCCCCAGTACGAAGTACAAATCTGACTCAAAAACTCTGGCTCACAAGTAGCATATTTAACATGGTAGTGTTTGGGAAATTAAGGGGGTGCTTGGTTCGAAATTCCTCAACGGGAATTGTAATGGGAATGAACATGGGGTAATCGTGGTGGTTAATGAGAGTAAAAGATGATCAATACACCTTCATTGTGATTCGTATGAGAGGTAATGAGACACACATAAGTTAATCCTTACCCTATTATGATTAACTACCTCCTCCCTTGTAATCATTTTTCCTCAATCATTCCACTATTCCCAACCAACAATCATTTTCTGTCTCAACTTATACCAAGATTAGAGAAACCATCATTCTCACTGTAATTCACTATTTGATTATTCTCATGACCATTCCCATTGAAGAATTTGAACCAATTGTCCCGTAAGTTTTATCCATATGGCATCACCACCACCACCACCACCATCATCATCCAAAGACCATTCGGCAGCTATACGGATATAAATACCCATAAAAGTTGTAAAAAACTAGCTGATTGCTCTATCCGGGTCTAATACTGATGGTGACATACTTTTTACAGTTTTAAGATCAACAAAATATCACTATAAGTAATCAAAATCAAGGATTACACACAAAAGCAAGTCCACTAGGCTTCTAGTAGGAATTTAGTTAAGACACCAGAATAACGGAAGACAAGAAAATAATTGGATTAAGTTCTGTACCTGTACACAAAGCTCTAAAATTTTCTGCAAGAGAAAACAAGTTAAAGTCAGTTATTAACAAGTCAGCGGTTTCAAAAACTCTGCAGTTTTTAGCCCCATAATGCCATCATACCTGCTGTTTTGGGGACAGTTTTTCCAAAAAGACCCATGGTAATGCGCCCTAAAAATAGAAGCATTTCATGTTATGTTAGATGAAACAATGGAAATTTTAAAAACTATGTACAATTGCCTAAATATGGGGGGGTGGTCTAACATGTTTTTCTACGAACCAATATATATGTTTCCTCATTAAACACCCTTTGTGATGAACCACAGATGCATGAAGTACAGTCGAATACACCAGTTTACAATTCTATCACCTATTTAGTTGTAGCTAGACTTCACTACCAACCTGGACTAAGCACGGCTTTCCTTATCTTTTCTCATAAACACCTTTTTTAAAATTGTCCACAACCTTTTTTCTCTCATTTCCCTTTTCCAACTGTATTTCTCAATATGAAAACCCCTCCTAACATAGTTTTTTCAAATTAAAGCTTCATGAACTTTCAATAACGTTTAACAAACAGAGTGTTTAATCATCTATTGCATTCTCTATTTCATCTAGTATTTCACATTAACATAAACAGGATAATATACCATATGACATCCAATCATCTATCTCTCAAATGCTAATTCGCTTATAGCTAAAAGAATAGATAAACAACATGAAATGATTAAAACATACCAGCTGGTTTTCCATCAATTTCGATATCAAAGTTGACTTTATGAGTCACTTCTTTTAAAATTTCCTTCGATTTCTTTGCCTGCAGGAGAGATAATAACAATGCCCCTATTTAGACACAACAAATTTGAGCGAACATCTATAAACCGGAAAATCAACCAAATTAATTACAGCCTGGTTTTCGAAAAGGGAAATCACATAAAAAATTAACTGATTTCTGGGGAATCAATCAAAATGTGAATAAAAAATTCAACAAACAAATGAGAATAAGATAAGAACATTGGTTTGAGGAAAACCTCGGTGAGAAGAGAAGCGAATAAGATGACGAGAGCGAAGATGAGATTCAGTCTCTCAGTTGTCGCCATTTCTCCGTCGTTGGACGATTGATTCTTTGGTTTATGGTTTCTTTTCGTTGGATTATGAATTTATTATTGGTTTGGTGACCAATGGGCGGCTGACACGTGTGTAGATTGAGGTGTACCTTGAGGTGAATTTGCATGAGAATTTTTCAGCTGATTTTCACAACTTTTTTTCATTAAGTAAAAAAATTATTTTTTTTCTCTTTCGTAGAATGTAAACCAACGTCGTGCCTAATTCCCTAATCAAAGTATAGAAAAGCCTAATTTTGTATTGCAGTGAGTTTTATGTTTTTTTTGTTTACAGTAAATGAATATTCGGCAATTTACATGCCGATAATTTCCTTTATTTTAAAATATTAAAATCTTGAAATAATACTATGAATTGAAGGTCATAGCTGGAAATAGTTAAATAATGAGGCACACTTACGTGAGACGGTATCACGATGAGACGGACAATAATTTGAATATTAGCGCTTTAATACTTTGGGAGGGTGGGTGTTGATTTGTGTCAGATTGTACCCGTCTCATACAAATTTTTATCATTTTTTAAACTTGAGTAGGACATACAAGTAATCTTTACATCTAACTAGGCAAATCTATTTCTCGACTAAGATAAATATACAAGTAAAACAGTGTAGGAAAAGACTCACTCACTCACTCATAATATGAACAAACAAACACCAATTCAGAAAACCAGGCATGCATTTATTGCAACACAAGAGAAAGACAACCAACTCAAATGATGTAACCATTATGAAACCTCTGCACAACCTTAACTTTCAAGAAAAATGCATCCTACATGCATGGGTGCGTTTGCTGCGACTGTTTCATGAAATCTGAAAGCGCATGAGAAGCCTGACTGAGTTTAGCTTTTCGCCTTTCCTGTCGCAGAGAGGAACAGTGCGTATTCCGGGCCTCAACTCTGAAATGGGAAGGCACGTTTGGCCGCCAAAGTCATCCTTCCCCGTCGAATCATACTCGTGTACTTCAATTCGTAGTAAAGCTAACTCTGGAACCGTAAGTGGGAATGTAAATTCTTCCACCCAAACTGGACTCCAGTTGTCCACTTCTGTCTTCGTTTTTACCATGATCTCATCAGCAGGCGCACCAGCTATGCCGACCTGCATTATACACAACATTACTATAAATGAAACCATCCCTTGCCAAAATTTCAAGGTTTAAACACAACATTATTCGACCACCAAGATGATGATCACGGGTATGTTTGATTTGGGATTTCGAAATCTAAACTCGGTGCTACTCTGGGATTTAAGAATCTGTTTTATTTTTTAAAGCCAATACATCCCCCTCTACGAAACAAAAACACATCAATATTATTTATCAAGATTTTAAAATCCAGATTTCAAAATCCACTAAATCCTAACCAAACATATCCTGAAGTTTTATTCATAAAGATCTCACTCTTTTAGGCTAATGAATAAGATTAAGCAGCAAAAAACACAATAGAAGGGCAAACAGCTTACCCTAGTGTAGAAGTCGGGTGGCGAGTACGAGTCGAAGTGAGTTTGTTTAAAATCCAAATGCCATCCATCCCCCATGTATATTTTAACCTATCATGAAGAATATATTATCAGACGAGATATAATACCAAAATGGGCATACGATGCACGTGTTTAAACTGAAGATGTACCTTTAAGGTTTTCTTGACATGGGACTTTGCTTTAGGATAAAAAATCTCATGATTTGGACCAGTCATCAAAATGTCGGGTTTTTTCACATAACCACAGCCTCCATTTGCCCGGAACATTCCTTGCATCAACCAAAGTGATCTCCCATAGCCCTATCATTGCACCAGCACGACAATTACGTGAACCAGATAATAAGATGGATAACATTAGAAAGAATTATGTCAATAAAGGATTTCTATTGATCTTAGATTTAAGATTAAGACTAAAAATTTGCTAAACAGCACCACCACATCTTTCATAACAGTCACTTTTGATTAGAATGGTGTTTCTTTAACTCATGATTTTAATTTTAAATTCATCTAAGTCAATTGTACAGGGCGTACAAGTCCATGTTACATTGACTCGGCTTTTGGAAACTGAAGAATAAATGGAAGACAAATACTTCTATGTACCAGTTGCACCGTGCAACTCAAATGCATTTTATATAGTATTAGTTGTGTTATTAAAGGTATTAGATCGTCAGTATTAGATGTTTTCACTTAATAACATTAGTTGTTTTCGTTGAACAGTATTAGTTGTGCATCAGTTGCACGATGCAACTTGTGCACCCAAGTGTTACTCTATATGGAAAATGCGAGATGTCCAAAAATAATTTAAGGTGTAATGATTCACCATAAAGATCTGGTCAAACCTGCATATTAAATGCAACCATTTGAGCTCCGTGCAACCAACCGACTTGTGGCTTGTAGTTCGATGAGGTAAATCTAGTTCCCTTAGGATACACTCTCAGAATGTTCCTCTGTGTGAACCTAACAAAAGAATCATTAAAACTGCAAACAGAAAGGACCACCATGGATGAAGCAGATTTCAAATTTTGATCAGCTATTTACAGAAATACCTCACAATGTCTGTTCTGTGAGATTCAGCAGCCTTTTCAAGAGCTTGCTCACTTAGACTTAAGCGCCTCACTTTATCGAGTTCTACTTTTAGTGCTTCCTTCATCCCTCCTTTGGGTTTCCCAGCATGAATAGCTATAAGGCGTTTGTATACTGGTGCTTCACGATCCCTAGACTCACATTCGTCCTCATCATAATAGTCAGGATTCTCATTATCACTCTGCATCAGATATGAAAGACACATCATCCTTTTCCTCTTATTTTTTTACACTTTGTGTTTGATGCAAAAGACTCTAGGAAGATAATCAATTTCCTAAATCCTACCTACCTTATATTCGTCCTCTTGATCAGCTGTAAGGCAAGAAGGCTCCTCTCCCCACACATCATAATCAGAATCTTTTCGATCTAGCACCTTAGTATCATCTTCCTTGAAGGACTGAGCTTCGAGGTACTCTTTTGGAGGTTTTGTGGAAATAATGATGCGATGTTTTAACTCTTCTGGTGAAGGAAATTCTTTTAAACATTCTGATTCTTTGTAGAAAAGCTTCTTGTCAAATACTTTAGAGAGCGTCTACAAAGAATTGAGATAGAAACATTTAAACCGGGATATCCCTTGAACTAATGCATACGAAACATAAATCAATGTGATATATCGAAGATTCACCTGAGCAACTTTAGCTTGCAGATCACAGTTAAGGTGATCTTCCAATGTTATGATCACAGGGTATGGAGACGCAGAAAAGGCATGCTCTTTGATTGACTTTAAACACTTTGTGAAGTCCACAGGTGTCGTCACTGTTCTACATTGAGTGACAAAGTTGAACAAAGTTAATAAGGAGAAAAAAAAACATATTTATGGTAACTCAAAAGAACAAACTCACAAAATGCATCCAAAAGGAAATAAAATTAAGGTGAATATTTTGCATTGCTCTTGGACATTATTATATAGTGATCCTATTAATGATGACACAAGAAGATATAATGAGCAGATGGTGATAAACTCATATACCTTCCATGAAGAACATGCACATCATCTTTTGAAGAATTTGGCCAGATATCAAGCTCTATTACCCTGACTCCCCTTTTCAGGGCCTTTATAATCGGAACATCGCTGCAGACACTTGTAAGCTGGTTTCCGGTCAGGTAAGAGTTATGCCCCGTGAATATGTAATAATGAGATAAAGGAGCAGTCATGTCATGGTGGACCTGTGACCAAATACTTATTTATGAGACTTGGAGGTAAATCGAAACCAGGGATTAATGTACTAATTCGGGGACAAAATATACAATCACTGGCCAGAATGTATAGAAAATTGAGAAGGTAAAGATGACTATGACACATGAGCCATTGGATATGTTACCTCTGATCATTGAAAGATAAACCACAGTATATGCCTTTGTGCCATTAAATTCAAAATTAAAACTAGATTACGAATTAACTGTTTGAATAAATGCTTTCAAGAACAAAAGGCGCAGTTCTAAGTTATATATTGCAGCAAAATTCAGCTATTGGAGATCAGAGTCACACTTACTGCAGAAATCAGAACCAGAAATCATACGCATTCTACAAACAGATTTTAAAAAAAAAAAAAAAATTATCATGTGAAATCAACTAGATCGGTAAATTAGTAGAATACCTTGGTGTGAATTGGGGGATTAAGGTCAGAAGAGAAGAGGTAGTGGTGGAAATCCTCTAGGGTGAGCGCGTGGCGCGTGAACTGCGCAATGTGGTGTCGTTTGTGGAGGATCTGCTGCACGACGGTCTCGGCTTGGGCGGCGGCGGCGTCCTCCCCCTCGCCCTGAACCTCGACTAGAAACCTCCCTAATTGCTCCGCCGTCATATGAGGGCCGCCATTGGCGTACTTGGTGAAGGCCTCCTTCACGTCCTCCGGCGGCTGCGCCTCCGTGACCTTGAATTTCCGCGTGAAACACATGCATACCCTGAAACTCCCCATGGTCAACTCTCTCTCCCCTACTCTCGGTCACAGTCACATGTATTATGTGTATTGGAAAATTGGGGATCAGTTGACATTAATTCTTAATTCTTCAAGTTTCCAATTTCTATGATGCGAGTGAGTAAGTATTATGTGGAATTTAATGCTTGTCAGTGTGGGAAAGGTTTGGGGTGGGGTCGGGTGGGGGGTTTTGGTTTCCCATTTGCCGCCATAGCTTTTTTCTGCACAAAAGCTCATTGGAAGAATGGAGAGAAAATAAACAAATGATTGATAACGGAATTATAAAATTTGAGAACTTGACTATACATTATACAATATATATGCTCAAAAAAATCCGCCTGTCTAGCTTTCTCAAACGTGCATGTTTGCTAGGGATGTTAAACGGGTAGACCCTAACACATTAGGGCCAGTTTTACAGAGTTACGGGTCAAACGGTCTCGGGTTTTAAGCGGTTCATTTTAAACGGACCTCTAATAGTTGAGACCTAATCCTAACCCTAGCGGGTTACGGGCTAAACGGGCCACCTAACGGGCTCCGAAAAAAATTAAAAAAAAATGTTTAAACATTAACATTACATAATGACAAAAATTCGATCCAGACTGCCCCATCATCTTTAATAACAAATGTTCAAAATATAAAATTAGTTCCCATCATCTTTAATAACATAATTGAGCAAAGTTCCCATGAAATTAGTTAATAATATAAAATTTGTATCATCACATTTATAAATTAATACCATAATATTAATTTATAATTATAATGATATCAGTTTCATATTATGAACAAATTTCATAATAGAATTTATAAAAATATTATATTATTATTTTATATTGAATTAATATTTTACTTATTTATTCAATTCAATAGAAATTCAAAACTGTTAAAAATTATTGAATTGGAGAGGATTAATTATTAATTGACTAAATCAAATAGAAATATTTAATTTGTAATTGATTGGCCATAATTGATTTTTGCATTATTTAAATTTGTGAAAAAACTTTTAAAAAAAATTAATTGAAAAATTAGAAAAAATAAAAAATAAAAAAATTTGAGTATGTATAAATATAAACGGGTTGGCCCGGTTAACCCGCGGGCTAATCGGTCCGGGCCAAAAAGGCCCGATTTTAAACGGGCCTCTCATTGTTCGGCCCTAACCCTGCATAGAATAGGTTTAAACGGGCCGACCCATTTAGCCCGGCCCGAATTAACATCTCTAATGTTTGCAATATCAATTGGAGGTCTGCATAAGCACTTTTTTAAGATTTCACTTCGTACCTGTTTTGAAATTCTACTCAAGTAAAAAAATAAAAGTATTTATTTTTTAAAAAAAGATTATCTAATAATTTTAAAATTTTGATGGTGTTATGAAATCCATTTTATCCTAAAGAAGTACTTTTTTTTAAAAAATAGGGTCACGTCAACTTTTTAAAAAAATGCTTTTAACTATTGAAATGGTGTTTCAAAACACTTCATAAGTGCGCTTTTTAAAGTATTTTTTTAGAGCTTGTTTGCAAACTCTAAAAAATATGTGAGTAACACTTATTTTAAAAATTGTTATACATATTTTATTTTTTAAAATAAATATTTCTACTCATGTAATAGAGTTTGCAAACAGGGGCATAGAGTTCTAAAATAGGTTATTCATATACACTGAACCATGTAATACATGGTGTATTTTAAAATTTATAATATATTGCATCGAGACATACAATTTATTTATATTGAAATGTGCAACTTGTTTTCGTAAAATAAATTGTACATTTTAATATAAATTTAATTATATTTTTTAGTGTAACAATTTGTATATATCTTAAAAATATAATATAAAATACACGAGGTACTTAATACAATATAGACCCACTCTTTTCATAAAATGATTAGACTTATTTTTTTAAATGTGTTATTATTTTTTAGTTGAGTTTGCAAACAGTTTTTCAATAAAGGTGTGTAGAACAATAGAAGCATTTTCTTTCATTTAAAAAAAAAAAAAAGTGATTCCACTTTTTCAATTACTTTGTAAATAAACAATGTGCAAAATGATCTCCTCGAGAAAGACAGTCACATAAATTGCGTGTCTCTGAATGGAAGAAACAAAGGTGACAATTAAGGGGGTGCTTGGTTTCCAACGAGGAATGGTAATAGCAGTGGAAATAATAGTAATGGGTATGATCATTTTTATTGTATTGTTTGGTTAATATTGAGAATGACTATCATTATCATAAATTATGCTTGGTTTGTGAATTGTTAAACAATGGAATCAATTTATTTTTTCATTTTTCTTATTTTTTCTTTTTATAGAACAACATTACTTGAATAATTTTAATTTTAATCATAAAAAAATATTTTTAAATTTTTTATTCAAAGGAATAAATAGAAAAAAAAATTAAGTGCAATTTTTGGGTGGAATGATAGTCATTCCACCCAAAATGTTGAGAAATCATGATTCCTTTATTTCGGGATATGAAATCACTATAGCAATTAATCAAAGTATTGAAACAAACATTATTTCTCATTCCATTGCCATTCACCACTTGCAAAAGGTGTCAACCAAGCATCCCCTAAGTTCTATTATGGGAATGAAATTATAAATTTCATTTTCTTTTATGTTACTAAAAGAAGGATTGTCATTACGGTTGTTATCATTAGTATTCTACTCTATTTAAGAAAAAAAAATATTTTTTTAAAGGTAATCATTACAATAGTTCCATAATAGAATCAATTATAATAATTCTTTCTACTGACAACATCATTTCATCTCGCTTTAGACCGGAACCGCAATCACTACAAGAGGGAGACTACCCAAAACTGCAACCTCACCGCAACCGGAAGTGCAACCCCCACAAGAGGGGAACTATCACAAGAGGGAATACATATTTCCTCTTCGTGTCTCGAACTCGGGACTTTCAGGTCTCAAGTAGTTGAGCTCTAACCACTTGAACAACTGAGTTATCCACACTTGACTAAAAAAAGGAGGAAATATTGAGGATAAATAATTGTAACAGAGAATATAGGTAATCAAGATAAAGTATTGATTATTTTATTTAAAAGGGAAAATAATATTATTGGTCATAATTTGTTTCCATTAATTTATAATAATTATTCTACACTTATTCTAGTTTACATTAACATAAAATTACCTCCAACAAAGAGTCTCCTCAAATTAGACAACATTAATAATGTTTGTAGCAGTACTAATGATGATGATAGTGTCTGTAAATTGATACTCATCGCTATTTTTTTTCTTTTAAAGGAAAACTAATATCATTAGAGAGCTAAACCAGTCTCAACAGTTGTAACAATATTTTCCGGAACATGAACAGAAAAAAAAAAAAGAGAATCAAAAGAGAAAGCGAAAATGGCCAATTTATGGACCACAAAATTCCAAGCACGTCAAGTCCAGACAAAAGTAACTCGATCAAATACTTCCACGAGCTTCAAAATATCTCGAACCACATTGCCCAAATAACTCAAATCAAGCCTTGGACGCAATAGCGCAAAAATGACAACCTGAACACCAGACTCAACCTCCATATCATGAAACCCCTGATTATGAGCATATTGTAAACCACGTCTGATCGCAATGGCTTCCGTAACGCTCATATCATGCATATTGCATCGCTCACTACTACAAGAAAATGTCTAATACTACATTAATTTTAATACACTATAAAAAGAAATGTACTAAAAACTAGTTTATTGCTACATTGAACTCCCACAACCTATTAAGACACTTTTGATTATGTGTCGAAATACAATACTATTAGGACTTTTCGAGTTGTGTACTATTAGTCCAATTTCAGTTTTTAAGAATTAATTATTTTATACTAATTTATTTTAAGTCTCAAAAACAAAAATAAGAGAGTGGGAAATCAAAATTAATTAATTGGGTCTCTGAAGAAAAGGGAAAACTGTGGCAGTACAAAGGTAGTTCTTCTCCGAATTCATGAAATTAACCAGTTCTTTTTGAATATCTATTCCAACTCAATCGGCCAAATCCTCCTTCCATCGATCGGACACTATTGAAGCTCATATTTTCCCCACAATTCTTCACCCAAGCGCCAGCGTTTTTCATCTGCTGCTGAATCCCCTCTCTACTGTGCGTTCAACAACATTCTTCATCGTCCGCTTGTTCAGCTATCTACGAAATTGTTGAAGTTATTTCAGGCTAGGGGTTGTAATCTCTATCGCTCTCCTTAATTTATACCTCTAAATTCATCTTCATTATTGTTAGGGTTATTATTTTGGTTAATATTTGTTCACCCCCAAATCTCAAAATATTTAGGGCAGAACTTTCAATTTCTTCTTTATAAAATGTTTGTTCTACTTCTGAAGTATGTATGACTATTACGGATAAGATTTCTTTGTTATGGAGGTTTTGCGCATGAAATTTGGGATAAGTCTTTGTACACTTCATTTTGATTCTATCTGGGAAGGGTGTTTATAACTTATGTCCTATTATAAATTGTGAGATAAACGACTCTTTTTCTAAATTCAAGCATTGGTGTGTTTGTGTATCCTTTTTGGTATGCTTTTCTGCATTGAACTCACACTCAAATGTGCTATTCTATGGCAGCAAAGTACTTTTAAAATGCTTTAATCATTTTGGATATGTTGTTTGTTGGTGACTGAATTTAATTTAGCGAATGTTTTATGCCTCTTCCAGATATGCGCATGTTCGTTCAGATTCAGTCATTGGCGAACTTCGGTTATCTGAGCCAACTGATCTAGTTTTTCCAGGTACCAATTTGTTCCTGTGTAGTAGCTTTATGTTGGCATGGCTCCAAAAAGATTATGTTCTCATGGTTTGTCCTTTGAATTTTTACCTATCATTTATTAAGTTATTCAAGTTTCATGTTCCTGCTATGTAATAGAAAAGTGACTAGAAAAGACATGACTAAAGATGCTGCTTGACTTCATTATAGCTTAAAAGCTGAGGGTATTTGCAATTCCATTAATGGCAATATCTATTTCTTTATCTTATTTTTTCCCCTAACTTGAAATAATTGTGAGAAAACGATGTGTTATTTGATACTGAATGGCAAAGTGAAGCAATTGGGTTCATCCCTAATGGCGATGTTGTGAACCCCCTAGCTCTAAACCATGTCAATGTCCAAGCTAATAGGTTTATCTGAAGTGTTTTAAGTATGGAACTTTTAATTCATGGATGTTATTCTTATCAGTGTCTGCAACTGATGTAACATCAGTTTATTCCTTATGGTAGAGTGTTATTAAGAGGTGTCGCTCTAGATTTTCCTGCAGTATTATCTCTAAGTTGATTTGCCTGCTCTCATTTCATCTCCCCTATACACTCCATAATATGTAACAATTTCCTTCAACAATTTTAAGAAATGTGAACTTTTTTGTTTGGTTAAATTGAATTGTAGAGAAGAATAAGGAAGAATTTTGGCAGAATGCAACCAAACTAGATTCAGATGATGATAATAAGATGGCTGCTATATAATCGCATTAAGATAGACTTTCATTTTTTTATTTTTGTGATAAAATGTAATGGGTAGGATTCATATATTTCCTTTGCTTGCTTGTATAGAATTTGATTATGCAGCAACTTGGCAGATTTGAACGATTATATGTAGATTATCGTCGTTGGAAATTTTGTACTCTGTAAAGTTGTTTGGATCCAAAAGAAAAGTCTTATTTATTAAGAGAAATATTCTTGAAGTTCAAGAAAGATATAAACAAAATTTTCAATTGGAATGTCCAAAGCTTGTATACTTTGAATTCTCTGGTTGGCTTCAATAATAACCGTTATGGTGTTATAACACACAAAATTATAACACCTATGAGTTTCTTATCTAGATAGCAAGCAAATGTTGATGAATTTTTACCTTTGATTGAAACTAATTAACTTGAGAGGGCATATAGATGTTATTTGTTCTTACATGTATCATGAATGTAATAGGTTATTTTGTCTTCTGTCTTCTATATTTGTGGGTTTTGATGAATAACAAATGCTAAGTCTAAATTTGTATGTTCAAACACTTTTCTTGTGCAGACTTTTTCATTTGATGCTTTATACAAAGCCTGGAAGTTGAACACGATGTCATGTAAGAGAGAAAACATGGGCGCCGTTTGTTTGAGTTCAAAAGGGCAACATCGTCTTCCTCCATATCTACTCAAATTTAAGACAAATTCAACAAAAAGAGGGTTGTCTCGTAATGATGTTTTATGGAGCTCATTTTATACGGGCTTCTCACCAATTTTTCTCCAGCAAACTTTCCAGTTAAATGACACATTTCATGAGATTGTATATTAGTGAAGGCATCTTCTGTGATTTCTGATGGTGTAATAGAGGCTTTGGATAAAATTCTATCATTTAAAATTTAGTACTCTTTTCAGTTTACAATATTTGTAAGTGTACATATTAATTAATATTATAATTTTTAATTGATCCAATTTAATTTCTGTTTTTTGGTTTATCCAATGTATTTTTGAGGAAATAATATTAATTTACTATATTTTTATTAATTATGGAATTTATTAGTGATGAAAATAATTAAAAATGATAATTATTAAAAGTTTGTTACGACACTTAAAAATGTCTTGATAGACACTATATATTGTACTGCGAATAAATAAATTGAAATTGGCAGTTTAGAAAGTGTAGTATAAGTTAAGTTATCACGACATTTAAGAATGTTATAATAGATCATTTATCTATTGTTACATTAAATTAGACGATATTTTATATAAATGTCGCATTAGACAAAATGTAGTAATAAGTGCCCTATAATTACTCTTATAAATGTCATTAAAGCTCATTTTTGTTGTAGTTTAACCCCTCCAAAACCCCACGGACACTCCACCTCACACCCCTATTCTCCCCCCGAAGCATCTATATTAAGTTTTACATGGACAAATCATTTCTCTTGAAAAATAGATGACTCAGGACCAACCTCCACCTTAGCAAACACCCCTCCTCTACCTGAATTCCTCCCCTCTCCAACACCCCCCACCCCCCCGCAAATGCACAACTTTCAAGAAATCTAATTTGTCACACTACATTTCTTATCAATCACATCTCAAACCTACTAATTAAATTTATATTCGTAGGAACAAATCATTTTTCTCAAAAAAAAAAATGGGATAACTCGAAGGCGTCAAATTTTATGCCAATGTTCAAATGATCCATTTCTAATCCCCCCTCCTATTTCTAATGAAATGTTCCCATAAGATCTTAGCAAATAGCCTATAAAAAAGAATCCTAGTCCAATGAAATGATAATCCTTGAAATGTGGGATAAAACACATCTCAATCACATGAAAGAATAGAACATATTCTCCAACAACACAATATTACAATTATACACCACATTAATAAGACCAACATTCCAAAATTTATGACATGGGACCCTAAACATAATCACGAAAAATACAATCGGCTACAATCTTGTTTTGATTAAAACAATTAAATCTTACTAAATCCTAATCAATCCTATCATCACCTACATTTCTTACAAAATCGATCCACATCTACAAACCTACTAATTAAATTTATATTCCCAAAATGTTCAAATGTCAATGTTAAAAGGAATAATAAATAAATGTCTTCCAAGATGATTAGAGATGTTAAAAATGCCCTAACTAACGAATCTTGGGATAACCTAAATGGTCGTCCCAAAATTTTATGTCAATGTACCCTAGCCCCCTCTCCGGGCCACATGAGAGATCTCACGCTCGGAAGAATCGAAAAAACCAAATCGTGTGATATAAAAAGACCATTCTTAAGTGAATCTAACAATAAAAAGGACATCACGTCTATAAATAGGATTCGCATAAAATTGGGTAAAAATGTATTTTAAATTCCTAACAAATGACTAAAATGAAATGATATATGTCAATCAAACGGAACTTTGTGCGACTTTGATCTTGAAATGTGGGATAAAAAACACATCTCAATCACATGTGAAAGATGTGATAGAAACATATTCTAAGCTTTTCATGTTCTCAATATTACATGATGCATAAAAGTAAATCATACTTTATTCTATTGTTTGAATCAAAGATTAATTTTGTGATTATTAAGAATGAAGTGTGCAGATTTTAAATTGCAACTTGTTTTTTAAATCATATATTTCTTTTTATATTTAACAATTCAATATAAACAATTTACATATTTATGACATTTCAAAAATATATCTCATCTAATCTCTCTCAATCTAAACATAAATATTGATTTTTTTAAGAGTTTTATAAACAATTTCATCACAATCCCGAGGTCAAAAAAAAAAAAAAATATCTTCATTTCAAAAAAACTTTTGTTAGGCTAAAAACAATTAAATCTTACTAAATAATTATGAAAGTCAATTTTAATAATATCAATCATGCCATTAAGATTTTAAGTTACTTGAACTCTGTCAAAGATATGAAGCGCAAATGCTATATTATTATTGAGATGAGTAGAAACCACCAACTAATTTAACGTAAATTAATATTCATTTCTATAAAATGTTCTTAAATAAAAATGTCGATGTTAAAATTATGTTAAATAGCCTCAAATAAATATATATAACCGTTCTCAAAAATGATATATAATGTTTCTCATGATTATAAAAAAAATATAATGGATGGATAAATAGATTCGTTGTTGGTCCTACCTACTGGCCCAAACCTCCTGTAGCCCCATAGCCTTCACCCCCGATATTCCATTACATTCCATTCTTATCGCCATTTTCGTCCACTTTCCTGAATGATCTTCAATCTCTCACTCTACCAACATGGGCACCGGCGCATCCAAGAATCCCGATAGCAGCTCACATGGCAGTGAAGAGAGAGAAGACCAAGCCGGTGGACAGCTCTATGTCTCACTCAGGATGGAGAATTATAAGCCCAAGGGGGAACTTATACCCCACGTCTATGGCTCCGTACCCCTCGTAGGATCATGGGACTCATCTAGAGCCGTACGTTTCTCTCAATTCTTCTTCTCGTTGTTCGTTTGGTTATGTGTGTGTATAATTTTGCGAGCTGAGATTTCTGCTGTTGTTAATTTTGTGAACTTCGATGAAATTGGTTCGCATTGTTGCCTCTATTGCGCTTACTGATTCCCGCACTTGTCAATTTTGTGAACTTCGATGAAATTGGTTCGCATTGTTGCGCTTACTGATTAACTTGTGGCTATTAATTTAACAGCTCTCAATGGAGCGCGAATCGACATTTATGTGGGAATTAAGTTTTGTTGTACCACCTGACCACGGTAATTAGCTCCCAATTTGTATATTATGCCTCCAATTTTGGTGTTTCTGTAGTTTAGAATCTAATTATGTTTAGTTTCTAATATAGAAACGTTGGATTTTAAGGTTTTGCTGAAGCCAAAGTTTGGTAATGTCCCTTGTGTTGTGGAAGAGGGGCTAAACAGGCAATTGACGGGAGGTATGTTACGAGGGGATAGGAGGTCTGCCATGTTTAAGTTGAATGCTGATGATATTCTTGAGTACAAAGTCTTCATCAAAGCAGATAGAGTGTCTCCATTTGATCTTGCCGCTAGTTGGAGAGCTTATCAGGAGAATTTTCAGCCTTCAACCGTTCGTGGGATACCGGATGTCAGTATAAACTCAGCTTCTGAATCTAATAATGAGGTAGGTATATCGTATAGAACGTGTCATGTTAATAAGAAATTTCCCTAGCTGTTAGTTGTTTTATGCTTTCTCATATTTCTAATATTGCAAGTGCATTTAGGTGATGAGATATTAGCTAGCAGTTTGTCTGTAATCTCTTTCTCTTCCTCTCTGTACACCTGGCTTCTAAGAATTTAGATTCTTAGTGTGAATAATTATTCTGATGACTGACATTAATGAAAATGTAAATCTGACCTCTAATGTATTGACATCAAATATAATATGTACTGTGTATATCTTTGCACATTGAAGTTTGTCAAATCATCATCTTCTCTGTGGCTTTAATCAGTTCAAGTACAATGAGATACCAGTTTTGACTTTTCTAATGCCTATGTTGGTGCATACCACATGTCTTCTGTGAAGAGTTGTCCATCGACGATTTGTAACCTTGTTTCTTTAGGGTCCTGAAACTTGGAATTGCTTTGAAGTATTTGTACTCCAAATTAGCAGATAATCAACTTGAACAAAAGACCTTCTTCCACACTAAATACTAATTTGAAAACATCTATCTCTGTTGTCATTGTAATATCAATATTTTACATGCTTTATTTCCTTCCAATTTAAATTTGTTACTCTGCAATTAGGATTTTGTGTATAATCATTTTCCATGGTTGAAATTGTCTCCCCATGAAAATTCATAAATGAAATATTACTTCATCCCCCCTCTTTTGGTGGACACTTTTCGATACAGACTGGATCTTCAGCAACTTTGGAGCTTGATCTTGAGCATTATGTTGTACCAGCTCCAACAACATCTGCAACTTCAGGTCTGGTTTATGCAGCTAACTTGACAGAAACTCCTAGATCACTGAGCCGGGGACCGGTATTTTCCAGGAGTGAAAGCTCTGGAAGTGCATTACATATCCATAAAGATGGTAGTATTCCAGTTGATCGACCTGATCCAATGGTGTGACTCTTTACCCTTTCCTGATTTATGATAAACTAATCTTGTTGCTGTTGTTGATGATGATGTTGATTCATATGTAATCCATTTATCCTATTGCAATATGATAGGATTTTTACGTAGTGTGTTCACACAACCTAACACGTAACAACCAAATCCAGATGTAAAACAATGGTTTCAATACAGAATAAGCTCATGCAGATTGTGAGTTGAGTTAGTTGGTTGTGTTAATTTTAGTTAAAGATAGAGTGATCAGTTGATGACTAGAATCTTCTGCCCTGCTATTTTGGTTTAAAAACCTGTCTATGAAAATCTTTTAGAAGGCAACATAAAGTTACTTTCTTTATCCGGCTTCTTATATGAAGAATGGGAGCTACCTGCTTTTGAAACAGATAGGGAACTAAAACATTATATACAATCTTTTGAGTAACTTTGTCTCTCCCTATCCTTTCTCTAGAAACTCAACATACTTGTTTCTTTAATATTCCTGGTATGACTTTTGCCATTTCCTAAAATTAATATAGTATTTTGGTAATTCATGTCCTATTATACCCTCAGTAACCATAACGAAGCTACATTGGTAACACATCAACGGTTAAATATGTCTTCAGTATCTGCAATAAAACTATATTGACTGAACATTTATTCCGACAAAATTTCGAACCACTTTTCTGCTTCCAGAGCAACATTGTAACAAGTGTCTAACCAGTTTATGGGCCAAGGTTATGTCATTGTGAAACATAGGCTCTAGTGATACTAGAAAATACCTAGTTACTGTTTCGGTTAGAACTTAGCTCTGGTCTTTGTTATGTCTCTTCTAATTCTGCAACTGCTATATAAATCTTCCTTTCTATGTGTGGTGATAACTTCCTATCAGGGAATGGAAGTCACTATCCCAGATCCAACAAACTTATCATCAGGAGCTGGGATGGTAGAGTCAAAGTCAGTTGGAACATTTTCACCTATGCAGAAACAAGAAGGATACAGAGGACTCTTTGTGGATAGGGGAGTTGGATCCCCTAGACTCGTAAAATCAGCAAGTGCATCAACTTTCTCTTTAGATCTCAAACCTGATTCAGAACCCAAGGTTTGTAGAGATTTACAGTATTAAATCTGAAGAATACTGAGCACACACACATATATATCTCACCCATTGCAATATATCCTCTTAACTAATTACAATTTTGTTTTCATAGAACTCTATGCCAGCTGCTGCAGGAGCTGTTGCAGCTGCAGCTGTAGCAGATCAGATGCTTGGACCCAAGGAGGATAGACATCTGGCAATTGTCTTGGTACTTTCATGCTATAATGGCTTATACCGATTTAATTTCCATTTTGTCTTTCTGATTCTTGTTGTATCTTGTTGTGATTGTATATAATAGTTAGAGCTATTTCAACAATGATGAGCCAGTTTGGCTGGCTAAGCTTATTTTAAACATCTTATGAGCTCTAACATCTTATAAGTTGTTTCAAGAGCTTATAAGATGTAATTTTTAAGTAGCTACAAGTTGTTAAAGTGTTTGGCTAATAAAACTTATAAGTTCTTTAATAATTTGAGATGAATATTTTTTAATTTTTAATTTAATTACAGAACGATTATATCTTATTTATGTTGTGGTGGGGGTGGGTGGGTGTAGGTTCGGGGTAGGTTAGGAACGTGGGGCTGTTAGTTGTTTTATGCTTTTCATATTTCTAATATTGGGTGGGTGATTCTTTTTTTTTTTTTAAATCTTTTATTTAAGTGTAGCATTTTAAGGAGCTTATAAGCTCAGCCAGACGGGCTCGAAAGTAACATGAATATCGAATTGTGTGTTATTTCTGAATAGTTCGATTGAAGTTCTATCGTTCATGTTCACTTTTGTGCTTACTGCAGGTCGGGCTGCCTGCACGTGGAAAAACTTTTACTGCAGCTAAACTTTTACGATATCTTCCAATTTAAATTTGGTTAGGGTCATGACACCAAACACTTCAATGTTGGGAAGGTAATTGATATTGTGATTGCACTTTACTTTTTTTCTTCTGGTTTTATGTAAACAAAAGCAGCATTATTGTGTTTTTTCATTTTGCAGTATCGGCGGCTAAAGCATGGAGTTAACCAGGTATGTATTATCAGCTGGTGACATCTATTCTTCCCCTTCCTTGTTTGATTGTATTAGGATTGTCTGTTTAATATTGTAGGGAAACAGTTAAATCCTTGTCATCCTAAACAAAATATCTGCAGATTTTCTCATTTTGTGGTTTAATTAGTTATTAACCCTGCTATTTTGGTTTAAAAACCTTTTTCTTCTGTTTTTTGGCATTTTGGGTGTAATTGAAGAATGGAACTTAGCCCATTATATTTTGAGTTTTTTTCTTATCTATCTAGAAAGGCACTGTTTTCTTTAATATTTTTTTTTGCATGCTACATATTTTTGTGTTACTATCTCAGTAACATAACGAAGCTACATTGGTTCCATCAACGGTTAAATATGTCTTCAGTATCTGCAATAAAACTATATTGACTGAACATTTATATATGCTTCCAGAGCAACATTGTAACAAGTGTCTAACCAGTTTATCAATGTCATTGTGAAACATACCATGATTTTTGGGTTAAGAACTTAGGGCTCCTTTGTTATCTTATATTCCTAACAATTTATGTGTGGTGATAACCGGATCAGGGAATGGAAGTCACTATCCCAGATCCAACAAACTTATCATCAGGAGCTGGGATGGTAGAGTCAAAGGGAACATTTTCACCCAGAAACAAAAGGATACAGAGGACTCTTGTGGATAGGGGGTTGGGCCCCTAGAGGTGCATCAACTTTCTCTTTAGATCTCAAACCTGATTCAGAACCCAAGGTTTGTAGAGATTTGTATTAAATCTCTGGCAATATATCCTCTTAACTAATTACAATTTTGGGTTGCCACCTGTTGCAGCTGCAGCTGTAGCAGATCAGATGCTTGGACCCAAGGAGGATAGACATCTGGCAATTGTCTTGGTACTTTCATGCTATAATGGCTTATACCGATTTAATTTCCATTTCGTCTTTCTGATTCTTGTTGTATCTTGTTGTGATTGTATATAATAGTTAGAGCTATTTCAACAATGATGAGCCAGTTTTATTTTAAACATCTTATGAGCTCTAACATCTTATAAGTTGTTTCAAGAGCTTATAAGATGTAATTTTTAAGTAGCTACAAGTTGTTAAAGTGTTTGGCTAATAAAACTTATAAGTTCTTTAATAATTTGAGATGAATATTTTTTAATTTTTAATTTAATTACAGAACGATTATATCTTATTTATGTTGTGGTGGGGGTGGGTGGGTGTAGGTTCGGGGTGGGGTGGGTGATTCTTGTTTTTTTTTTTTAAATCTTTTATTTAAGTGTAGCATTTTAAGGAGCTTATAAGCTCAGCCAGACGGGCTCGAAAGTAACAAGGGGTTATTGCTGAATACCGATTGAAGTTCTAAGTTCATGTTCACTTTTGGGCCAGGTATGGGTTGCCGTGGAAAAACCTGCAGCTAAACTTGCCGATATCTTCGTTGGTTAGGTCACGACACCAAACACTTCAATGTTGGGAAGGTAATTGATATTGTGATTGCACTTTATTTTTCTTCTGGTTTTATGTAAAGAAAGCAGCATTATTGTGTTTTCATTTTGCAGTATCGGCGGCTAAAGCATGGAGTTAACCAGGTATGTATTATCAGCTGGTGACATCTATTCTTCCCCTTCCTTGTTTGATTGTATTAGGATTGTCTGTTTAATATTTAGGAAACAGTTAAATTTGTCATCCTAAACAAAATATGGATTTTCTCATTTTGTGGTTTAATTAGTTAGGGCTCTTCTTCTGTTTTGTAATTTTCAAGGAACTTAGCCCTTTTTCGTTCTTTCTTATCAATCAAGGCACTGTTTTTTTTTGCATGCTACATATTTTTGTCAGTATAGCTAAACCAAGACCAATTCATGGTATATTTTACTTGCATATTTTGTCAGGAAAAAAAAAGCAATACAAAAAGGAAAGTGAAAGAAAGAGACTAATGTACTGGTATATGAGTGTAAATTTTTACCAAAACAATTTAACACTGTTCTCTGGGGACTGAGGTTTCTTTGTGTAATTTTCAGGAATGGGCATAACCTATAGTTGTTCCTCTTGACATTCTCTCAAATCTTAAATTCTTGCTGCAATGTATTACAATTAAACCTATGGAACCATGATCATATGATTTGACAAAGTTCAATGGATATGGTAGGGGCATACGACTTAGTGCTGAGCCAATGAGTTTTGTCAACCTGTTGAACCTTTTATTATTTGCCTCTCGCCTTTATGACTGAACTTTACCTGTCATTAATCTTATATACAAACTTCTTGATGCAGACAGCTGACTTTTTCCGAGGTGACAATCCGGAGGGCATAGAAGCACGCAATGAGGTAAACTTATATGTTGGACAATTTTTCTGAACTCAATATATTAATGGATCATTCATAAATGTAAGCTTATATTCTTTTAGGATGAATCATGTGATTTCTCCTGGTTTTTTCTTTCCAGCATGAGTCTTGTTGCTGAAAGATACTTGTTAGGAATTGTCACTCTTTGATTCCCAACTGTTGCATAACTTCCAATTTCGAGACGTACATAATTCAGTTTTTAGTTTACTGATGTTCACCTTCATTTTGATGCATTATTCCATCAACCTATATCATATATAAGAAACTGAAAAAATCAGATTGTACTTAAAATTTTGCTTGTGCATGCTTTTTAATGTCCCCCTTCTAGATGTAGTCATATCAAATGGTATCTTTAATATGACAAAAACTCATAGAGACGGTCTCATGCATGAGACGTGGTACAACTTAGCACAAATCACACCCACCCCTCCCAAAGTGTTAAAGCTCCAATGCCCAACTTATGCCCCGTCTCACCGTGAGACCGTCTCATGCAAGTGTGTCTCCTTTAATATTATTAAAATTCGAGTACATTGACAAAGGCAGTTTGTGAACTTGTATTTTATTTATTTATTTTTATACTGTATTTAATAATCTATATTGACATTTTTCCTTGCGCATAGTTTTAATTCATGACGTGCTACTAGGTAGCGGCACTTGCAATGGAGGATATGATATCTTGGATGCAAGAAGGGGGCCAGGTAAGTAAATTTAATTATATCAGTGGGCATGTGCATCTGATCCTTTCATAATGTATTTTCAATTATGTTTAGGTTGGGATATTTGATGCTACAAACAGTACCAGGAAAAGAAGAAACATGCTTATGAGAATGGCTGAAGGCAAGTGCAAGGTAGAGTGTTAAACTTTGATTGCTTTATAAATTATGGTTTATCATGAATTGATATTTTTGATTTATTAAGTAAATATATATATATATATTTTTTTTGGTAAGGGAATTTTTTAAATTTCTTGTAAAGAAATAAGTGTCCAGGTATAAGGTATACCAGGACAAAGAATGAATTTACAATGTTCCTAACAATCTAACACTTTTCTAGGGTCTACAAGCCAATCTCGAAAAGAAAAGTTACAAATTTCTGGACAAGGACTAGACGTCCAACTCCACATCCTAAATATTGAAGAACATCATGTTAGCTAAATATAATTTCAGTTGACCTGACATTAAGATGTCCTAATTAATTTGGCCCTTTATTTCTAAAGTATACTCCCAATAAAAGTTCTAAAATTTCAGTTAAAATCACTAGAGTTTAAACCGGAATACGAGCACAGTTTGTTTAGTATTCTTCATCATGCTGTTCGCCATAGTAGAATCATGGCGGAATCAAACTTATGCTTCATAAGAGTATATCTCTTTTGTGAAGGAGTTGTAATCAGTTTACATTGAGTCTTTAAAGAAGCTATGCGCAGGAAATTTTATGTGACCATTTAGTAATTTACTGGTCTGATATGCACCATTTTTAGTTATTTTTTCACAATATATCTGATCCCATATGATGAATGTTTTTTGACCTCGTAGATTATCTTCTTAGAGACTCTATGCAATGATCGGAAAATAATCGAGAGGAATATACGTCTCAAAGTTCAACAAAGCCCAGACTATGCAGAAGAGTATGATGCAAGGAATTTCCTTGTTATTTTTGTACATCACACTATTACATTGTGATAAATGGTTTTTTTCAGGCCAGATTTTGAAGCAGGGTATCATGACTTTAAGGTCCGACTGGAAAATTATGAAAAGGTAGATCTGTGGACACACATATCCATTTTTCTATGATGAATATTTTTGAGAAATGGAGGTTTATGGGCACTGTTTCCTTTTCCAGGTTTATGAGCCAGTAGAAGAAGGCTCTTATATCAAAATGATTGATATGATCACTGGCAGCGGTGGACAAATACAAGTAAATCCCTTTCTGTTATTGCACATTTGCATGTCTTATTTATTCTTTTCATTGCTTCTATATCCAGGATTTTAATAAAACTATAATATGCTCTTGTCTAAGGTTTCTTCTGCATGATCTAGTTGCACTGACTGGAGAAAAGAACCATAGTTTAACAAAATGATATTTATATTTTATTTCTGAATATCTAGTTATGAATGTTAAGACATGTCCAGGTCTCGAGGTCTTAAACATGGCCTATAGAATATTGATCACATTCATGATTGTGTTTCTGTCATTTTCATTAGTCATTGAATGTACAAAATTATAGTTGCTCTTGCTCAATACCTATTATACACCTTTGAATACTATAATATCTACATACACCTTTGCTAATGTCAAAAGTAGGATTTTTAGATCTTTATAGTGAAATTTATTTTTGAACTATCTAATATAAAAATGTAAACCTTTTGAAGATGTCATGCTTAGATTGTGCTATGTATGACAGATTGCCTGGCTATGAGATTGAATAAGGGTCAGAGATGATCACTGAAAACAAGAAATTACTGTGGAAAAACAAATTATCAAGTCACTAATCTTCTTCTTTTGCTTCAATGGGTTGCTTATATGACGACCCATTTGGCTTTCCCGCAAGATGTGCAGTCCATAATTAGACCAAAAAAGGCATCTCTATCTTTTCCTGATTGATGAAGCTTTTCTAGATCACTTTATAGATGGCCTGACATTAGCTCTCTTAGCTTTCTTCGTTAATTAAAATATAGTCTGAGATATGATGTGATCATCTTATATATATCCTGTTGTTTTATGAAACAGGTGAACAACATTAGTGGCTACCTTCCCGGACGCATAGTATTTTTCCTTGTAAGTTGTAATTCATCTATTGAGTTAATATCAAGAACCGTCCTGTAATTTATGCCGTGCCCAATTTTAGCCCAATATATTTTCACTTTTTCAACATCACCTCTTAATTGGACACGACTTAAGTTACATGACAATTCTTGATATTAACTCTTCATTTATTATAGAATATGGATATATATCTTTTATTTATCACCCCAAATTAACAACTTAACATGTGCCTGATGACCACATATGAGATGTGACGACTAAGGATGATGTGTATTTCCTTTCAGGTGAATACACATCTAACTCCCCGTCCAATTTTGCTTACCAGGCATGGCGAGAGCCGAGCCAATGTCAGAGGTCGAATTGGGGGTGACAGTGTGATAAGGTACTCTGATATGTGAATGTGAATACAATTGTTTATCTTGATTTGCTCACCTTCCAAATTCTATATAGCTATTTATCTGGATATTATGGCAAGTTAGCTCCCTGTTGAATTTATTATATAAAGTGATATCATCTGGTTTCTTTTGAACAATAGATGTGATCACCTTCTAATGCTATTCTGTAACTGAGGGTGCTAATTTTATTTTTGCAGTGATAATGGCGAGCTTTATGCGAGGAAACTTGCAAATTTTGTTGAAAAACGGCTTAAAAATGAAAAAGCTGCGTCTGTAAGTATCTTCAATTTATTACGGGTCGTGAAATTTATGTCCCGCTCATCTTAAATAACAGCTTCTATTCTGTTTGTGTGATCCTTTCGTGAATTGAGTACAAGATTGACATGTGGCGTATAAACAAAAATATCTGAAGTAGAGTAGGATAGTCATTTTATTTTGTGCTTGTTTCAGAAGGAGCAAACAATTCGACTCTGTTGGAAAAAAAGTTCTGTTTTTCTTTGTGGAATTCTTTTGAGAAGGAGATAAGGAGTTGGCACTAATACCACTGTGAAGAATTGGTTTGCATCTGATTTGAGTCCTGTTTCTTGTTTTCTTCTTTGGTTAGATATGGACCAGCACATTGCAGAGAACGATTTTAACAGCAGGCCCAATTGGTGGATTCCCCAAGGTTGTGCATAACAACATATCTTTACTTCAACACACAAAGTTTATCTATTGCCAGCTTTCTTTTTCTGACAGCTGAAATTATATTCTATTGTTCACTTTCGAAGATACAATGGCGTGCACTTGATGAAATTAATGCTGGTGTATGCGATGGGATGACATATGAAGAAATAAAGAAAAATATGCCTGACGAATATGCGTATGCTTCACTTCTTAATGCTTACTCTCTTGATTTTCTTCTTTTTATCCATTTTGTATGTTGTAACAATTTCTGGCCTGAACACCCATAAAATTGTCTTCTGAATATAACTAGAGGGGATTTCATTTTATAGATTTTTGTAAGAAATTAATCATTTGTCCTAATTTGGTCATTTTCCATATACATAAAAACATATTGTTGTAAATTCCAGGCGTTATTTCTTCTCCTTTAAAAAAAATGTCATTAGTTCACTTTTGACCGGTTAGTATTATTGTATAAATCACAGATCACGTAAAAAGGACAAATTGAGGTACAGATATCCTCGTGGAGAGTCTTACCTTGATGTTATACAAAGGTTTGTGTTCCACGGTTTAAATATGTCTTTTTCTTTGAGAAAAGCTTTAACTTCATTATGCATGCTTACTTACCACGTTTGTGTTTCTTCTCTTCTAGGTTGGAACCTGTGATTATCGAGCTTGAACGACAAAGAGCCCCTGTCGTGGTTATATCTCACCAGGTTATACATATGTGACATTATTTAATTCTATCTCCAAATGCATTACTCATCACATGCCAAATTGATTTATTTTGACATTTCTAGGCTGTGTTGAGAGCTTTGTATGCTTACTTTGCTGATAGGCCATTGAAAGAGATTCCCCACATAGAGGTAATATATATCTACAGCTGCTACTTATATTGGAAGTGACAAAAACTTCTATTAACCTGGTTCACAAAAGTTTCATGGTGAATATACGAAGTAATACAGTATTATTTAGTGATTTTGAAAAGAATAACAAATAAAATCAAACTTTTTTAAAATAGTGATACTTCATAAGCTAAAGCGTGATGCTTCATATGCGAAAAGATATTACTGTAAAAAAAAGAGTCCACGTGAATCTTATTCACATGTGACCTGTTCATTGGAAGTACATATTCATGACATATGTTTGATTCGATCTTTACAAAATCTATCGAATTGCATTTAAATTATGCGTTGATATTAAGATGGAAATAAACTGCTACAGAACGAACTTTTGACAGCTATAGTGCAAAAGCATGAATTAAAACAGCCTATTTTCTTGTGTTTGTAGTTGTATCACAAAACTGAAAACTGCATCATCGCTTTCTTGTTCATATGCAGATGCCACTTCACACGATAATAGAAATACAAATGGGAGTTACTGGTGTCCAGGAGAAACGATACAAGCTAATGTGATAGGCTTGCCAAACCTAACATCTAGTAAGCTTCAGTTCCATGAATACTAATGTCACTTACAGCATACATTGCTCACTGTAATACAATTGAGATTCGAAACAATTGTAGTTAATGTGAGTTATTTTATCACGAGAATAAATTCAGGGGTGCTAACACCTAAGTGCATGAAATACATCCTTGATTCTAAGGGGCATTTGAATTTGAGGACAATTATAAATCTTGTGCTCTTTCTTCTTGAATTTTCCATCTCCTATTTGTTAATTGGCAAAGTCCATTTAAACTGAAAAAATTTAGGGTTAGGGCAATTTTTTGCACGCCCATTTAAATCTAGGTTTTTTTTTTTTTTTTTGGCTCGAGCCCGATGCCTTGGGTTGAGCCCTAGTGGGTAGTTTAGTCTGAGAGCCCGTTTAATATTTTTAAATTTAATTTTTAATATAATTATATGATGATTTTACTATACTTTATTATTATTGTTCATATTTATTATGAAATGGTTTAAAAGATATTATCGTGTTCAAATAGGGATAAAAATGTTGAGTAGTAGTGATGCTGATTATTAAATAGTTATCACTTCAACACATTAACATTATTTGACCTTGCTTTGGAAATGGTCGATTCGGACAATATCTTTTGAAAATCTTAGACGCTATACTTAAATATTAAGGGGGTATTTGGTTGGGAAGGTTTGGAGGTATACTATGAGAATCAAAGTCATAGTGTGTATTTGGAATTACACTATTATGACTTTGATTCCCCCAAAGTCAAATAGGTGAGGTATGTATGATTTTCATTTTCATTTTCATTTACTTTTTTATTTCATTTCTTACAATTCGATCTAATAATGAGGGCTCGGGAAAAATCCAGGCTTCCTATGAAAACAATGGTCCAAATCATTAATTTTCCTACAAACAAGACGAGCACATATCACTACATTGCCGAAGTATAACTTTACTGCAGACAAAAAAAATCAATTTCTCATTTTTCCCCATTCTTTTGTGTCACAGTAAGAATAGGGCGATAATTAAAAAAAAAAAAGCATCGTGAACCCTTCGAAAGTGAAATTGACTCAGTTCAATTCTTCTGTGTCACTTTTTTTGAGTTTCAAGATCATTCCACTTCCTGGTAATTTAACACATGGACTTAGAGTAATGGTGATTCGTTGAATTTTTTTGTTATTAATCTATCCTATGGAACACCGAGTGAAACACAATATATGGAAAAGATGATATTGTGCAAATTGACCATCATGAAATACGGAATATTCGAATCTCTTGCCCCTAATATCGTGTAGCTGCTTCTTTCTTTTACCACGTCAACTCCATCATTTATGGAAATAGTTATAGAATCCGACTCAACTTACAAATTTAATTGAGAAAAAAATTTGTATACATCTAGTTCATGCTATGAATTCGGTTATTTAAGTATCACTGTTACATACAAAAACTCTCACTGTTATGTATAAAAACTATCATTGTTATGAACAAAAATAATCATTGTTTAGAAAATATTTTATATTTTTAAATAGTGAAAGTTTTTGTGCATAACAGTGATAGTTTTTACACATAACAGTGATAGAGTTCATGTGTGAACCTGATTCATATAAGTCTTACTCTTTAATTGAATAATAGGTTCTTGCTCGATTGAATTTAACTAGCTAAGGTTATTAGAATTAATCTTTGACTACATACGTAGACATTTCACCAAACAAAAACAGCAATACTTATATTATAATAAATTTTCATCTTATGAATGTGACACTTACACGTTTAGTGAGGGATAAGTAGAGTTGCCCATCCTAACCGGAATCGGCGGTTATAACCGGAACTGGAACCGGATAAATCGGAATTGGAATCGTCGGAATCGGAACCGTGACGAACCGGAACCGAAACCGTGTATTACGGTTCGGTTCCGGTTCCGGTTCCTACTGCTTCCAAACCGTAACCACTGGTTCCACGGTTCGAACCGGCGGTTCCGCGGTTCCGAACCGTTTATGACCGTTGCAAACCAGATTTGCCCATTGGAACCGGTGGTTCCGCGGTTCCGAACCGTGAACCGCCGGTTCTCGTCTATTTTTCTTTTTAATGGTTGAGATTGAGTCAAATGTTACCATTTTTTGATCCAATGGTCGAGATTCAATATGAAATGTTACCGTTTTTTTTTTTTTTTTTTTTTTATTTTCCCAAACTCTATAAATACCCCTTCATTTGTATTCATTTTCTTGCACCAACTTGGTCCAAATTGATCAATTATTCTTCATCTCTCTAATTCTCTTGTTCTAACTTTATAAGCTTCATTATAGTTCATAGTTCATACTTCATATATTATCTATATTGATATATTTTATACATTATAGTATATAGTTTATATTATATACACTTTACTTTATATTTTATATTACATAAAAAAATGTTAAAAAGAGGAGGATCATCTCGACCATCATCTTCTAGAGGAGGAAAAAAAAAAAGAGTCCGATGACTTCGATTTTTTTCCTCCACCTCCTCCTCCCTCTTGCACAATTCAATATTCCATGGAGTGTGGAGGAAATAGAAGCAGTCTTGGTCCCTGTTATCACGGATGCCACTTTTTTCAAATGAAGAATTTCAACAACCTCGTGGTGGTACTCAAGAAAGTACTCATGGTCATGGACATGGTCCTCATGAAAACGAAGAAAATGTGGAGGAGACCATTCCACCTCAAGGCGGAGAAAGAAGATGTAGAGTTCTTGCATCCGAAATATTCACCATTCACTTCAAAAAAGTGGCAACCGATGAAGTAAATATATTTAAAGTTTATTGTAACTATTGCACTAATGTTTATCATTTTGAGAAAGGTGGTGGATATGGAACATTTAAAAAACACTTGTTGGCAAAACATAAAGAAGTCTTGAGAATGATTACATCTCAAATGCAACTACGTGGATTCACGGCGTCTTCTGAAGGTGGTGAAGTAAGTAATCCTACTAGTTTATTTAGATATAATGTTAAGGTTGCTAGAAGAGAATTAGCTAAACTTATTTGTTCTAAACATCTTCCTTTTCGTTTTGCAAATGATCTTCGTTTTGAAAAATGGGTTACTATGGCTTATAATCCTTCGGCCAAAAAAATTTCACGGTCTCCTATTACTCGTGAAATTGATAAAATGGCTAAAGAAATAAGAGATGAAATGACTAGCATGTTTTTTAGATTAACTCAAAAAGTTTCTATATGTTCGGATATTTGGAGTGATCATTTTCAAGAGCATAATTATATGAGCATTACTTGACATTGGATTGATGATACGTGGACAATTCAAAAACGTTTAATTGCATATAGAGAGTTTGATACTGAGCATACGGCCGCTAATATTGCTCTAAAAATTCGTACGGTTTTGCAAGAGTACAACATTCTTACAAAAATATTTTCAATTTCATTTGATAATGCAAGTGCTAATACTGCTAGTTTAGATGAACTTATTGCAATTTGTCAACCATCAATTGGTGGTAGATTTTTTCATGCAAGATGTTTTTGTCATATTTTAAATTTGTGTGTTCAAGATGGTTTATCTTTTTAAAAATGCATGTTGCTCCTATTAAACATGCACTTGGTTATTTGGTTAGACATCAAAAAGTTTTAAAAAGATGGAAAAGTTTTTGTGTAGTTAATAAACTTACTCCTAAAAAGTTTTCACTTGATGTTGCTACTAGATGGAACTCAACTTATAAAATGTTAAGTGCATCTTATGAGTATAGAAATGCATTATGTAATTTTTTTGCACAAGAACAATGTGGTATTACGTTATTTCCTAGTCAATGGGATTCATGTGCTACTTTATGTGAGATGTTGCAAGTTTTTAATGAAGCTACTACACAATTATCCGGTACATATTACTTCTATTCTTGCTTTAGATCAATGTGTTAGAGTTGCAATTACTCTATATTGTAGTGATCCAAATGAAATATTATATAATGCTATTAGTTCAATGAAAGTCAAATGGATGAAATATTTTTTATATATTCCCGATGTGTTTATAATTGCTAAAATACTTGATCCTAGAGTAAGAATAGATGGAGTGCAAGAATTAATTTCTATATATTATGATGCTTTATTTCCTATTACAGATGATAACACCCCTTCTCCTATTGTGGTTGTCCAAAAATCTAAACAAGTTCTTATGGATTTTTTTAGAGAATATAAAATTCAATTTGGTCCTACTAGTGGTGATTCTACTAGTGTTCGTGGTGCTACTAGTACTACTAGTGGATGTGGTGGTACTCAATCCATTGGTCGTGGTCTTTATGGTAAATTTTCCCGTTTAGATAATTTTTCTGAAGAACGATATCAACAACGTGCAACGGCACAATCAAATATTTTCTTAGAAATTGAAAATTTTCTAAATACACCTTTTTTTGAGTATCAACCGGGAGAATTAGAAAATTTTGATATTTTAAAGTGGTGGTCGAGGAGATTAGATGCTTATCCGGTGTTGAGTATGATTGCAAAAGAGGTATATGCATGTCCCGTCTCAACCGTAGTCGTCGAACGAACATTTAGCTTGGGTGGACATATCTTGAATGAAAGGCGTTCAAGATTGACAATTGAGCACTTGAAAACCAATGTTTACTTGATGATTGGGTGAAAGCCGAAGATCGAACACAAGATGAAGCTCTTAGCGCGGATTCTAGCGAAGATAGTGTGATCGACGACACAACCGAAACCGAAAGTGAAGCTTAAATCTTCTTAAGATTTAAGTCTTGAGGTAAGAAACAAGGTAAGAGAACTACGTGGACTTTGATTCTAATCGGATACGTAGGCAACATAATTTTAAGTTTCTAGCTTAGAATTTTCTAAGTTTAAAATTTAAAATTATGCCAAAGCCCTTTTTTTTATCCTCTTTTTATTATTTGTAATTTTTTTAATTGTAATTATAAGTTGTACACTTGTATTTGTAGCATTAGCAATTTAACATGTTACTTGTAAGTTGTAAAAGTTGTAAATTGTAATTTTTGTAATGTATTAAATTATTGTTTCATGTAAATTTTTTGAGTTGTTTGTTATTTGTAATTTTGTATGTTTAATAACATAAGATTTTGCTTCATCTTCTTTAAATTTACTTCAATTTATTTTTTTATTTGTATTTTGATAAAGATAAAAAAAATAAATAAAAAAAATCTGAGTTCGAAATAGTGAAACGCCGGAACCGTTGGGCCGGACCATGAAAACCGGAACCATTAAAGTATTTTACACGGTTTGGTTCCGATTTCAATTTTTTGGAACCGAAAACCGGCGATTCGAACAAAAAATCGGTGGTTCGAACTGTTTGGGCAACTCTAGGGACAAGGGCACATGCACTTTTTTACATGTCCACATAATTAGTACAACGTCTACCCAAAAAATATTTACTTTTTAGAACTCATTATTTGCACGCGTGTACGCATAATATATATATATATATATTACAGCCACAAATAATATTATTTGAAAATGGTCCATATTTGTTGTTTATGTATAGTTTAATTAAAATAAAATCAGTTACATTTTTTTGTCTGAACTCTGTGCAAACATAATTGAAGACACCGTTGTCACACTGTGATTTAGATGTGATATATGTTCCGCTGAACACTGGGACGGATCCAGCATTTCGTCCCTGAGGATGAAATTTTTAATTGAGTAAGAATGAAAGTTTTTTAATATTTCAAGAGGAGTAAAATGATAAAATCATATAAATTTAAAGCATAAATATGATTTTTTTACATATATAGTACAAAAATTTTAAATCTCAAGGAGAGTGATTGCCAACTATTAATGATGAAATTTTCGTCTTTTGCAAGTTAAATATCAAACTATTAAATTATTGTAAAAAGAACGCAATTTAAAAAATAAAACATCCACTACAAGAAAATAAAGAATTGCCTACGAAAATTTTCAAATGGCTACGAAATTTTTCTACAAAAATAATTTGGTTCTTAAAAAATGAGGATTGCCTACGATTTACCTACCAATTTTTAGAATAATCTTTGAAAAAAATATCTACACAGATAATTCTCTAGGCAAACAAATTACTTACGAAATACATTTGTAATTTTAATAGGCAAACTTACCTACACAAATAATTTTCTAGGCAATTTACATTTCCATAGGCATTTATATTTGTAGTTTAAAAATAGGCTATATAATAGAAAATTTTGTAGGAAAATCGTAGGCAAACTTTACTATTTAAGAAAAAAATTATTTTCGTAAGATATTTCATAGGCATGTTGGAAAATATTGAAAAAATTCGTAGGCAATGCACTATTTTCTTGTAGTGATGGGATATTTTTATCAAGTCATATACCACTTTGCATAAGAAGCGAGATAGATACCGAACTTTCAAACTATTGCAAATAAAGGACCTGCTGCATCATAAATCACAATATAATTATGACTAATGCCAAAACAACTGTTTAATATATTAATATTATGATGTATCATTTGACAACAAATTTTGACTTATAAAAAGTGATACTCCCTTCGTCCCAAAGTTATTTATCCCTTTTAAAAAATGACATGTCGCAACATTTTAAAATTCAATCTCATGTTATTACTTTTACCCAAAAAAATCATCTATTTTAGTAATAATATATATAGAACTACAATACCTTCAATCAAAAATTACTTTATTATAACTTTAAATAATACTCCCTCCATTTCCAATAAAAAACTCATATTAAAAGAAAAAGGGTAAATAATTTTGGAATGAGATATTATTGACTATTGATGAAAGTATAAGATGTGCAGTAATTAACTCATTAAAACTAGGAAGTAGGAACAAATTAATTTATTACAATTCCGAAATACTAATCAGGTGGCTTAGCCCACCTGACCATTGGGCGCCTCAATTGAGTGAGAGACCCAGATTCGATTCCCTTTGGGAACAAATTGGAGTATGAGAGTTATAAGGTGACTTGGTGAATATGTCGAGTGTTTGGGTGCTTGATGTACTAACTACTAACAACTAACTTTGTCCGATAAAAAAAAAACAATTCCGAAATACTAAAAAATATATTATCTTTTATCTAGTTACAAAAAACTTGCAAGTCAAATAAACTTTATTTCCCCATCTTAATATAAAGTATCAACAATTGATACTTTTGAAGTAAAATGTACTCCCTAGTCCATCCACACACTTTTCTTATTAGGACGTCCCACAAAAATTTGCACAACCAATAAGGGAAACTTCAAATTAAACTTTATTCTCTCAATATTTACATATTTACACTAAATATCATTACTTTTAGGGTACTCACATACACTGACTCAATTCAACTATTCATTTATTTTATATATAAAAATTTACATTAGTATCCTTCAACGCTCTACTAACTTTACCATTTTTTTTTAAATTTTCACCAAAAAATTGAGGCAAACTTTTAAGGGGTGAGTGAGTAACTTTTCGCAAAATATTTTAATAAATTATCATTAATATTAATATTCATATTAAAAATATTATTTTTATATTAAATAGTTCACTTTAAAAATTACTTGATAAAATAATAAAAAATTTCGCTTCATAATGAATTACACGGTATCCTACTCTTTTTTTTTTTCCTTTCAAATATTTAATCCCCAACAAGACAACCTAGTGTTATTCCTTCCCTATTTTATCTTTTTAGGGTTTATTTGCAACCACTACTCAATAATAAGAAGTATTTTTAGAATTTAAAAATTTTGAGGGACAATTTTGAAAATAAGTGCCTCTGGCCTTTTCAGTAAAATTTACAAACACTCCCTTGATTCATCACCTCTTTTTCCAATTGCCTTTTTCACCCTGTCCATGCATTTTCACTCTTCTTTTATCCTCCATCTATTTTTTTCTGTTTCTTTCTCTTTCATCACCAAGTTCCAACACTTTTCTTTAAATTCTATTCATAAGAAAAGCCCCATCCGGAAAAAAAAATTTTAAAACCTCTTCTTCCTTACTATTCAAAATAATAAAAATATGTGTGAGCTCGAGCTTACAATAAATTCTATTTTTTTTAATATCACTGTACTAACTCTATGACTATTATAAATATACACCATCACTCTTTAAAAAATAAAATACATAATAATGATAAAATTTGTGTATATAACTGACTCGAAGAGTACTATTCATCAAAACTTGTTCTTTTACAACATTTTAATCACAAAACCTGTTTTTCTCCTGAAAATTTACACTTTAATATGATGAGGTTTTCAGTGAGGGATATAGTGATTTTCGAATTTTGATTTTCATCCTATAACTTACATAACCAAAAAGTAGGGGTGATCATAAAATTTAAAAAATCGCGATTATATTTTTTTAGAAAACTGTACAACGAGCCAATTTCAATTTAGGTGCAAAATCACACCGACCACACCGTTGATCCTTTATCTACTAAAGACGAATCACCCCCAATTCATATGGTGGCTTTATTTCAAATTTCTGAATTTACGTGAGAACTTATTTACGATATTATTATTATTTTTTTAATCTCAGTGGTTCATTATTTAATTTTTATCTCTACATTCCATTTATCTTTTATTAATTAATTATGAATAACCACATATTCATCTGGTTGCTATATTTTAAATCCTTTGACTTCTTATGATAAGTTATTTATGGTGCTATTAATAATATAATTTTTAATCCCTAATATTAATTTTTCTAATTTAATCTGTCATTCAATCTTTTATAGAATAGAGTTAATATCAATATTTTAATTCTTATTTTTTACCAATTTTTTTATCACACCTGTCTAAAGACTTTCTTCGTCTGCATTCAATTTTTTTTTCGTTTCATCTTTTTCTGAAGACATTTATTGAAAGATTTATGGAGGTTTCTAAGGCAATTTATTTTTAAATATCACTCCATAATTTATTAATTTATACTCCCTCTTATTCTTTCTAAATATCACTAGCATGCAACTCGGCATACTACGCTAGGTTGAAAATAATTTTTATATCATTATTTTTAAATTAAATACTTCAATTTTTTTTATAATATGTGCATAGTTTTATTTATTTCTTATTCTAAATTACTCCCTCCCATTCTTCCTAATGTCTTTTTAATCTATTAGAATATTTATATAATAAATATTTCAAACTTTTTTGTTAAAATATTTATATAATAAATATTGTTATGATATTTTCTCCTTCATTATATCATATATACCCCTAATAATTCATTTTTATTGTCATTTAAATTATTTTATACCAACATTAATCTTAGTTTTTTATAATTAAATATTACAAACATTTCTTTTGAGTAAATTTCTTATAAATTTTGGATAGAGATCTATTTTCTATTTTCACTTATTATTATTATTTTTTAAAAGAGAATCAGTCAGTTTCTTTTACCACCACACATGATACATTAATTTTTTGTCTCGTTATAAATTAAAATCGCAATTGTTTCGTGTCTCAAATCTAAGACCTCGAGATCTTAGCTAGTTGAGTTGTAACCAGTATTTGTGCTATATTTTGGAGTATCTATTTCCCACAAAATCTCTCTTAAAACAACATATTGTTTTACTTCTACCCATGACCTTTGACTGTATTATTGCATCAAAGGTTATCTGCCAAACCGCCTTGTTTCGAAGAGAGCAATTTTTCGGTAGAATATTAGTTCCAATAATTTTGAAAAGATAATGTTAGTGTAAAAAATAAAAAAAAACTTTTAATTCTTCACTTGTTCCTAGAATTGCAAACATAAATATTGAAACATATTCTACAATAACATAAGTAGTAAATATATAACCATATATGTTGCTACTTTGAACGTTTTCAGCATTTTGTCAGCAAATATTGGGAAAACCACTCAATGAAAATGTCTCTATTAGTTGAATTATTATTAATGTGCTCTTTCGATGTGAGACAGTTTTAAGAAAATGACTTAAGCCATTGTCGCTAACTATTTAGTTGTAATATTAGGTATCTTTCAATTAGGAGTGGGTCGAGTAGATTCAGTACTGTCTATTTTACAACACAAGTATAATAATAAAAAATATTTATTTTTTAAATTGGTGAGAATTTTTTTTTAATAAGTGCTTTTAGAAGGTAAATTAAGATTCAAAACAACACCTTAAACTATTGATTCCTGAAAGTAATTATTATTATAATAATTAATTTATATTAATTATTATATAATAATAATATTATTCACACATGTAAATGGATAAGTTAGAGAGGTTAACTTTCAGGAGAAAATAAGGGATAAAAAGATTTGATTATTTTCTCTCAAAACCGACGTAACGTGAATTTTGGGAATGCCCTCTGCTCTCATTTTTTGTTCAAGAGAAAAAGACAGAACACAGAAATGTAAAATCTGTATTCTGTAAATACACGCATCACAACATACACAATCTAAGAGGCACTAATTAAATTTTGAACAATGGAAGCAATCCGGGAATTAATTCGTGTGGTTGCATTTCGGACTCAGAGATTCCAGTGCATACGATGAATTCAACCGGGTTCGATATTTCTTCCGCTGTAGTTCTGGAATAAAGGTTAGTGAGTTCTAACCCTCGTATTCCAACAATGGTATCAGAGCCATTATGTTGAATTCTCGTAGGCGTTTACGATTCTCGCTCGTTGATATGTCTTGTATGTATATTGACATGTTTTTACCGTGAAAAACATGAATTCGGATTTTTTCAAATTTTTCGATTTATTGAAACAGGCGTATTTGGGGCTCAAATTTTTACTGTAAATTCGTATTATAGTGTAGATGATATCTGCAAAATTTCAGATTTTTTGGACGCACCGTTTGTGAGAAATAAATCCGTCTTTGAAAATTTTCGTGAACTTTGACTGTCAATTGCGATCTGTATAATACGTATTGTGATGTGTTCTAGGTTCTGGTGAAATATACGTTGAAAGACGATTCCAATGATATATTATTCGTTAATTTTGGTTGAGAAACGAGTGAGATACAAAATTTGGAAGTTTTCAACGTTTCTGGGACCTAATTGAAATATTTCAGAGATATTGGGGGTCTAAATTGGAGAATTAGATTGTCTCTGAGGACCTAATTGCAAAATCTGAATACTTAATTCAAAATTCAGTCAAAGCGGTCAAACAGAACCGAACCAGCGATTCAGTCTAGGGTTCGACCGGAAGGTGACCGACAACAAGGTGGCGTGTGTAACACACGCGCTCAACCATTGGCTCTCGTGACGGCGCGTGGATATCACGCGCCAAAGTGACAGAAGGCGCGTGGCTGCGCGTGCAACAGTTCATTGGCGCGTGGAGGCGCGTGGATACCTCCTAGTCGCGCGTGGAGGTGCGTAAGCCGTCCCCGGCGGCGCATTTGTACTCCTGGCGGCGCGTGAAGGCTGTTTGCCGGCGGGTCTAAGTTGTTTTCCGACGTCTTGCGCTCATGTAATCTTGTTTTGGCTCGTTTTGGCTCATTTTAACTCCGATTTTAGTTCCGAAAGTTGCTACATTCTTATTTTTCAGTGTAGATTCTTAATTTATATATCTTGGAGAAATTTGAGTTAGATATATTCATGTTCTTATTTATCTATTAAATTGAAAACCACAATTAAAATTTATTACACTTGTGGATTATCTTATTATGCTTGAAATTAATTTTTCTTGTGTAATTGTGAGCTTAACAATTCATGTGTTAAGTATTTATGAATTGAATGTTTAAATGGTTGCTCATTTTATGTAGATATAACTCGATGAAATGAAAAATTGTTCTTCTATAGATTCGAGATTTTCTTATGCAATTTTTTAAGAATTACATGAAATATTAGCATATGATTTTGGAACATTAAGTTTCTTGATGGAGATGCATAGTTTATCGCTCTTTCTTATTATCACATAAGATTATTCCGATTTGATAGCTCCTGACTTAGTAAGAGTTGAAACTTGAGCTATAATGTTTCCAAGAAGACTTATAGTAGTTTTTTTAGAACATAATTATGTCAATATTGGAATTCAACAGTAATGGTGATAATTTTTTTATGAGAAAAAATTGGTGGATTGGGTTAAAGATGCAAGTAGACAAGTTGTTGGGACAATATATCTGTGTATTAAAAATGATTCATTGATTCAGTGTTATTTCCTTGAGAGGTAAATGTAACGCTTGAATACGAATCATCACCTAGATCCTTACGCCATATTTGTACATAATGTCAATAGTAAATGTAGTACTTCAAGAGACATAATTGTCAAAGAGGATTCAAACTATTCATGGAAATTGTCTGATAGTGATGCTGAAATAAGATTAGATTAAGAATAACCTTAGTAGTTGATTTTTTGGACTTATAGTAGCCATTGGATTTTCTTGACTACTTTGAGTTATTTTATTGACTCATAACATGATTGTGCTTTATTACGTTTATAATGATAAATGTTATTAAGAATGTAGTTTCATGTTGTTAAGTGGGTGTTTTAGCTGTTTATTGGATTAAAAGCTAGAACTGATTTTGTTCATGTTTTGGAACTGAATCTTATTAATGAGGATACTTAATGAGATTGGTGATTAATGACTTTAAGTTATTTTTCGATATCAAATTTTGTATTAAATTTTTCAGATGTCTGTTAGCTTAACATTGAACATATTGATACATAAATGAACATTAACTCATTGAATCACTACAATTTAACCAAATAATAGCTTCAAAAGCTATCAACAATGAGTTAGATAATATAGAACAAACTCAATGACGACAGTTATGACATGTGGAATCATAATTAATTAAATGTTCTTGGAGAACAAGATGCATTAAATACTATCTACCATATTATGGAAGATCTGGGGTTGGGACGTAGATTCAGATAAAAATGGATCAAAAGACTTATCTTTGCTTGGAATTTAAGAAATTCCTATCTCATAAAAGATTGGTAACCTATGTTATAGATAATATGATCCTTGAGTGTGTGAAAAACCTTACAACTTACGATATTTGGTAATATCTGATAGAGAAGTATGGTAGCACTTTATTTTCTGAATAACATCAAATTCAGATCTAACATGGTCATTCCCTTACAATTGGAGCACTTGAGGGTTAACACGACTTTTGATAAAAATATTGAGACTTTCGCTTATTCAATTCGCATTGTTGAGTTGAAATATAATACTTGGAGCTGTCAAGTCTGCATCAAGTGTTCTCGTTTCTGAATCCAGTTCTTAAAACACTTCAAATCCAAAACATAAGACATACTAGAAGGAAGGAAGGAAATGACAAGCAGTATCAAATTAGAAATACTGCAGTTAAACTTCAAATTAATCCTAATGCTAAGAAGAATAAGAAGAAGAGGTATGCAAAACTGAAAATTGGATGACCTGCAAGCTTGGTCATTTTACTTATGAATATCTTGAGTCCAAGAGGGACAAAGAAGTTCATTATAATTATTTGGTTTTAGCATAATTGTCTATGGTGATGTATTTATGACTGAATTTTATCCTTGTGGATTATAGATTCAGAAAACGCAGATCATTGACTAACGATGAATTGATATTTTATTTACATCATCATCATGTTCCAAGTGGGACGAGATGAATATATGTGGAAACTAATTTCGAGTTGAAGTCTAGGGACTTGCAAACTTGAGATTGACAATGGTCAATGTTTCACACTACATGATGTCTTGTTTTCTCTGGAGATCATTAAGGATCTCACCTCTGTATCTATTCTTCTATGATTGGGATGTGATTTCCAATTTACATTAGAGATGGTTGTGATAGTATATGCAATGTGCATTATGGTACTGGACAATTATTCTATGTTTTATATGGCTTTTGACTATAAGAGAACAATTATTTTTGTATCATGATGATAATTCATGTATTACTAAATATTTGTTCATCTAGTTATGCTTGTGTAAATGATGACATTTAGCATACTAGATTTGGTCACATTTTGCAAGATTTGAATAACTGATTTGCGAAAGAAGAACTATGGAGTTCGTCTTTAAAAGTCGAGTTATCCAAATGTAAACATTGTCTTGTTCATAAGTGACTTAGAAAATCATTTGATAAAACTGTGATTGTTGATTCTTCAATTGCGATTATTTTATGTTGACAAATATAATTTTATTAATGTCAAATAACAAATCATAGAACTTATTGTTTTTTAATTTCTTAAGTTGATAATTTTTCACGTTTTACATGTCTAAAATTTCTCACAAGTTTGAGGCATTGGGTTGCTTCAAACATTACCTAAATGAGGCTAAGAATAAAAGACATAACCTTAAAGGTTTTAAGAACTTACAGAGGACGTGAATGTTCATCTTAACAGTTTGAGAAACTGTGTAATGAAAATGATATAATCCGACTATTAACAAAACCTTATACACCATTTCTTAATGGTGTGACTGATAGAAGGAATGAACATCGTTGGATATAACATGATCCATGATAGGACAATTAATTTTAACTATCATTTTTGGAAAGATGAGTTATTTATGATTGTCTGCATATTGAATAAAGATATTCATAGTTGATTAAGTCAACTTCATCTGAACTCTAGAAAGTTGAAGACCTGATCTTGTATTAATCTTGGTATCTGTAGACCAACAAGGGTCTAAAGGATTTAGAAATGTATCTTCTAAGATACTATGATAAATTCAATGGATACAAATTGATCGGAGATCAAGAAGTTCAGAGTAAGACATGAGATAAAATCACATAATGTCAATTTTTCTGAAAAAGATTTCCTAGTAGGGGAGGTATTTGAAATATTATACCAATTTCAGATTGAAATCATCACTCTCTATTGGATCCAAGTGGGAGTGATTTACTTAATGTTGTGATATTTGATAAAAATTTACCCATTAAGATTAGATGGATCTTGATGAGAGTAATTATTTATGTCACAAAGATTCAATCTTGAAAAATACTCTAGGAAACATGTGTCTGAGAGACATCATGATATTGAGGGACACACCTTCTTTATATTTTAAAAAATTAGATCAGTCTTTAGTGAATGAGGAAGAACCTACAGACGATCGAGAGGTTCTATCTCGTTATGCAAGAGACTAATGGAACAAAGCAATGAAAGATAATATAAAGTCAATAAGGTCAAATCATTTTTTTTTTTAACTTGTAGATCATTTATTGGGACACATCTTTAAAATGCTCACTTAGTAGGGAAAAATTATACTCAGTAAGGGGTATTTAAACTTTCTTCATCTATTGTGAGATTTACCTCGATTCGTTCATTTTTTGGCTGTAGTATCAAGTATGGATTTAGAATTACATAAAAAATGGACGTTACTATTTTTCTCAATGGAGAATTCAAAGAAGAGGATAATGTTTGTAAATTGAAGAAGTCGAATTACAAACTTAAATAAATTCTCAAAACAGTGGTACTTGAGATTTCATATTATGATTGTCTCGTGGTAACTTTGTTAGACAGAGATCACTGTATTTATTGAAAGTGTGTGTGCATGTATTATCAGAGTGTTGAAAATATTGTGAAACATATAAAACAACATATGACAACGGAAGTATAAAAATGCAGTGCAAAAGATTTCCAAAATTGTGTATAGTCTATAATCAGACTATACGAACCTCATGGTTAAAAACATCACTATAACAAGTAGTGAGATATACACGAATCTCTTACAAGATCCTAAAAGGTGTAGTGAAAAACCACACACCAAAAATCAATCTATTCAATCAAGTAACTAGTGATCTTATTCAACCTAAAACTTGATCTAATAAGACAAACACAATACTGATGGGAGAGATTGTATTCCCTCGACTAGTACAAATATAATAACAACGACCCTCACACTCCTGCAAGAAATAATCACTCGATTGTTCTCTCGGTTGTGTCTTGGATGTTACTCTCTTAAGTTTGGAGTAGAGCAAATGAGATTTTACTTTAACTCAAACTTGATTGTCGACCAATGCAGTCTATTTATAGACATTCGGACCAACTGCATTGTCCTATCCACTAAGTGTGGATAGCCTTGAAGATCTCCTCCACTATCTCCATGATCTTGGTGTAACCACCCATGATCTTTCTATTCTTACTCCATAAATGCAACCGCTTGACAATATCCGAAATTGTCTTCAACCTGCAATGTAGGAAACATAAAAAAACACATCTAATAAAATGGAGTCAGTGTTAGGAGAAAGGGCAAATTTAAGATGTTGTGCAGAATGTTGTCCAACATTTGGAACAACATCCGTGCAACATCAACAAACTCCCCCAATTTGACCTTTCTACTACAATACACCTGATCTTAAAAACAACATCCGAACTTGTGTCAGGAAAGAAACAAATAATAGTCATTCAGAGAACAACTAGTATTCAACCAAATCATAATTTAAAAACAAACAACAAAACACAAGCACTAAGTACATCAGCAGTGTACCTAGGCCAAAGTATCCATCATAAAATAAATGACATAAACATAAACCTATCAACTAATTGTCCATTAACAGAGTTTATAAAGTAAAGAACAATAAATAAATGATTGCAATACAGAAAGGAATTTTTAAAGTGAAGTATAGGGAAAGACTGGGCCATTGGAATGACTGCATCTCCATAATCTGCAAATGCTCCCCCATACATCAAAAACTCCCCCTGTGTTGAATCTGTTCACCAATTGTCATGACCATACATCTCATCAAGTAAAGAAATACTCTTAGGAGACATATCCTCCCTGTTTGGAGTCTTTCTCAGATCTTCATCAGTGCTATCATCAGTTGTAGGGTCAATTGGTGCAGGTTTAGGAACAACTTGTTCAACAGCAACATTGAGTACATCATTCACTGCATCCTCCACAACCTCATTCACAACATCTTGTACAACATCCTCAACCTCTCTGTCTTCAACATTATTCTGATCATCTTGTGCAGCAGCACCATCATCATCCTCAGCAGCATTATCACCAGCATCTGGTGCATCATCCTTCTCACCTGCATGGCCAGATGGACCAGCTCCATCATCACCACCATCTTCAGGACCATCATCATCAGGTGATCCTCCCCCTGTTGGAGTAGAAAGCAGGCTTCTCCAGAAGGTTTGCTGTTTAAGTAGAACATCTATGTTCTGCTGGATGGAAGTAATCTGATCAGAAATGAAAGAATTTGTAAAATGAACAGAGGGTGTACCATCTCTTCTGGTTACTGTATAAGGAATGTTGCCAACAGGATGGACAACATTTTCGGCTTGCGGTGCAGCATCTTCTAAGGGTAGATCAACAGTGCGGTTTCCAGACCTCAGCACATGTGAGATACCAAAACTTGGCATATAACCACTGATCATCTCACCTCTAGGTCTATCAAACTCCAGTCTATCCAAGAGTTGACAGATCAAGCTTGGATATAGCAGAATGGTTCCTTCAGAGTGTTTACCAGCATAGGATACAATGCTGTCAAATATGATTTGACCCATGTTGAACTTGTTCAGGTGTACAATCTTGTACAACAAGAATGCATGTTCCTTGGTTAACACAGTAGAATTCTTGGAAGGCAACCAATTAGAGACTAGCAGTTTATGCATCACAGAGTATAAAGAGGTCAGTTTTGCAGCAGAGAATTGTAAAGTCCATACATAATGTCTACCACCAGTGATGACAGACATCACTTCCCCTATGTCCAATTCTCCAGAATCATCATCCATTTGTCTAGTCTTCAGAAAGATGTTTATAATTCTAAGGGTAATGGTAACTACATTGTATCTAAACTTTACTTTCCCATAATTTGAAGACTGTCTATTCCCACAACTCTTCTTCAAATTAGCATAAAATTCAGCAACCCAAGCAACATAATAAGGTTTGGCATATTGTAGAGCATGCAACAGAGATCTATTATCAAGAAAACCTATCAGCTTTTGAGCTTCAAAATCAGGCATTTTGATTATCCTTTCATCCACAATGAACCTCTTAAGCATGGATTTAACATCAGATTTTCTATCATGCTCAACCTTATCATCTGAGTCTGAGTCAGAATCCATTACCTCATCAAAGAGTTGATCAAACTCATCATCAGTTTGATTGTCAACAGGCTGATCTTCCTGTACATCAACTTCATCATCTTCTTCAGGGTCATCTTCCTCAACATCCATTTCTTCCTCAGACTCATCTGTCTCAGCTTCATCTTTCTCAGATTCCTCTCTCTAAGAATCATCTCTTTCAACATTTTCAGATGGTTCTGCAGCATCAGGAGCAGCATTAACAGATGGTTCATTTCTCCATTTGGTTCGTTTCTCTTTCTTTGCCATCAATTCCTCCATGGTTAAGTCATCATCTAAGTCTTTTGGCTCAGCAACAGGAACATTTGGAACATCCATTTCTTCATCTGAATCCTCTACAGTGATAGGATCATCAACACCACCATCAGTCCTCTTAGGACGTTTCCCAGTGTAATCTACTTTCTTTCCAAGGTTCCTTTGAGAGACTCTTCTCTTTCCCCATTTTTCACCACCTCTTTTGGGAGCCAATTGTTTCTTTCTCAACCGAATGTTCTTGAGTTTCTCCCTCATCCCTTCTGAATCAGAGGAATCAGCTTTGTCCATCTCAATATCGGCTGTTTGAGTAGGGTTATCAGCAGGTTTTGGAGAAGGTTCATCAGGAATTTCTGTGGCTAAGAGTTTAGCAGAAAGATCAACAAAGTCATTAATGTTGACTTGTCTTTTGCCAACAAAAACATCAGGAAGAATAGGAAGGTTTTTCTCGAGTATCTGTTCGATGATCAGTCGAATCAGAGATTGAGGGGTATCTTCAGGAAATTCGTACGAAGTGAGTTTTGGTACGGATGAAGACGATGATCCACTTGTTGGAATATACGGGCACGTAAACACATTATACATGCGCAGCGGAAATAAATAGTTCACCAACAACGAACAGTTAATTGATTTAAACGAGTGCGATTAAACATAACAAGAAATCTTACAGTATTTCAATAACAGATTTCTCAACTACGGTATCCACGTAATCCCCGTAGACAGAATTGCACAGATCTGCTAGTGTTGAATCTGAGACGGAATTTGCTAGGAAAACTCCCATCCTAGATTTTATGGAGAAACTAGGTTCTCTTGTTGTAGTAAATAATGAATCCCGGGACGTCATATACATAGGGAGAGATTAGCTTATATCATAAGCAAATCTTTATTAGGAAGATAATTCATAATCTTGAAAACCATATCTCAAAGATATGTTTTTCCCCACATATATTTTATCCTACAATAATATTCCATAATATTATTTTGGGATTCTTATTTAATTAAATCTAATTTAATTAAATAATAATAATAATAAATTCCAAATTAATATATTATTAATTCTTCATAAATTAAATATTAAATCTAATTTAATACTTAATCAACCGACTATAATCCATACAAGGGAGTTAGTTGTTGTGTGACCCATAGACCCTCATATATCGAGCGATTAGTCAAACTAACGGTCTTAATTGAACCCTAGACAATAAATCAGACAATCTCAATATATGAGGTATGTTGCGAGAAATGTGCAACTACCTGTAACTGTAACATGGACTATTGCGATTTCCTCCTTCCATTCACGAATACTCGATTAGCCTTGAACATGATGAAGTGTCTATTCAAATAGCTTAATCGATTTATCTCAAATCACTAATTGATCATTCGTGTCACCCTTGGTCACAAAGTCCAAGGAGACATGCATTGGCCAATGACTTTGATCTAATTATGACGAGAAGATGAGTATTCTCTCTAAATCCACTTTGAGGAATGAATCCTTTTCTTGGCTCAACTACCACGCACATGCATTTCGTGATGAACTCAATTCAAGCCATATCTACCCATGGAAGGGTGTAAGCGTAGGTCATGGTCAAAGTTCATCACTCCACACATGTCGTGCGTATTGACCTCAAGTCAAAGGAGTATCGCATCGCTCCCACTAACCGAGATACCCATAGACACATATAGTGGAGCTACATCAAACGGTTGCTCGGATGGGTATACCAATACCCTCTAAGGTATTTGTGCATCCATCATGAGATACCTTGTATCTCGTAGTAAGTGAGATCTTACTACACTCTCTAAGAGTATGATGCAGATCGCACACCGATCTCCATTGCATCATCGATATCCCATTCTCGATGATCCTTGATCGGGGCTGTTTGAAAATCATGCTTAAGTTATCTGAGTTCTCACGTACTCAATGACAACAGTAATTCAAGGGAACACGAATAAGAACAAATGCAAACAATCAAACATAATATTCTAATAAGTGTAATGCCATACATTTAATATTAAACAAACAATAATATTAAACCAACACTGAATATTATCTTAGTATTATGTCCATACAAAGGATTGTCTCTAGGACACTAACACTAACAATCTCCCACTTGAACTAGAGTCAATCACCTACATGCCTAACCCCTAGATCATTGAAATGTCTAGTGTGTACATGAACACTCAAAGCCTTGGTGAAAGGATCAACCAAATTATCTTCTGTGGGAACACGTTCTAACTCCATCTATCCTCTAGCAATTATCTCTCTAATCAAGTGATAATGCCTCGGCACATGCTTGTTTATGTTATTGGATCTCGGTTCCTTAGCTTGCGCAACCGCACCAGTGTTGTCACAATATAATTTTATTGGACTGCCGGCACTCGGAACTACCCCCTAGTTCATTTAAGAACTGTTTTATCCAGACAGCTTCTTTAACAGCTTCAGCCGCAGCAATGTACTCAGCTTCGGTTGTTGAGTCCGCGATAGTCTCTTGCTTGGAACTATTCCAACTAACTGCCCCACCATTGAGAGTAAACACATAGCCTGACTGAGATTTGTAATCATCACAGTCAGATTGGAAACTTGCGTCCGCATAACCAGTAGCCACTAGCTCTGACTGTCCCCCGTAGACTAAGAAGTATTCTTTTGTACGTCTGAGGTACTTAAGAATGTTCTTGACAGCAATCCAATGAGGTTCACCCGGATTCTGTTGGTATCTACAGTGATGCTGACAGCGAAGGCCACATCTGGCCTAGTGCAAGTCATGACGTACATGATGGACCCAATTGCTGATGCATATGGTATGTCCTTCATGTACTTGATATCATCGTCTGTGGAAGGACAATCCTTCTTAGACAGTTTTATCCCATGACATGCAGGTAGAGAACCTCTCTTAGAGTTCTCCATCGCAAATCGCTTCAACACCTTATCTACGTAGGTGGACTGTGATAGCCCCAACATCCTCTTGGATCTATCCCTATGGATCTTGATCCCTAAGATGTAGCAGGCCTCACCAAGATCCTTCATCATGAAGGTCTTTGACAACCATTCTTTCACGGATTGCATGAGAGGGATACTGTTCCCCATAATCAGTATGTCATCAACATACACAACTATGAAGATAATATTCTTCCCATTGCACTTTCGATAGACGCACGGATCTTCTGATTTTCTGAGCCTCATCAAATTGGATATTCCAACTCCTAGAAGCTTGCTTCAACCCATAGATGGATCGTCTGAGCTTGCACACAAGATTAGATTTTGGCTTTGAGATAAAACCTTCCGATTGAGTCATGAACACTTCCTTATCAATGTTTCCATTGAGGACAGTTGTTTTGACATCCATCTGCCAAATATCGTAATCGAGGTGTGCTGCTACCACAAGTAAAATTCGAATGGACTTGATCTTAGCGACTGGTGAGAAAGTCTCATCATAGTCAATGCCTTCGCGTTGCTGTAACCTTTCGCCACCAACCTTGACTTGTAGGTTTGTACCTTGCCATTTGCATCGGTTTTACACTTGTAGACCCACTTGCAACCTATGGGTTTGACCCCTTTTGGCAATTCAACCAAGTCCCAAACTTGATTGATGTACATCGAGTCCATCTCGGATTTCATGGCTTCATGCCACTTCTTTGAGTCAACATCTAATGTTGCCTCAGTGTAAGTTTTAGGTTCGTCCTTATTTGGGATCTCCACGTCATCTTGTTCCTCCACGAGGAAACCATAATATCTGGTGATCGGATTACGAACTCTAGTAGACTTACGGAGTTGTGGTTGTTCAGGCTGCACATTCTGAACATGAAAATTTTGTGGTACAGCGATTTCATCGTTGACCGGGGAGGCCTCAAGATTGATGCTTCCGGACGCTCCTTGAGCACTTCCGGATGCCTCTTGAGCGGGAGTTTGAACAATGCCATTCTCATTCGGCCTTCTTGGAGTTCGTTGCTCAGGCATTGCAACTCCAATTACGCTCCCACTGGCTGAAAGAGGATCATTATGTGATAAACTTCCACCATGCGAGCTACTGAATGCTCCCACTGATTCTTGGTCATGTTGCTTTGACAAGATATCAGTCTCTTTGTTAATTTGTGGTTCTTGAATTTCTTCAAGTTCTATCATCTTACGGCCTTGTTCCTTGAAGATGTAGTCTTCTTCGAGGAACCTGGCCTGCCTAGAAACAATCACTGACTGTTTCTCCGGTAGATAGAAATAATATCCTTTAGTTTCCTTAGGATATCCCACAAAATAACCCTTTTCACCTTTGGATTCCAACTTATAGGTGAGCATCTTTTCCACAATCACGGGGCAGCCCCATATTTTTTATATGCGAAAAAGTTGGCTTCTTGCCACACCATAATTCATATGGTGTATGCTCAACTGATTTGGATGGAATCCTATTCAGAATGTAGATTGAGGTTTGTAACGCGTATCCCCATAAGAATGTCGGAAGAGAGGAAAAACTCATCATGGACCTCACCATGTCTAACAGGGTTCAGTTTCTCCTTTCGGACACACCATTCATTTGAGGTGTTCCGGGAGGAGTCCATTGTGACTGGATTCCATGTAACTTCAAGTAATCAGTGAATTCATGGCTAAGGTATTCACCTCCTCGATCTGATCGAAGAGTCTTGATACTCTTACCAAGTTGCTTCTCTACTTCAGCCTTAAACTCTTTGAATTTCTCAAAAGATTCAGATTTGTGTCTCATAAGATACACATACCCGTATCTTGAAAAATCATCCGTAAAAGTGATGAAGTATCCGAACTGACCCCTAGTTAGAGTGGGCAATGGACCACAGACATCACTGTGGATCAACTCTAGAACTTCTTTGGCACGAACTCCTTTCCCAGAAAATGGTTTATTGGTCATCTTGCCCTTGAGACAGGATTCACAATTACCATAAGACTCAAAGTCGAATGGGGTTAAGTAGTCTAACTTTCTTAACCTTGCAATCCTATTCTCATTTGCATGACCAAGTCTATAATGCCATAAGTAAGTTGGGTTTTTATGATTACTAAGTTTGAGTCGTTTATTTTGTATATTAAGAATATTATGTCCACAATGCAACAAGTATAAACCATTCGATAAAGGAGCATTCCCATACATATCACCATTAAGGAAAAAATAACAATTATTATTTGCAAAATGGAAGGAAAACCCTTCAATGTCTAACATAGGAATCGAAATAATGTTGCGAGTAATAGAAGGAACAAAATAACAATTATTTAGTTCAAGTCTAAAACCAGAAGGTAAATCTAAAACATACACGCCAACACGTTCAGCAGCAACTCTTGCTCCAATTCCAACGTGTAGGCGACTTCACCCGGCCTAACTGTCCTGATATGCTTGAGACCCTGCACATTAGTACAAATGTGTGAGCCACAACCGGTATCCAATACCCATCAGTTAGTATCATTTATGGACATGTTTATCTCAATAACAAACATACTTGTTCCAGTGGCTGAGACACCCTGTGTCTTCTTTTCAGCTGCTAGAACCTTACAGTCCTTCTTCCAATGCCCCTTCTGCTTGCAGTGGAGGCATACATCCTTGTCCACCCTATCCTTCTTTTGAATTCCACCTTTGGGCTTGAGGAAGTTTGGCTTGGAGCCTTTCTTTGCCTTGCCACTTCGCTTCTTCTTTCCTTTCGGAGCAGAAGAAGTAAAGGCACTAACCATGAGCACGGGCTTTTCCTTAGCAGTGGAAGACTCAAAAGTCTTTAGCATGTTATGCATCTCGGGCATAGTCAATTCCGTCTTATTCATATTAAAGTTTACCACGAAACTTGAATATGAATCGGAAAGCGACTGAAGAATGGCATAAATGTTGGGAAAATCGGGGTGCCCGGATCTATTCGAGGTGATTATTTAAATACATATTTAAATTAAATAGTTAATTACTAACATGAATTAATCCTAAATCAATTCAACATAATAATAAGCAACATGCGTACACATAATTCACGTAAATCCTAAACATGCGGAACTAGGAGTTACGGAATTACTAACCTCTTGAAGAATCAAACGGATGAATCAACCCAAGAGCCTTCCCAAATATATCGACAAAGTTCACGAACGCTATCCGGTGGGAAGATTTCAACGAACGATTTTAATGGGAAAGAAATTAAATATTTTGCTACCACCTTTGTGGATTTTTAATATTTCCAACACATGAAATTGCACTTGGGAATGAAGAGCTCATCCCCTATAAATAGGGAGGAGGGGGTCGAAAATTTAGGTCAAGAAAATAAGGAAGAAAATCTTTTCTTGATCTCCAAGAAATCTTGAATATATCTCTTATATTCTTTTCTCCTTAATTAAATTTTCCATAAAAATCACTTTCCCCTGATCTACCCATTATTTTCGAAAATTACACTATTATAGGAGTCAAGATTTGACTTCTTGAATTTATGGGATAATTATGTATTCCTACAATAATTATCTCTTTCCATAAAATATCTACAAGAAAATCAAGACAATCTCTTCTTCCTTTAATAGACAAAGTTTTCGAAAAATACATCATGGAAATATAGCAAGAATATTTTCTTCTCTCTCTCATTAATTGGACTTTATTTTGGGCTATTTGGGGGGCCTTTAGGAGAATTAAGATTGGACCTTCAATGGACTATGAAGCTATAATATTTTGGGCCAAATATTATTCAAGTCCATTAATATTAATTTACTCCACTATAAAATTAATATTGAACTATCCATCTTAACCCATATTACGATTTCACATATAACATGGCTCCCGGTCATTGTTTCCCGCGTTTAAGATTATCTTAGTTCATTAATTAATTAAGCCACTGAACAAGCTTTATATTAATTAATATCTTTGTCCTTGGAGTAAAGACAACTCAACATTATTATCCATGCCAGAAATAAATTTCCACTTGCAAGATTTGGCATGATAAAGGATATGAGCCCACCAAGGGGACAAATCAAGCAAGACGTACTTGCACGCGATTCTCCGTATTAAATGTCAACAATCGTCATGTAATTAATAATATTGTCGAAGATATAAGGTATCGAATCGCATTGACTCTCTTCCCATCATAAGTCAAAGCAATAGTTATTAATTTCACACTATCCTATTTAAGGGACGGAGATTAAGAAACAACGCACCGCTGAGGTCTAATTCTTGTATATTCAGTACCAAAGAATTTGTCCTCCTGTAGGTCCTCATTCAGCGCACCTAAATACGCTAGTGTGATCCCTTGGTCAAGACAGGCCAATCTGGGTCTCACACTTCAACCGTTCATGATGGTTCATTCATTTCCATCTGGGTTGTGAATTTGTACTTAATTACGAGGACTATTAATTTGATCTTCAGTGATCGGGTATCACCAAATTAACTACAACGTAATACGTACTGTCTTATTGAACGGGTTTGCAATAAACATATATAACATTCATTCATATTTAATGCAACAATGATTAAATAATTTATTTTAGTAAATAAATAAGAAACCTCAGTTTGGTTATACAAAGTAAAAGCATACTTTTCAGTATAACCCCAATAATAAACAACAACATTGGTGTTAAGCTCAATGCCCAAACGACCAAGTTTCTCTATTAGCCCAATCATCTTCAATACATGAGGAGAAACCTTCCCTCCTTCCGACATCCGGCATCTAAACAGATCTCTCATCACTTCATAAATCTCGGAACGAGATTCAGAATCAAAGAGATCATTCAGACGCTTGATCATCTCGAAGGGAAGCATCCTCTCATGATGCCTTTGCAACCCGGGAGTCATCCCGAAGAGCATAATACACTGAGCCTGGGAAGCATCATCTTGATGCTTCTTCTGAGCTTCGGCGTCAAACACCTCAGCTTCTTCAGTACCAGCCTCTGGGGTAGCAAGGATTGGCGTGTCCAGCACGTACTCAATCTTTTATTGCCTGAGCACCAAACGAACGTTTCGGTGCCAGTCGAGAAAGTTTGGCCCAGCCAATTTGTTTGTTTCCAAAACGCTTCTCAATGACAAGTTATTCATTTCAACAATCCTAGAGAAATAAAATAAAACGGGAATTAAACACATAACTCCTATGATCAATATTCAGCAATCAAAATAAACGTGGCCTTTTAAGTTTATTTAGTCTCCATTATTTTCACATATTCAGCGACCTCATCTGAAGAATACGAATTTATATCCAATATAAATCATAATGGACTAGGATCCACATTCCTACTATCATAATCCCAACTTTGGTTGAATACTATAACAGCAGAACTGGTAGGTCTCCAAACCAATTGCAAAACTGCAACTCCTAGTTGATTGAACCTACTTCAATCGGATGTCCCTTAACTTTCGTTTCCCTGCTTTGGCTGGTCAAACAAAGTTAAGTTGGTTTACAACCATCAAGCGGCGACACTACGTATCCCTATAAAAGTCCCGTTGAATGTAGACCCGAGCAAAAGACTTTGGTCTTAAATTCCCATTGGAACGGAATTCCCGATTTACTTTTAATTTCGATGGAAGACATCGTTTCAATTTAATGAAAAATCATATTTTAGTGAGGAACATTTTAAAGGCGGGGTATTAATTGCTTAATCGAGATCTAACATATTTATCTACATCACATTTGAGCACTTATTGGGCACCGCCTACCCAAACATGATTTTATGCGGACCAACACTTACATGGGTGTCGTCTACCCAAACAATTAACACGGTCCGACAAATATTTGGGCGCCGCCTACCCAAACAGCTATAATGCGGTCCATAAAACGAGTTAACTAATTTAAACGTGTAAACAAATTAACAATGGGTTTTAATAAATCTTCTTTTAAAATAAACTTTAAGTCCAATTAAAGTCCTAATTTTAAGATTATTAAAATACAATTATCTAATTAATTGTTTTTGGTCCAACCAATTCCTTTTCAGAATTTTAAACTTAATTAAAAAAAAAAAATTTAATTCGTATATTATTTTATTTTATTCCCGGGGCTCAGGTGCAATTTCCAAAATTTGCACGGGAGGGCCTGTTTCAAATCAAATTTGTAAAACAGCCCTCCTACATCATCACCCTTTCCAAATCGAATCTAATCAGAAAATTTCAACACCCAAATCAGCCAAATTCCAGAATTTAGTTTCATCACTATTGATCCAATCAATTAACCCATTAAGTCAAACTAAGAACTAAAACAAAATGTCTAGATTCAATGTTCGAAGAAACAGAGGCAACAAAATAGTAGATCGCAACGCGGTGGTCGCGACAATCGAGCCGACCCGAGTCGCCGACGACACGCCCAGTGTGCGGGTGACTCGCGATTGCGAACGAGGCAAAAGGGGCGCGCGCAGAGTTGCGGCCCCTTGGTCCTGACTGGTTCGAAACCAGACCAGATCGAGAGAGACGAATGAAGTGGTGGCGCGCCGCCACTGAGTCTCTCGATTTCGATGGTGCACCACTTTGAAACCAATCGAGACAGACACATTGGCCAGGTCTCAAAATCACTTCTAGCGCACCGCCGTGAATAGATACGGCACCAGGGAGAGCAAACCGCGATGGAGCACCGCGAGCCATGGTGAATCGCAGCAGACTACCTCGAGCACGCGTCGCGAGGCACGGCGCCTAGCGCCTGTCCAAAGTAATGCGGCGTAACACCGCCGGTCGTGAGGCGGAAGTGAGCAGCGGTGGAAAACCTCAAACGGGGTAAATCCTAATTTGGTTTTGGGGATGAAAGCAACAAACCCCGATGAACTGAGAGTCAAATAAAATATGGGGTGCGGCTTCTTCAAAAGAACCGTGCCCCTTGGGTTATTAAAAAAAAAAATTAATAAACCAAAAACAATTATATTAAAGAGCCTGAAGCTCTGATACCACTGTTGGAATATACGGGCATGTAAACACGTTATACATGCGCAGCGGAAATAAATAGTTCACCAACAACGAACAGTTAATTACTTTAAACGAGTGCGATTAAACATAACAAGAAATCTTACAGTATTTCAATAGCAGATTTCTCAACTACGGTATCCACGTAATCCCCGTAGACAGAATTGCACAGATCTGTTAGTGTTGAATCTGAGACGGAATTTGCTAGGAAAACTCATATCCTAGATTTTATGGAGAAACTAGGTTTTCTTGTTGTAGTAAATAATGAATCCCGTATATATAGGGAGAGATTAACTTATATCTTAAGCAAATCTTTATTAGAAAGATAATTCATAATCTTGAAAACCATATCTCAAAGATATGTTTTTCCCTCAGATATTTTCCTACAATAATATTACATAATATTATTTTGAAATTCTTATTTAATTAAATCTAATTTAATTAAATAATAATAATAATTAATTCCAAATTAATATATTATTAATTCTCCATAAATTAAATATTAAATCTAATTTAATACTTAATCACCCAACTATAATCCGTACACGAGAGTTACTTGTTGTGTGACCCATAGGCCCTCATATATCGAGCGATTAGTCAAACTAACGGTCTTAATTGAACCCTAGACAATAAATCAGATAATCTCATTATATGAGGTACGTTGCGAGAAACATGCAACTACCTGGAACTGTAACATGGGTTATTGCGATTTTCTCCTTCCATTCACGAATACTCAATTAGCCTTGAACATGATGAAGTGTCTATTCAAATAGCTTAATCGATTTATCTCAAATCACTAATTGATCATTCGTGTCACCCTTGGTCACAAAGTCCAATGAGACGTGCATTGGCCAATGACTATGATCCAATTATGACGAGAAGATGAGTATTCTCTCTAAATCCACTTTGAGGAATGAATCCTTTTCTTGGCTCAACTACCACGCACATGCATTTCGTGATGAACCCAATCTAAGCCATATCTACCCATGAAAGGGTGTAAGCGTCGGTCATGGTCAAAGTTCATCACTCCACACATGTCGTGCGTATTGACCTCAAGTCAAAGGAGTATCACATCGCTCCCACTAACCGAGACACCCGTAGACACATATAGTGGAGCTACATCAAATGGTTGCTCGGATGGGTATACCAATACCCTCTAAGGTATTTGTGCATCCATCATGAGATACCTTGTATCTCGTAGTAAGTGAGATCTTACTACACTCTCTAAGAGTATGATTGCAGATCACACACCGATCTCCATTGCATCATCGATATCCCATTCTCGATGATCCTTGATCGGGGCTGTTTGAGAATCATGTTTAAGTCATCTGAGTTCTCACGTACTCAATGACAACATTAATTCAAGGGAACACAGATAAGAACAAATGCAAACAATTAAACATAATATTCTAATAAGTGTAATGCCATACATTTAATATTAAACAAACAATAATATTAAAGCAACACTGAATATTATCTTAGTATTATGTCCATACAAAGGATTGTCTCTAGGACACTAAAACTAACACCACCAACATTAGTGGAATCATAATCTGGGTTTTGAGTTGCCATTTCTGCAAGTAGGTTCAGAGGGTTTGAATTTGATGGAGAAGAAAGGTTCGAGCGAGGGTTTGAGAAAGGAGGGTTTGCGTGTGAGTGAGAGTTATCTGAAGAACTCAAAAGGTTTTGTTTATCAGCCATAACACCACCTTTCTGTACAATCATATAATACACAACAATTAAAATAATGTTATATGAAAAATAGGAGGGAAAGAAGTATATGTCCGAAATAATTGTAATAACAAAAGTAAAAACAACACAAACCTCGATTCCTATGTGCAACAACAAAGTTTTCAGCTTTCAGTAATAAACATCACAGATAAAATCGAACTAAAGTTGAGAAGAAATGATGGAGCTTATTACACAAAATCACCACAAAAAAACCTACCAAGAGTGGGACAAAGTAACCACCCACTAAGGCAAATGTGATCGTGTGAATGTGTAAGAGCCGCCAAAAATATTTTTAAAAAACAGGAAACTATATCTAAAATTAAATAAACTCATATTAGTTCAAATAACATGTTTAGAACCGCGAATTCAACTTAGGAAGAAAATTAAATAAATCATGTATGATAGATAAAGATTGAATCACTTAAGGTTTCACAAACTGTCGGCACACATATACCTCAACACTCAATTTTGCATGAAATTCATCATCAAAGTGTTGCATATTTTGAAATTTTCTTTTAAACACATGTTCACATTGATCCACCTTTTCAAGAGAGAACATTGTAGTAGCTCCGTGCCCCATAATTACTCAGCAGATTGTGAACAAACATGGATGTATATTTCAATCACCTTTTGAAAAGAGAACATCGTAGTTGTGAGCTCCGTGTCCCATAGTTACTCAGTGATTACACATCTAAGTTGTGCTTTATTTTCAATGCATTTAAGAGATATATGCCCAGGACTCTGTATCTAAACCACGATTCAACAATAAGATCATAACACTATCATTTAAAGTTCAAACATAAGTAAATCAGCAGACAAACTCATTATCAGAACCATAGTGTTGCTTCAAATGCTGGAAATATTTGTCACAATATCTAGTGTTTATTTTCAGATATAGCAAAGACCAAGAGATTTTCTAAGTGAAGAAAACCTCTCATTATCAAGGGCTTTTGTGAAAATATCAGCAAGTTGTTTTTCAGTAGAAATGTACTCTAACTTCACAACTTCTTTCTCTACAAGATCTCTTATAAAGTGATGTCTTATACTTATATGCTTAGTCAAAGAATGTTGCACAGGATTCTTGGAAATATTGATAGCACTAGTATTATCACAATAAAGAGTCAAAATACCACTTTCCAATCCATAATCATTAAACATCTTTTTAAGCCATAACAGTTGAATGCAACAACTTCCAGCAGCAACAAATTCAGATTCAGCTGTAGATTGTGAAACACAATTCTGTTTCTTACTATGCCAGGATATAATGTTGTTTCCCATGTAGAAACATCCTCCACTAGTATTTTTTTTGTCATCACAATCACCTGCCCAATCTGCATCACTATAGCCAACTAAAGAGCAATTAGTATCCTTTGAGTACCAAATACCTAGATCACATGTTCGAGCTACATATCTTATAATTCTTTTCATAAGATTAAGATGTGATTCCTTAGGATTAACTTGATATCTAGCACAAAGATAGACACTATACATAATATCAGGCCTACTAGAAGTTAAGTACAAAAGACTTCCAATCATTGATCTATACAAAGTAGGATCAATATCTTTTCCAATCAAGTGCTTACTCAACTTTTGTATTGAACCCATAGGGGTTTTCATAGTTTTAGCAGTTTCAAGACCAAATCTTTTCACCAAATTCTTAGCATATTTGTTTTGAGAAAAGAAAATACCATCTTTCATTTGTTTGATTTGAAGACCTAAAAAGAAATTCAGTTCTCCAACCATGGATATTTCAAAGGTACAGATCATTTCTTTCACAAAACTCTCAAGCATATCATTACAAGTTGAACCAAATACAATATCATCAACATATATTTGAGCAACCATGATATCATTCTCAGAATTTTTAATGAACAAGGTTCTATCAGCTTCACCTCTCAAAAATCCAAACTCAAGTAAGAAATCAGTAAGTCTACCATACCAAGCTCTAGGTGCTTGTTTTAGACCATACAAAGCTTTCTTTAACTTGTAAACATGATCAGGAAATTCCAGATTTTCAAAACCTTTAGGTTGTTCAACATAAGCTTCATCATCCAGAACACCATTTAAGAAAACAGCTTTAACATCCATTTGATGCAAGTTAATGTTAATGAAACATGCAATAGCAAGAAGTAATCTAATAGATTATATTCTAGCAATCGGAGCAAATGTTTCATCAAAGTCTATTCCTTCAATCTGAGTATAACCTTGAGCAACCAATCTAGCCTTATTTCTCACAATATTACCAGATTCATCAGTTTTATTCTTGAAAATCCACTTTGTTCCTATGACATTAATATCAGAATTAGGTCTAGGTACAAGTGTCCAAACATCATTTATTTCAAACTGATTAAGCTCTTCATGCATAACATTTATCCAATTTTCATCATCAAGAGCTTCTTTCACATTTTTAGGCTCAATTTCAGAATGATAACACTCAAAAGTTACCTGATTGCATATGGATGACATGCAAACTAATCTTACAAGGTTATTGATATGAATACTCATTCTTCTTCTAGTTTGTACACCAGTGGTAGCTTCTCCAATGATCTGATCTAATGGATGACTTTTCATTATCTTTGTTGAGGGAACCAAATGTTTTGGATACTGTGAATCTTGTGACAGATTTTCAGTATTTGAACTTTTGGGTAATGTTGCATCAGATGTTGAAGGAACATTCTGATTCTGATCAACATTTTTACTATCTTCAGTGTCATCAGTATTTATGGATACTTCTATCAAATCTGATACATTATCTTCAGCACTTTTACCCGCAAGACTTGCAAGTTCATCAAAGACCACATTTACAGATTCTTGCATTGTATCAGTTCTCAAATTGTAGATTCTGTATGCCTTGCTATCCTTAGAATATCCTAAGAAAAATCCTTTATCACTCTTAGAATCAAACTTGTGCAACTGATCTCTATCATTCAAAATGTAACAAACACAAACAAACACATGAAAGTATTTCAAATTTGGTTTCTTGTTATTCAGAATCTCATAGGAAGTACAATTACTACAAGAACGAATATATACTCTATTCACAATGTGACAAGCAGTATTCAAAGCTTCAGCCCATAATTTCTTAGAAAGACTTTTTGAGGTTAGCATAACTCTTGCCATTTCTTGTAAAGTTATATTCTTTCTTTCAGCAATTCCATTTTGTAAAGGAGTTTTAGGTGAAGAAAACTCTTGCAAAATACCTTTCTTTTCACAAAAAGTAGTAAACAAACTGTTTTCAAATTCTCTTCCATGATCAGACCTTATCCTACTGATCTTTAAACACAAAAAAGTTTTAAACCTTTTGTAAAGAATTTTGAACTCAGAAAAGATATCTGATTTTTCTTTTAGAAAAATGACCCAAATATATCTAGAAAAATCATCTACAAGAACATATGAATACCTCTTTCCACCTAAACTTTCAGTTTCCATAGGACCCATTAGATCCATATGAATCAATTCACAACACTTGTTTGTTGTACATGCTGACAACATTTGATGTGTTGTCCTCACTTGTATACCTTTCTGGCATGGTCCATAGATTTTTTCTTTTTCAAAGTTAAGATCAGGTAAACCAACAGCAGCACCTAGTCTATGCAATTTCTGAATACTTCTGTAGTTAGCATGACCAAGTTTTTGATGCCACAAAATAATATCATCTGCTTTAGCACTTTTACAAGTATGATTTGAACCAATCAAATATCAATTATCAACAGATCTTTTGCCAGTCATTAAACAATCATCATTTTTATCAAACACATAACATGAATTCTTGTCAAACTTTACATGTAAACCATCATCACATAACTGAATAATACTAATCAGATTAGCAAGTAAACCTTTTACATGTAACACATTTGTCAACTTTGGAAAGCCAGGAACAATCAATATTCCTTTTCCAATAACTTTACCTTTTGAACCACCACCATATGTAACATGATCTCCATCACAAGGTGTATAGTTAGACAGATAGTTAATTTGACCAGTCATGTGTCTAGAACAACCACTATCAAAGTACCAAGATTCAGGAACACATGCTTTCAAAGATGTATACACAACATTACATGACATGTTCTTATGAATCAAATTTTTAGTGTTGTTAACCTGTTTTATAGGGTGTTCAATTTTATCAGGTAAAATAATTCCAGCTTTTAAGTCTCTTCTTAACTTAGAACAATATAGACGAATATCACCTACTCCAGCACAATAAAAACAGACATACTCTTTAAACAAATCATCTGATTTCTTTTGTTTACCTTTCAAAGATATAGGCAAAGAAGATCCAGCTTTTACAAAAGAAATAGGTTCACAGGATAAATGAGTATTTTCAGAAGTTTTCACAAAGCCAAGTCCAACATTATCAGATCTACCAATCATTAATGCATCATTCAATTCAGTAGTGCTTGCAGAAAACTTTTTAAAACTTAGAGTAGTGCACTTAAGTTCATCTTTCAAAGAAGAAATTTCCACATCGTTCTAATTAAAAGAACTTCAAGCTTCAAAAGATTTTCTTTCAAATCTGAATTTTCTAAAGATAAGGAACTCAACACCTGTTTTTGAGTTTCTACATCAGTTTTAAACTTTAGATATTCAGAGTCACAATCAGCAGATTTTGATGTTTCAGCATTCAGAATAGTTCCAACAAAACAGTTAATCTCAGAATCATATTTACTGAATGTTGTTTCAGATGTTGTATGAACATCTGAATCTGCTTCAGACCAATAATCATCGAGATCATCATCAAATGTATCATCATAAACTATTCTAGCAGACATAACACTTAGTTCACATTTACTAGCATCAATTTCATCATCAGAATCATCACTCAAGGTAGCATTAAAATTCATTTTCTTCCTAAGTATAGTATTAGCACATTCATTAACATAATGATCATATCCAGAACATGCCTCACATTTAACCTTTTTTCTGTACTCAGGATCATATTTGAACTTGTTATCCTTATTGAATTGTCTAGGTTGATTGAAACTGGAAGACTGACTTGGAACAAGCTTTTTATCAGAGGGAGAAGAGTTTTGGTTAAACTTATCCTTTGATTGATATTGACCATTTGGTATTTTGAACTTTCCTTTTAGAAAAGATTTGAATTGTTTAGTGATAAGAGCAAATTGTTCAGAAATATTTTCATCACATAAATCAGAAACATCATCATCAGAATCAACTTCAGTTACATAAGGATGTTTACCAACATTATCAGAAGTTTCACCTCTAAAAGCAAGTATTTTATTGTCTTTATCTTTCTGATGTTTATCATCATCTAACATATTTGAGTTAATCTCATAAGTTTTCAAAATACTTATCAACTCATTTTGACTCAATAAATCAGTGTTCTTAGCCTCTTCTATTGCACATATTTTTGCATCAAATCGTTTAGGAACAGTTCTAAGTATCTTATTAACTAACCGAGTGTTGGAAATTGGATCACTAAGTGAGTGTGACTCGTTAGCAATCTCACTTATCCTTTCATTGTATGATGAAATGTTCTCATCATCTTTCATCTTCAAGTTTTCAAACTTGGTTCCCAACATTCTGAGTCTAGTTCTTCGAACACTTTCTGATCCTTCACAAAGTTCCTGTAATATATCCCATGCATCCTTAGAAGAAACACAGTTAAATATCAGTTTAAACATAGTAACATCAGTAGCAGTAAAAATCGCATTAAGGGCTTTAGAATTGAAATTGGCCGATGTGCATTCATCATTGGACCAATCAATCTCCCTTTTGACTTGTGAATCACCATCATTATCACCAACAGTCTTTGGTGGATTCCAACTAGACAACACACTACGCCATGCTCTCTCATCTATAGACTTAATATACATACGCATTTTAGGTTTCCAGTATGTGTAATTTGATCCATCCAAAATTGGAGGTTTTAAAGAAGGAGTCAGTGGATAATCCATTGCAAAAACACACTTTAAGCACATGACCTTTAACTTAGTGTATCAAGTTTATGGCTCTGGTGCCAACTGAAAGTCTGTGTGCGTGTATTTTCAGAGTGTTGTTGAAAATATTGTGAAACATATAAAACAACATATGACAGCGGAAGTATATAAACGCAGTGCAAAGGATTTCCAAAATTGTGTATAGTCTATAATCAGACTATACGAACCTCATGGTTAAAAACATCACTATAACAAGTAGTGAGATATACACGAATCTCTTACAAGATCCTAAAAGGTGTAGTGAAAAATCACACACCAAAAATCAATCTATTCAATCAAGTAACTAATGATCTTATTCAACCTAAAACTTGATCTAATAAGACAAACACAATACTGATGGGAAAGATTGTATTCCCTCGACTAGTACAAATAGAATAACAACGACCCTCACACTCCTACAAGAAACAATCACTCCGTTGTTCTCTCGGTTGTGTCTTGGATGTTACTCTCTTAAGTTTGGAGTAGAGAAAATGGGATTTCACTTTAACTCAAACTTGATTGTCGACCAATGCAGTCTATTTATAGACATTCGGACCAATTGTATTGTCCTATCCACTAAGTGTGGATAGCCTTGAAGATCTCCTCCACTATCTCCATGATCTTGGTGTAACCACCCATGATCTTTCTATTCTTACTCCATCAATGCAACCTCTTGACAATATCCAAAATTGTCTTCAACCTGCAATGTAGGAAATATAGAAAAACACATCTAATAAAACGGAGTCAGTGTTAGGAGAAAGGGCAAATTTAAGATGTTGTGCAGAATGTTGTCCAACATCTAGAACAACATCCGTGCAACATCAACATTTATGTTTAACGTTCCAAAGATAGTTATGTAATTCTATGATTATATGTTGATACACTATTAGCTGAAAAGACACAATGAGAATCTTTTGGTGAAAGCTTCATAAAGATCGTTCAAAGAAGCTACTTAGATAGTCTTAGCAGACTCATGTAGTAAAACTTCTAAAACGGTTCAAATGAATATATAAAAACATGTTGATTCTCATGTTATAAAAAGACGAGTCACTGAATTATGATGAATGTCCAAAGACTGAAAGATAAAATGTCAAATATACCATAAGCAAATTCAATTGGATGTCTGATGTATGCTAAGTTGTGTGCACATTCAGACATTTGTTAAGTTGTTGGTTTGGTTAGCAGATATCAGTTAATCCGAAAAAAATGACACTAAAAGATAGTGTGTGAGGTTTTTTAGATATTTGAAGGATACTGCGGATTATTATCTCAAGGAGATAATCTAAACTTAGAGATTATACGGACACTAACGGGAATTATGATTTAGATGCATTAAGTCAGATTCTAGTTATACCTTCTTACTTAATAAGAAAGCAATCTCGTGGTGTAACATGAAATAAGTCTGTATAGCACTGACCATTATTAAAACTGAACTTATGGCATGTGCATCTGTAGTCAAATAAATATTTTGGTTAAAGAATTTTCATAAAATATTTGGAATTAGTAAGCACTCAACTGAGATATGCAATGATCTGTTGCGAATTACACACTCTAGTGGGAGTTGTAACGATTCATTGATGTATATGGCATTCCAGTGGGAGTTATATTGATTCAATGTGGAATCAAACACTCCAGTGGGAGTTATATCGATTCACCATGAAATCAAACACTCCAGTGGGAGCTGTAAATATTGATTGTGAAATCAAACACTCCAGTGAGAGTTGTTACGATTCATTGTAGTAATCAAAACAGGTAAAAGCTTACTCTAAAGATTCCAAGTATCATGAAAAGTTTGTCTTTGTAAAGACGTTACAAAGAAGAAAGAGTGATTGTTGAATAAATTTCTGCTAACTTGATGTTGACAGATTTATTGTCAAACCTAATAACAGAAGATGTGTAAGACATCTTAAGATTTTCGGTTTGTATGGTTTTAAATACTACAAAGTAGTTGTTAATGTTACTAGACATTTATGTATTATGAATTATATGAAAGATTTCATATAATATTATGTCGACAAGTTGATTGGTTCTCTCATACGAGCAATCGCCTCTAACATCGAGGTATGTGCAGAGATGAGATTATATTGTAGATAATCGCAATAGATTTTACCAAAAATCCATTTGATTGTTGCAAAGCTAAATCAATGGATTCCTAAGCAATAGAAGGAGAAAATCTAAGTTAAGTGTTGATGATTCACTTGAACTATGATTTACACGATGTCAAATAAATAAAATGACATACGCTTCCATCCTGGGAAGTTAAAACATCGTGACATGTGTTTCATACCACATGTGCTAAGTTGACCATAAGGAAATGAGAAATATATCCCTATTTTCTCATTGTATGAAGCCTTGAGGTTTTGATAAGCCTCTTAAAAGTACCCTTATGACTTTCTACTAGATTTCTAAGTCTTCACTTTAGTGTTGCTACTTTAGCATGCTATCAATAACTATGATTAATGCAGCAATGCGGTACATGTCTAAGAAAGCAGCTATAGTGGGAGTCTGTAGATATTTTGTGTGAAAGGAAGGACATCTTCATTAACACATTCTATTGTGTTCATTGACCGGTCAATCGAGTTGAGAACTTGATTATGAATGCATAGATCTGATGAAAGGTTGAATATGCTCTAATAGTTTCAAGGGATTGAAAGAGATATGTCAACTTGTGTTAACTGAAAGAGTGTTGGGGTATAACAAGTTTTGAATTCTTCATATAAAACTGGTTGAGTTGTTATATATCATTAACACGTTATATAGCGTGAAAACTCATATTCTCGAGGGTCACACAATTTATTTGTCTGTATGAAAAATATATAATGTGATGATATAAAGATGTGGAGCAAATGAGTGTAAGTCTCAAACTTTATGTGTGAGTGGGAGATGAAAGTAATTATTATTATAATAATTAATTTATATTAATTATATAATAATAATAATATTCACACATGTAAATTAATAAGTTAGAGAGGTTAACTTCCAGGAGAAAAGAAGGGATAAAAAGATTTGATTCTTTTCTCTCAAAACGGACGTAATGTGAATTCTGGGAATGCTCTCTGCTCTCATTTTTCATTCAAGAGAAAAAGACAAAACACAGAAATGTAGAAATCTGTATTCTGTAAATACACGCATCACAACATACACAATCTAAGAGGCACTTAAATTGTGAACAATGGAAGCAATCTGTGAATCAATTCGTGTGGTTGCATTTCGGGCTCAAAGATTCCAGTGCATACGATGAATTCAACCGGGTTCGATATTTCTTCCGCTGTAGTTCTGGAATAAAGGATAATGAGTTCTAACCCTCGTGTTCCAACAATTCCAACAAAGTTTAAACTTAATTCGATTAACGAGCTCCAATTTTAGAAGTAAGATTAGTTGTCCAGCTTGAGTGTGTGCCCAGTAATACTAGGATAATTGAATTCGTCGCTCTAATGGAGCTGACATAGTTCTAATACTTTTAACATGCAAATTATATATAAATATACTTTAATTATAATAAAATAAAATAAAAATATCTAATTTCGCTATGCAAGTTATCTAGTTTGAGCCAAGCTCGGGTTCAATAGAATTGTACTCGAGGAAATTAAACGAGCTAAGTTTCTAATTTTAATTTTTTTAATCGAATCGAGTTCGAATTTAACACTATTTGATTCGATTCATTTACAGCCCAACTAGTTCCAACAATGACTTCAAGTTTTTAAAGTTTTTTATCAGAAAAATAAATTTCATTCAAAAAATGAGTATGAGAAATACCCATAATTAAAAAGAAAATTTCAACAATAACTTTCCCATGAGTACCTCTTACAAACACATTTTCCAAACATTTAGAATTCAATTGGCAACTCATAGTAGTATAGCTTTAGGATTCAAACACCACTACAAAATAGAAATATTATGTCTCCACGTCCCTTTTAATTTCGAGTCATCTTATCAAAAAGATTATTAGGTAGTAATTGATAGTGCATATTTTTTCAAAAAAAAAAGAAAAAAGAATGTTAGTGCATTTTCATTGTTATTTTGTACATATTAAAGCTGCATCTAATTAACGCTATGCAAGTTATCTAGTTTGAGCCAAGTTTGAGTTCAATAGAATTTTACTCGAGCAATTAAACGAGCTAAGTTTTTAACTTCAAAATTTTTTTAATCGAGTCGAGTTCGAACTTAATATTTTGACTCGATTCATTTACAGCCCAACTAGTTCCAACAATGACTTCAAGTTTTTAAAGTTTTTTATTAGAAAAATGAATTTCATTTAAAAAAATGAGCATGAGAAATACCCACAATTACAAAGAAAAGTTGAACAATAATTTTCCCAGATGAATACCTATTACAAACACATCTTCTAAACATTTAGAATTCAATCGGCAACTCACAGTAGTATAGCTTTAGGATTCAAACACCACTCCAAAATAGAAATATTATGTCTCCACGTCCCTTTTGACTTCGAGTCATCTTATCAAAAAGATTATTAGTAGTAATTGATAGTGCATATTTTTTCCAAAAAATAAAATGACATTGATAGTGCATATTCATTGTCATTTTATACATGTTAGAGTAGCATCTAATTAACGCTATGCAAGTTATCTAATTTGAGCCAAGCTCGAGTTCAATACAATTGTACTCGAGTGAATTAAACGAACTAAGTTTTTAATTTCAAATTTTTTAATTGAGTCGAGTTCGAATTTAGTACTATTTGACTCGATTTATTTACAACCTAACTAGTTCCAACAATTACTTCAAGTTTTTTTAAAAAAAATATCAGAAAAATGATTTTCATTCAAAAAAATGAGCATGAGAAATACCCATAATTACAAAGAAAAGTTCAACAATAATTTTCCCAGATGAATACATATTACAAACACATCTTCCAAACATTTAGAATTAAATCGGCAACTCATAGTAGCATAGTTTTATGATTCAAACACCACTCCAAATTAGAAATATTATGTCTCCACGTCCCTTTGAACTTCTAGTCGTCTAACCAAAAAGATTACTCCCTCCGTCCCAAACTTGTTTTCCTGTATTCCGTTTTGGGCATCCCATTCTTGTTTTCCTATTTCCTTAAATGGAAATTTCTACTTTATCACTTTACCACATAAAATACTAATAAATAGCTTTTTTAACCCCAACTACTCATCACTTTATCACTTTATCATATAAAATACTAATAAACAACTATTTCTACCCCAACACATTTTCACTTTATCATTTTTTTCTTAAAACCCGAGCACACAGTAAATAGGAAAATAAGTTTGGGACGGAAGGAGTATTAGATAGTAATACATATTTTTTCCAAAAAAATAAATGAAATTGATAGTGCATATTCATTGTCATTTTGTACATGCATGTTAGAGTTGCGTCTAATTATATCATGAGGGGAATATATTTAGAAACCAATTAAAAAATTTAATCAAATGGAACATATATATTCAAAAACAAATTAATTTAGGATTCTATTCTAAATATTAAAATTTGAGAGACACTCATGTCAAATATATCACGTGAATATTTGTCCAAATTTGGGAGGCACTCTTGTAACATACATATTAAATTTTATTCTTTAGGCAAATTCAAAATTAAATTTAGAATTTTACTCAGACATTGAAATTATCGTATTGAACTGTTATATAGAATGGCAAATGAAGAGAACGGATACTTATTATAATTATTAAAGATATAAATGAAATATTTGATCTTACATATAACATGATTTTATTTTTCAATTCTGCATAAATCAGGAATTCTATAAATCTAAGTAGATATGCCTTATTAACGGTCTAAATTGCTCTGAAACTTATTCCAACTTTTATCATTAGAGTGGATCTCATATGCATTCAGGTGCAACATGCACAAAATCATACAACTTATTATACTGAAAGATACAATTTGTTAATATTGAATCGTACAACTATTTATATCAATAGTTGCACAATTCAGTGTAAACATGTCCGATTCATTAAATAATGAAATATTTATGCTCATGTCTAAAACAAATTTCAATTTTATTTTGCCCATGTCTTCTTCATTTATGCGCCATGTTTATCCTCATTGTTTTCCTTATTTTGCCTCAATAAAATGAAATAAAGACTCTCCACTACATATTTAGAGTGAAAAATTCTCTAAGATACAAAAAAAAAATATAGTGACACTCCACTACAAAATGTACCAATATTACCCTTCAATACATTTTTTTAATTATTTAAAAGCAAAAAAATTGATTTTTCTGCAGATTGTTGTTTTGTAATTTTCTCCGGATTGTTGTTTTGTAATTTTCAGTAGTATGCTGGTTGATTTTTTGTAAATTTTTAGAGTGTAATTTTCTGTTTTATTTTTGCAGATTTTTAATTGTATTTTGTTATGGGGAAAGTACATTATTTTTGCAGATTTTTTTTTGTTTAATTTGTAATTAGATAATTATTTTTGCGGATTAGGATTTTTGTTTAAATTAGGACCCAAAATATAATTTTTTTTAAAAAATGTACTCCAAAATTGGTCTAAAATATATATTTTTTTAAGAATGCACTCTAAAATTGGCCCAAAATACAATTTTTTTTTTTTTTTTTAAATGCACCCCAAAATTGAATCATTTTTTTTTTTTAGAAAATGCACTTCCAAATTTTTTTTGCGGATTAGGGTTTTTGTTTAAATTAGGACCCAAAATATATTTTTTTTTAAAAAAAATGCACTCTACAATTGGCCCAAAATACAATTTTTTTAAAAAAAAATGCACCCCAAAATTGACTCAAAATACATTTTTTTTTTTAAAAATGCACTTCCAAAATTGGCCTAAAGTGTAGAAAATAAAAAAACTGCACTCCAAAAGAAAATGCACTCCAAAATTGATAAAAGTACAATTTTTTTTAAAATAAATGCACTTCAAAATTAGACTAGAGGTGAAAGAATTAAAAGATTTTTTTTTTAAAGTTACATATTTTTCTGAATTGCAAAATGAGTTAATAAAATGCACTTTGAAATAAATAATGAAATTATATTAATAAATATTTTAATAATTTAAAATATTTGGACTTTTAAAAATTTAAATTATCAAAAGTCAAAATGCGTCAGAAGTGCAGAAAACGTGTCAGAAGTACAGAAAACAACTAAAAGGGTAACTTAGATTTTTTAACCATTATTTTGTATCTTAGAGTCACAATAAAATTGCAATGTATCTTAGAGTTTTTTTGTTTGTGACTTTGTAGTGGAGTCACTCCTCCCAATAAAATGGACAATTCATAACTCGTGCATCATCAATGGCCTGAGTCAAATAGTACAGTAAAAAACTTCTCACACTCATCTTATTGGATCGATCGAAAAAAAAAGTTTACATAGAAAAATACTTTTTAAAAAATATATATAATGTTCAGTATATATAATACATATTATACTAAATTATGTATGTAAGTCTATTAACAAATTCATGTATACACTTTGATATTATATAAAATACATGTATAAATTAATCATGTACTTAAAAATTTGAAGAATGTAATGATCATAAGCTATAGATTAAGATTTGTCACAATCAACAATATATAAATATTTTGATCGCGGCTAATGACACACGAGTTTTTGCTTTACACACTAGAAATAATTATATGTTTAAAATGCCCTAATATAAATAGACTAATATATATATTCTTAGTGTATATTTGTCTTATTAAAATTTTAAAACTTTTTTTACTGAATACATCACAAATCTAAACCCATGTACATCACCTTCCCCAACTCATTTACACCATTCTTGAAATTTGAAGAAAACAATATAAATTCTAACCCTCCAAAACTCCTACATCTTGAAAATTCGTATCAAATTATAGATAGAGTTTTTGTAAGTTTGCCTATGCATTTAGTAAATTTAAATGATAGATATATAGAGTTTTTGCGTGTTTAGTGTTAAAAAATCGTGATTGAAAATCACAAAAATATCGGACGACCAGAGCTGACTTTTTGTTTTGTCAATCAGTGTGGTCGACATGTTCTAAAATCGGCAGGAATGATTGACATTTAAAAAATTTACAAGATTGGTCGATCTTTCTAAAATTTGGTAAATGTGGTCGATATTTTATAGAATTGATAAAATAGACCATTCACAATGTCTCAATTGAGTAAAATGTAAAAATTAAGACGGAGCAAAAACTCGTGTGTTATTAGCCGCAACCAAATATTTTAGGTCATATTAAATTTATTTTAATGATATACGTACTTTTTATACATATGTCATTTATTTATATGTGGAGAAATAAATTCTTTAGACGGGGCCCAAAAAATAATGTATGACTCATTACAATGTGCAGGTTACATCAAAATATAACTAATCCCGAGTCGATACCGTGATTATTATTACTACATAGAGTTTATTCATATACAAAGTTTTCCTATTTAGGTTCTTAAACAATTCCTTCGTCCACCAATTCTATTCCCATATTTTTGTGCACTAGTTTTAATTAAAAAAAATAGATAAAATAATATTGGTATTGTGAGGTCCATTTATAAATAAAGTGATTGTTTGTGTGTAAAGTACAATGACAATTGAAGTAATTACGTGATGGTTTGGGAATAAAGATAAATTGTTTGTTTTTATAAAAGACATGAGAATAAATTTGATGGAGGAATAAATAAGACAAGTATGAAAAAAATTAGTGGACAAAGGGAGTATTACTTATTGACCTATAATATAAAAAAGTAACTAACATTGTTTGACTTATTACGTAATACAATATTCAAAGCCTACTTTTAAATATTGGTTAATTTATTAAATAATAGTATTGTTTAACATAAAATGTAATACAATATCAACCTGGTGCATAACTAATATATAAAAATATCTAATATTATTTCGTGAACGAATTAATATTATTCAGTATAAACAATTAATATTGCTCAATGAAAACAACTATACTGTCCAATGAACACAATTAACAATATTCAACAAAAACAACTAATACTATTTAAAATTACACACCAATAGTATGATGCAATTGATGCATACATCACCTTATTCTTCTTTTGCTTGGTCTACTTAGGACTTAGGAATTAGGATTTGGTACATCTTCATCTTTCGCGATTAGAGAGTATGATCTGGAGAAACATGAATAAGAAATTAGAGAGTACGTTGATATTATAGTGGGCGAGAGAAATGCTAAACTATGAAGACCTAAATTTTAAATTTATGAAGAATAACTAGAATGTATGTTTGTTTAGTGATTTTACATGGTTGAATGATGAAAAAGTTGATTAATAATGTCTTATTATAATATTATTATTGGTGTATCAAAAAAATAAAAATATAGATAATGTGGATATATTAGAAGAATAAAAAAGAAAATAATGGTAAATAATAAAATAAAATATAACTAATATAAGTTTAAAATTCTTAAATTAAATTTCAGAACAAATAAGAATCTGAGATTGCAGTCGTAATAATTGTGAAATGAACAATACTCAAGGAGACAATATAGACCTGATGCCCTTCACTTTGTGAGATGAGAAATCAAGACACACTTTAAACATAAAAGAACCTAAATTTTAAATTTTTTAAATTGGTAAAATAATGAAAACGAGAAACCCTGTGAATATAATTGAGGGTGAAATGTAACTCATACCTCCCCTAATTTAGAGGAATGTATTCTCCACTATATCAAGTATTTTTTTTTCGATATTGCTGAGAGTTGTGATTCATCTTGGAGTGAATGTGCATTTTTTCTATTTTACTCTTAATAAGACTTGTCTCTATTAATTCATAAAATGCTTCATTAAGGGCAAAATAGTCAATTTATGTTGCAAAGGTACTGAGTGCAGATCCGATACGATTTGGGTGCGGGAATTCGGAGATTTTTAAAATTTTAAGATACGATGCGACGAGAATACATCAATTTATATTTATTTAATTATATATAACACCTGCAATAATATCAAAAAAATTATACCCCGTAACAATTATTTACAACACCTTTAATAATATCAAAAGTAGTTAAAACATATGTATTAATATTAAAAAAAATCATCTCATAAGCAACAAAACAACAATTAAATCAAATATCATCAACTTATACAAGTCATAAGTCATAACAAAAGATTCAATCTAAACGAAGTACCCTATTGTCATAATAAGTTAAATTAAATAACAAAGTTCAATTGAAATGCATAAGTTGCAATGACAAGTGGCAAGTCTAACCTAGAGTGATCAAATGATCATCATTGTTTGGTGTCTCTTTTTCATCACCAAATAAAACTGACTCCAACTTAGGTTCATAAAGTGATAAATTTACAACTCCAAAATTTTTAACATCATCCATGGAATCAAATGCATCCCCTGTCATATTCCATATCTTGGATTCCCCTTTCATGTATTGTGGAGTTTTTCTCCCAGCTTTTATTTTCTATTCTTGTAAGTGTACGCGGAATAAAAGACTTAGAGTAGTAGTTTAATATTTAATTTAGTAAATTATTAGTAAATTTTAAATTTTTACAATAAAAACCCCAAATTTTAATTAATTTTACAAAAAAAAATCCCAATACATATCCAATACGCTTATTTTCGGAGGGAGATGCGCGTATCCGAATTTGAAAAAAAAAAAAAAATTGATATACGCCACGTGGCGTATCGGACGCGAATTTCAAACGAATCCCACCCCAGAGTATTTGATACAATATACTGCTAATTTTTTAAGAATTTGTACATTAAAGCAGTCAATACATCACTCGAAATAATGGAAATACCTTTATCACCTGAAAGTGAATCTGACAAAATAACAAAATGTCCAACCAAGCATTCCCCAACTATACAATTGGTGCACCGCTATATTTGCATACGTGTCAATATATTACATAACCAGTTAGTAATACGTGAGTAATGTGTCAAAGTTTGCTCTATATTTGCATACTTGTCAATATATTACATAACCAGTTAATAATACGTGAGTAATGTGTCAAGTTTTGCTCTATATTTGCATACTTGTCAATAAACTACATAACCAATTAATAATGTGTCAAGTTTTGCTGTGTTGGTGAGGTCGGTCGAGTTGGAAGCCCCCAACTATTTTACACGCAGATTAATTTCTTAATTTAAGAGCCAACTACTCAAAATTCCACATAAATATAAGATAATTTTTTTTTTGAGTGAACTCGAATTCAGTATGAACTCATTTTTTTTAGTATTAATATTGTGTATAAAAATTATCATTGTTATGTATAATTTATACTCCTTTCGTCTCATAATTAATTAAACATTTATTTTAAATGATAAAATAGTGACATTTGTGTAAATTAAATGAGATAAAATTGACTTTAGTGTTAAATAAATAATGACATTGAGTGTATTATTAAAATGTTTAAAGTATAAAAGAGAAAGAGTTGTTTTATTACCATTTATAAAAATATTCAATTGAATTTGAGACGGATGTTTTTGGCAAATATTCAATTGAGTTCGCAGTTTAAATGAAAATGTTCAATTGAGTTTAAGACGGATCTTTTTAATAAATGTTCAATTGAGTTGCAGTTTAAATAATTAAAATTTTTGTGCATAACAATAATAGTTTTTGCACTTAAGTGATAAATTTCACGTATAAACATGGTTGGTTGGAGTGTTCACTCTAAAATTAAGAAAAATGAGAAAAAAAAAAAAAAAAAAATAAAGGGTGCAAAAGGGTTACTTTTCTTTTCTTTCTGCCAAACATTAATTACTTTTTTCACGAAATGGGCCTGAATATTGAAAAAATGACCTGTTTTGCAAATGGAACTGAAAGTTGGATCTGTCATATAACCCTATATAACAGCACTTACCATTTCTATAATCACAGACCCATCTCTCATCCCCTCTCCTCCACAAATCCTCGTTAAACTCTACCTATACATACATTGATCTCTCTATACATACACGCACATTTTCTATCCCCTTTCGGTATAAATACGCCCACACATTCTCCCCCAATTCTCCTCTGAGAGCCACTCGATTTTTTGTTTCGCAATGGCGGTTTTTTCCAGTGCGCGTCTCTCCAAGAGTGGAGATGCGGAGGAGTACGAGGGCGTCGGGAAGCGTGCGGCCGACCGATTCGACCCCGCCGCGCCGCCTCCCTTCCGGATTGCCGATATCCGGGCGGCCATTCCGCCGCATTGCTGGGTGAAGAATCCGTGGCGGTCGCTAACGTATGTCGCGTGGGACGTCGCCGTCGTCGGATTGCTGCTCGCCGTCGCCGCCTACGCCGACAATTGGGCGGTCTGGCCGGCGTATTGGATTGTGCAGGGCACAATGTTTTGGGCATTGTTCGTTCTCGGCCACGATTGGTAATTTTTTTTCTTTCTGAATCGCATTTTTTTTTCGTTAATGGTGTGTAATTTGGTATTTGATGTGTGTGAATTTACTGATTTACCCATGGTCGTATATACGTACATGCATTTAATACGGAATAAAATAGGCGAGAAATGAGAACGAGATTTATTTTCTAAATGCGTAAATGTGCACTTTAGTAAAGTAATGATACCGAATCGTACATTTAGTGAAGTGCATTCAATGGAAATTTCTTGTTATTTAATTATTATTATTATTATTACTATTTTTTTGTGAAATATGATACAATGACTTTAGTCTCTGTTTTGATTTAATTCAATTATTGCTTAATTGCAGTGGGCATGGAAGTTTTTCGGACAATGCTACTTTGAATAATGTGGTGGGACATGTACTCCATTCATCAATTCTTGTACCCTACCATGGATGGTTAGTATTTGAGCTAAATAATCTCTGAATTTGTTTTATAAAAGTATAATTTTTATATAACCAATATACGTTTTTATTATCTAATATATGCACAAATTAATAGGCGAATCAGCCACAGAACGCACCATCAGAATCATGGACATGTTGAAAGGGACGAATCATGGGTACCGGTATGGTCCAATATCTCCAAATATTTTCTAGTATAATATTTATTTATTCCCAAATTATTTAATTTAAATGTCTATATCATTCTCTTGTGGTGTATTTTGAAACGTGCAATTTTTTTTTCACTGAAGCATGTAACTTGTGTCAGTGAAAACAAGTTACATATTTCAGTATAATCAAGTTGCATGTTTTAATAAAACAAGTTGCATGTTTAAAAAATCTTTTAAATTGGTGCATATGAGATCTTGCCATTGTAATTATGTATTTTGCCAAAAATTATTGCAGTTGACTGAAAAGCTATACAGCAAGCTGGACTACTACGCCAAATTCTTCAGATACAAAATCCCATTTCCCATGTTTGCATACCCAATATATTTGGTAACACTCTCTTACTTCCTTATTGTCGTTACTTATTGCATATTACTGTGACACACTATGCATTAATAGAATAAAGCACTGAGATTCAATTAACTTAGATGTTTCCTTATTAGTACGTAATCAAAGCAGTATCAGTTATTTAATTATAGTATTTTTTTATTGTTCAGTGGTGGAGAAGTCCTGGAAAAACTGGATCTCACTTTAACCCCTACAGCGATTTGTTTAAAGCTAGTGAAAGAACATTGGTGATGACTTCAACCATATGTTGGGCCACCATGGTTGCTTTTCTATTCCTTGTCTCCACAATTGTCCCACCTCTCATGGTCCTCAAGCTCTATGGGGTTCCCTACTTGGTAATTACTTAATTTGATTGCTCTATACATCTTTTATTGTTAATTTTAGTAGCTGTTTTATGTCTTAATTATTGCATATTGATGATATCATGATGTGATTTTGGGTAACCTAATTAAAATTTCCTATTTTGTTCCATTTTGAAGTAAATGGAATAATCCCATGTTCCTTTTTAGTTTGTCCCAGAATATAGGGTGTGTATGCAAATTCTAGTGGAGGGGGCAGAAATACTTATTTTTTAAGTTGTCCTCTCATATCTTTAACTTCTGAAAAATGTTTCTAAGTTGTGAGTAGAGTGTGCAAATACCCCCGTAGTCCCATTTCTTTTTGGAATGATGTAAATTGTTTAAAATGCCCCTATTTTATATACACTTGAATTAAGTATTGTTGTTTTTTCATTTAATTTAATAAGGGTATATCAAGAATTTTGTAGGAACATTCGGAATTTCAAGCACGATAAATGATGTTTTATTCATTTGTGTGAAAAATGAAGGATGACTATTACTTTGGGACTTAGGGAGTAGAATATAAAGGTGTTGCACTATTAACACCCAAAAATGACTTTATACACTCACTTTATAGCTTTATTCTTTTGTTTTGACATGACTTTAGAGCTTTATTCAATTGTGCAAACAATTTAAAAATATTGCACATATTAAATGTATTCAGTCATTTTCTGGGCGCACCTAAAATAGAAAGAGTAGGTCCCCTGAGAATCCGGTTCACGTGAACTCTCTTTTCAAAGTATCAACTTTTAGCATACGAAGTATTTTAGTATAAGAAATATCACCGTTTGAAAAATATTTGATTTCATGTGTTGTTCTTTTTAAAATCATTACATAGTGATACTTTGCTTGCTAAAAAGTGGCACCTTGCATGCTAAGTAGTGACACTCCGAATAAGAGAGTTCATGTTAATCCGACTTCACATGAAATGGAAAATGCAACAAAGAAGTTGTAAAAACTGATCTTTGATGGGATTTCGAATAACCAAGATTCCATCAAATTAGGACTTGATTCATTTACATATGTTATTGATTTAATAATGTTGCAGATGTTTGTGGTGTGGTTGGACACAGTGACATACTTGCACCATCATGGTTACGACAAGAAGCTGCCCTGGTACCGCGGCCAGGTCCTGCATTTCTTTATTCACAAGAGCATATATTCTTTTGAGATGCACAATTGTTTATTTCAACACAAATATCTATGTCTCAGTCTTTACTATATTAAAGATATTTAGTACTATTAAAATAGTGAAGAATGATGTTTTGTTTTGTTTGTGAGCAGGAATGGAGTTATTTAAGGGGGGGACTGACAACAGTAGATCAAGACTATGGATTGTTTAATAAAATCCACCATGATATCGGGACCCACGTTATACACCATCTCTTCCCTCAGATCCCCCACTACCACTTAGTTGAGGCGGTAAGATCTCTTTTTTTGTCCCTAATCACGTGACCTCCTCCTTTTAAATACTCTTAATTGATATTTATGCTCTTGTGTTTGTCCTATTTGGAAAAAGGTTTCCAAGAATTCGTCAACATTTTAACACAAACTCACTTGTTTATATTATGAAATCGATAACATTAAACTTGTAAATTGATATCATTATTCTTATAAATCATTAGATATAGCATTTAATATTGTGATAGTATCAGTTGATAAGTGTTATGGTATCAATTTATAAATGTAATAGTATACTATGAACAAGTTTCGCGGGAGACCTGTTCATTTTTAATTTTTCCGTATATGCAAATAACATTACTTGTTTTTAGAAGGGCGAGCATTTAAGTCAATTTCAAAGAAATTAACTAAGGTTGTGTGTGGATTGAAATATAGTTTCAGATCTGTGCAAGTAGTAAGAAGAGAAACATTTATTTGAAAATACTCATTTAAGCTTTCAAAAGTCTCCAGTAATAGCAAAAGTTTTTAAAATCATTTGCAAACACCCCTTCTTGTATGATTTCATATCCATATCAATTCAAGCAAACTCTTTTTGGTTTCTATTTTCAAATCTTCCAATCTGAAATAAGTATTCTGTGCAAGTTTGTACTCTGTAAACCACTTCAAAATAAGTACATTAAAAATTTGTGGGGCAGTATGTTTCTAATTAGATGATGAAGGAAAATAATTGAATCGATTTTACTAGGATTTTAGATCCATACAAATTTACATAATATTTATTATCCAATAGAAAGATAAGGTTATTGATTTGATGTATGTTGTTGATTTTGCAGACAAGGGAAGCTAAAAAGGTGCTGGTAAATTATTACAGAGAACCCAAGAAATCTGGTGCAATTCCATTTCACTTGGTTCCTACGTTGTTGAAAAGCCTGAGTAGAGATCATTATGTTAGTGATTCTGGAGACATAGTTTATTACCAAACTGATGATAAACTATTGTCTTCCACAAAGAGTATTTAGGGATGGGCCTCTACCAACTTTAGTTTTATCACTAGTTTTGGTGCCAAACCTTTTTTCTGTTTAATTTTGTACCCGAAATTATATTATTGTCGAAAATAACAATATCAATGATTTTGATTTTTAATATTTCATGTATTGAACTTTTGTAGTGTTGTCAACTTATGCATATGTTATACTATCAAGGAAAAATATTTATCTACATGAAGGTCAAATTTTGACATTTTTTATGGAATCAAACATAGTACAAACCGCTATTGATTTGTTTTGATTTGATTACTGGTAATGTGTGTGTGAGTTTGACCGCGTAAGGAAACCAGCGTTGGACTCATTATTATTCAATATCTATAACAAACATCCATTATATAATATTGCATAAGATGAGTGTAATTTGCAAGGGTAAATCTTGTATGCATTAGGTGCGCACTTCATAGTGTATTTTAAAATTATGTAATTTATTGTATTAAAATATAAAATTTATTTACACTGAACCGTGCAATTATATAGATAAAAAGTTGCACGTTTCAATGTAAATAAATTATATATTTCAGTACAAGTTATATGATTTTAAAATACACTGTGGAGTGCATAATGCACTTGTTGCCCATGAAACCCACTCAATTTGCAATTCTCACTTCATATTGTATTTTAAAATTATGTAATTTATTATATTAAAATATAAAATTTATTTACACTGAACCGAACAATTACATATATAAAAAGTTGCACGTTTCAATGTAAATAAATTGTATATTTCAGTACAAGTTATATGATTTTAAAATACACTGTGGAGTGTATAATGCACTTGTTGCCCATGAAACCCAATCAATTTGCAATTCTCTGACCCGTTTATCACGGTATATAAATGCCCACAAAATTACATTCTTAATTAAATTATTTATAGGCGAAATTCTGGCCGATTTTCGGTGATTCAGGACAAACCACATATCAATCTCTTCAACTAATGATTTATAGAATGAGTCAAATTAAACTTCTAGGTAACATTAAAATGTAAAATGATCTTTTTTCAATGGCGTTTTTACCTAATTAGAGTAATGTGATATATGAAATTAAAGCTAAACTTTGATCGTGGTTGTCGATTTGTCGATAAAAGTCTCTATTATCAAGTTCTCATGTTTTACGGATTGGCTTGAGAGATATTGAGTTGTAATATATATTGATAACATAACAAGTTAGAGTACCTTTGTACTTTAATATTAAATTATTTTTTTATGATAAATAAAGAAAAATCTTCATGTGTAAGACCCATTTAAAAATTTATTGGTACATGATCAACATATTTCATGAATCCACAATATTGACAAATATATTATTTACATCATTTAGTTTTGCAATTGGCGTTGGAAAACTCATTATCCACTCCAATTTATGGAGTACTCTTACTTTAAAATATAAGACTTCTTAAATATTATTTTTAGGTATAAAAATTTTGAATAAAAAGTTTGAATTGTCCTTATATTAAACGATAATGTGCAGAATTGGAGTCATTTATAATTTTAAAATCTGACACATTTTTCTATACTGTTGACATCACGTGCTGACAACGTTTAAATTGTACTTATCGAAGTGCGTTTTTTCTCATCTCGAAATAAACTGCACATACATAATAATTCTGCACATATGTTGTAATTTTGCACATACAAAAATTTAAAAGTTCAAATTTGACACAAAATTTAAAAGGTGCAATGTTTTCTACTATTTTTTAAAAATAAAATATGAAAGATGAGGGTGAAGTGATAATATTTTGTATCTTAAAGTGAGATTAAAAAATATTTATATTTTAAAGTAACATTTGATGATAAATTATATCTATGAACAATTTTTCCATGGGCGGCATGTGAATTACTTTTAGTTTATTAAAAATACACCACATCAATATTTTTGACATATTTGAATTAGTTTTAGGAGGTGTTTTAAAAAACTTATAAGTGATTATAGGTACTTAAAATTGTGTGTAAAAATAATTTGGAGTGTTTTATTTCTCTTTTAATAGCTTAAATAAACTCTCATAAAATTTATATCGTTATGTTTTCAAAGATGGTCTTTTTAGTATTTTTTATTAGTCTTTTTTTAAAACTTTTAACTTTTTTTTGCAAACACTATCATTTTTTTTTAATTTTCTTACAAACACTATCAACTTCTACTATTAAAAATCATTTGTTTATATAATTAAAATAATTTATTTTGTGATATTTTTTCTTTCTTTTATTACTAATGTTTACATTTTTATTTTTTTAATATTTATAAATAGTTATATAAAACACAACAAAACATTCATTGTATATTAAATATGAATACATGATTACGTTTTATCTGTGAGACAAATAAATATGCATTATTAACTAGAATATTGAAAAATGACATAACACCTAAAAATTAAAACATAAAGCCGATACAAATATGAACATAGTACGATGTAAAATTTAAACACAAATTGAAAATGAATACAAATACAAATTATCAAAGTGATATGCTAGTACGTCGGAATGTCAGACCCAAATGAAGAAGTTCCGCTAAGATATGAATTAAATTGACCGATCCCATATGAGCGATCAAATAAAATTAATATTTTTTTTCATATTAAAATTTTAATTTAAAAATTATATTTATATTCAATTAATTACATTTAAGATTTAATTCGCTAGCTGAATATCTAATTATATTAATTAAATTAACAATTTTAAATATAAATATATGTTGAAGAAATGTTTTCAAAATGAATAAAATAATAAATAAAGTAAGATATAGAGTATAGGGTTGGAGAAACTTTTTAAAATAGAGTATAGAATTTTGCATTTTAGGATATAGAGTACTGCATTTTGAAGTTTTGGGTTGGAGACAGTGACGGACCTACCTTGACCCCAGGGGGGTCACTGGGCCCCCTGACCCCACTTGAATTTCTTATATATATATACTTATAATTAAGACACATCTGTATGAGACAGACTCATAGTAAGACGAAGCATAAATTGTGTATTAACGCTCTAATATTTTGGAAGAATGAGTATTATTTGTGTTATAGATTATACCCTATATCATGTATAAAACTATCTCATACGAATGTCTGTCTCCTTTAAACAAAGTATTATGTGCATCATGTTCACTGTACACCACTATTACTAATCCTTGTAAAAATCAACACTCTATAAATAAAATGTTGATTTTTAGGTGAGAAAGGGGTAACAAAATAGAGAAAGAATATGTATAATTCACATTTTCAATATACATATAAATGTATTCGACTCTGTTAATATAAAGATGTTTAGTACAAATAATTTTCGAAAATATATAAAAATTCTAAAGTGCATTTAGCTACACTATGTTATAAATTGGGCCCCACTCGATAAAATTTCTGGGTCCGTCACCGGTTGGAGATGACCTTATTAAAGTACAATATATGATCAATTTATAATTTTTTGAATAGATCAATCAATTCATATGCCCAACTTATTATAATGATATCATTTTTGTACGTGGGGATGCGCAAGTTGGATGTCGTGAAGTCGAGAAATAACATTATTTTTCGAAGTGTGAGGACGGAGCTTAAAGATTTCGTGAATGATACTCCCTCCGTCCAACAACACTCTGCGCCAATTTTTCGGCGCGGAGATTAAGAAAAATTGTTTTATGGGGGGTAATAAGTGTGTGTTGTAAGGTTATAAGTGGAGAAGAGAATGCCAATTTTTTGGTGTGCAAAGTCTTATGAGACAGACCAAAAAAAAAAGTGTGCTAAGTTTTATGGGACGGAGGGAGTATTAAATTTAAATTATGGAGCTAGATAAATGCAAAAGTACTTGAAGGCATAAAATCTCGTTTATTGAGTTGTATGAGAATCCCAGGACTTTGTGATGGAGATATGGATGAAAATATTGAAAGATACTTATGATTATATTTATGGTATACTTAGATTTATTTATTTATATTTAGAATTTGATTTGATATTGCAATATTTAGGATTTATTTACGTTTCTTGTTCCCTAAGCTAATTTAGTATTATAAATATGTGTTCTTATTATTGTAAAAGGGAATTGAATTGATTAATGAAAAAAGTGAGTTATATCTCATATATCTCTTTTACGGTATTCTTTTGAGAATCGACGTATTTGAGTTTGCCACTTTTCTGGGTATTCTTAGAATTAACAGAATTAGTGTGATCTTGTGTTCTTCGTATATCTTCTTTATTATACGCTCTCGCTACCTACATCAGTTGGTAATCAGAGACCAGTTACGATTCTCGATAATGGTTCCGAGATTTCAGTCGGTTTATGATACTTTTCATGATGAACCGTTAACGTATGAAGATGATAGTACGCAGATCCGCCAAAATATCGATTTATTGGGTTATGATCATGTATTCCATGGTGAATATGATGGACCACCAGTTTTCGATGTTTATCCTAATGAAGATTGTGGTTATAATGTTTCTTCAATTTTCAATGAGTATATTGACACTTTGGTTAATATTGTTGGTGATGACTGCTACGATGGCCCAATTCTTAATGAAGATGGTGAAGTTGTTTTTATGGTTGAATATCCTCCAAATAAGGAAGATGTAGATGTTTTTGTGATTGAACATTCTATCTGTGACGTCGGTCAAAATGCTTGTTTGATCTCTGGAGAAACAAAGATTGTGGATACTAATTATGGTCTCTTTAACTCGAAGAATTCAGCTATTGATGATAATTTTTTGGTGTTTTTCACTATTGATGATGGAAATGATATTTTTTGGAACAAATTTAAAAATCTTATTTCTCTTTGGCTACAAGAATTTAAGGATTTTCCAGCTTACCTTCGTGCGATGAGGTTCAACAGGATTCGAGGGCGAATCCTCTCCAAGAGGAGGAGAATGATGGAGATATGGATGAAAATATTGAAAGATACTTATGATTATATTTATGGTATACTTAGATTTATTTATTTATATTTAGGATTTGATTTGATATTGCAATATTTAGGATTTATTTACGTTTCTTGTTCCCTAAGCTAATTTAGTATTATAAATTGGTGTTTGTATTATTGTAAAAGGGAATTGAATTGATTAATGAAAAAGTGAGTTTTATCTCATATATCTCTTTTACGGTATTCTTGTGAGAATTAACATATTTGAATTTGCCACTTTTCTGGGTATTCTTAGAATCAATAGAATTAGTGTGATCTTGTGTTCTTCGTATATCTTCTTTATTATACGCTCTCGCTGCCTACATCACTTTGTTAATATACAAAGAGTTAGGAGTTGTTTTTGTTTAAGTTTTGAACTAAAGAGCATAGGATGTGTACAATTCTGGGTGTATAATCGTTTATCGTTGTTATTCTTCCTCTGTATTTTTGGGTAGGACTCATACCCACTGTTGCTGGATGGATAAATTTCCCCTTTTCTGATAAAAATAAATAAATTATAATGATATCATTTTTTATAGAGAATTTAATTCCATAACGTTACCAGTTTTCTTAAGCATGAGAAATTTGAAATACCCAAGAAATTAAAATAAAGCTAACAGGGGATCAAATCTCCATAACATAAATATAATTTGAAATTTTTGAAAAATAATAGTCACTCAATGCTCAATGGCTAACTCTTCTTTTCACTAATTGACCTGGGTATAGTAAGTAGGGGTGCTAAAAAAAAACCGGAACCGGCGGTTCGAACCGGAACCGCCGGTTTTTGAACCGCCGGTTCCACGGTTCCGGTTCCGGAACCGAACCGAAACCGTAAATCCCACGGTTCGGTTCCAGTTCTAGCAAAACCAGAACCGGGAACCGCCGGTTCGAACCGGAACCGCCCCAAAATTTGAAAATTCTAGTCGTTGATATCCAACGGCCCAGATTAAAGAGCCGTTGAGATCCAACGGCTGAGATCAAAAGCGATTGAAGGAACTTGAGTTCGGACCGTGGAACCGCCTTGATTCGGTTCGAACCGGGCGGTTTTTGCTTTTTTTTTTTTTTTTTCAATATTTCATCTATAAATACCAACTCATTCCACTCCAAAATTCACACCAAAGTTTATTCATCTCTCTCTCAACTCTCAAGTCTCAACTCTCACTCAATTCTCAAAGTTTATTATTTACATATTATTTACATTACATATTATATTTATACTACACTATATATCATACTATACTCTATACACTACATATTATATTTATACTACACTATATATTACACTATACTAATACTAGTATACTACTATAGTACTATACTACATATTAGTATATTACACTACACTTACATAGTTACATACATATTACATTACACTACACTTACATACATATATTATTTACATATACACTTACATACATATTATTATTATGGCAAGCCATCAAAGCAAGGGTAAGGGTAAAGGCAAAGCTTCTTCCACCTCTTCCGTTCGTCTTCCACATCCACCGGCACCGATCGAGTGGAGTTTAGATGATATTGAGGCCACATTTGGTCCCGGTTATGAGAATCCTCTTGAAGATGATGCTATACCACAAGGTCCACGACGTCCTACTCAAGAAAGCCAAAACCACCCAGCCGAGTCCAATGCCGAGCCAACTCCAACCCCAACTCCAAGTCGAGCTCAACTTAAGTCGGATATTTTTGCACGTCACTTTAATAAAGTGATCAACGAGGATGGTACTATTAAAGTTCATTGCAACTATTGTGACAAAATATATTCTTTTGTCAAAGGAGGAGGATATGGAACATTTGAGAAGCATTTGAAAAAAATTCATCCGGATAGAGTTGGAATTAGTTCAAACCAAGCACAACTTCATGGATTTACGTCAACCGGTGGAGGTGGTGGAGTTCAAGGCGAGGTAAGTAACCCCACTTCTCTATTTACATTTGATCAAATGAAATATAGAAAATTGTTAGCTAAATTTGTGTGCACACAACACCTTCCTTTTCAATTTGCCGATAATTCGTATTGGAATGATTTTGTTAACCTTGGTCTTCAACCCGCGGCAAAAAAAGTTTCACTTCATACTACTACTCGTGATGTTGCTAAAGTTGTTTATGAGTATAAATATGCTTTGATTAATCTATTTGCCGATTTAAATGTTAAAGTTTGTATATGTGCGGATATTTGGAGTGATAATTTTCAAAAGCATAGTTATATAGGAGTTACATGCACTTGGATTGATGATTCGTGGACTCTTAACAAAAGATTGATTGCTTATAGAGATTTTGATACGGAACACAATGCCGTTAATATTAGAGATAAATTGCATGATATTTTAAATGAGTATGCTCTTACTAAAAAATATTTTCTATTGGTTTTGATAATCTTTTAGTGCAAAACGGCTACTATTGAAGATCTTACAAATATTTGTCAACCATATCTTGGTGGGAAATTTTTTTTCATGTTAGATGTATGTGTCATATTTTAAATTTATGTGTTCAAGATGGTTTAGATGCTTTGAAAGAACAAGTTGATCCTATTAGATCCATTTATTTATTATATGTCGAGACATTCAAAATTGTTGAAAAATAGAAGTTTTTTTTTAGAACATACAATATGCATCCCAAAAAATTTCTCTTGATGTGTCAACTCGTTGGAATTCCGTATAAATTGTTAAAGGAGTCTATGGATTATAAAAGACGCTTTATGTACATTTTTACTCAAGAAAATTGTGGTATTCGTTTTTATATCCTCAATATTGGGATTCATGCACTTCTTTGTGTAAAATTTTGTGAATTTTTAATGATTCCACAAAAGTGTTATCCGGTGTTTATTATCCTACGTGTAATTTAGCGCTTGATTATTGTATTAAAGTTGCTCATGTGTTAAATGAAAATATTACAAATCCTTTATTAAGTGGTGCTACTTTCTCTATGATGCAAAAATGGAAAAAATATTTTACAAATATTCCCGATCTATTCTTGGTTGCTAAAGTGTTTGATCCTAGAGTAAGATTTGATGGATTAATAATGATGTTAAATATGTATTATAATTATTTATTTCCTAATAGACATATGGTCATGGGTGAAGATGATGTATATCCTAATCCGGAAGAGATTGGTAATCGGATTAAAGTTACTTTAATGTCTTTATTTAGAGAATATAGTGGTCCAGGTTTTGAAGAAAATTTTGGTGGTGGTGGCTCTTCTATGAGTCAAGAAGAAGATATATTAACGGGTTTTTATGATGAGCGTTCTCAAAAACGTCCAAGGTCTACTTCTAACCCTTATTACGAACTTGATCATTATTTATCCTCTTCATTTGTTCGGCTTGATGAAGATGAAGACAACACTACTTTTAATATACTAAAGTGGTGGTCGAGGATGAAAAATATCTATCCAATATTGTCAATGCTAGCAAGAGAAATTTTTGCATCTCCCGCCTCAACCGTTGCCATTGAACAAGCTTTTAGTTTGGGAGGCTACACTTTGGATGCAACGAGATCGAATATGACCGTTGAAAATGTGGAAAACCAATGCTTGCTCGATGATTGGGTAAGAGCCGAAAAGAGAAGTCAAGAATTTGTTGATAATGATGATCAAGATAGCTCCGAAGAAACTACACCGGAAGTGATGCATGAAGAATCGAATCGATCCAAATCAACGAGGTAAGTTTGAGGTAAGAGAACTACGTGGACTTTGATTCCTATTTGGATACGTAGGCAACTTAATTTTAAGTTTCAAACTTAGAATTTCTAAGTTTATTTCTTAAATTTAAGCTCAAGTCCAATTTCTTTAAATCCCCCCCTCCCCCAAATTTATTTTGTAAAGTTTAAAATTTTAAGTTGTAATTACTAATTCGATATAGTTCACTTTGTAATTTGTAAATTTGTAATAGTTCAATTAATTTGTAATAGTAGATTACTAGCTTATTTTAAGTTAGAATTACTATTTTGTAATAGTTCAATTACTTTGTAATAGGCTATTAATTTATAATAGTTCAATTATTAATGTAATCTTCAATTTAAATCCTCATATTAACAATAACAATGTCCAATTTCATGATCTATCTATACATTCCTTCAAATTTTAGATCCAAAAAACTAAGAAACACGAGAAAAAATATATGAAAAAAAAAAAAAAAAAAACCCGAACCGGCGGTTCGGAACCGCCGGTTCGAGAACCGAACCGAACCGAAACCGCCTTGGCCACGGTTCGGTTCCGGTTCCCCCTCCCAGACTTTTGGAACCGCCGGTTCGGGCGGTTCCGGAACCGTGAGCATGCCTAATAGTAAGTGCATTTTGTACTTTGTTGACTTGCTTGATTCAAAATTCATAATGTTACTAATTATTCTTTTGTGGAGGATATGATTTGATTCATAATGTTACCTTTTTTTTTTATATGCTAAAAAGAGTACAAAATTCCCAAGAAATGAAACAAAGACTGTAAAATAGCATCATATGAAGATGTGAGCATGTACAATTCTGGGAGTATCATATGAAGATGTACAATTCTGGGATTATCTAGTTTTGATATTAAAATCACTGTTTTCAGAATTGGGTTGAACCGGCAGGTTGACCGAGAACCGCCATGGAACCGGTCAGAATATCCTTAAAGAACCGTTTTTATGGTTGAACCGGAAAAAATCGGTTAGAACCGGAAAAATCGGTTGAATTGTTATTTTTTAATTTTTTTAATTAACTTAAAATTTAATCCTTATTTTTATCATACTTATTTTAAATTGTATTGTATTTTCTATGATTCTATTGTGTTTATTTCAAAATGAAACTTATAATATATCATTTTAAATTTTATAAATGAATATTTATTTTATTTTTAATGTAATATAGAAAATAGTTTAAACATATTGATAAGAATCATTTTAATGGTTGGACCGCCGGTCCGACCGGTTGAACCACCAACCGGTGCCCAATTCGATTTGATAGCCGATTCGATTATGAACATTGATTAAAATCCTTCTTATTATTTATTTATTTTTTAAGAGAAAACCCCTATTTTTATCCCCCTTCTCATTTTAAAAGTTACTATTTTTTATCAAGATTTTTAATATATTTTTTTAATCTTAATAAAAGCAACAAAAAAATTTAAAAACAAATGGTGGTACATGCTTCCAAGACCTAACCAGGTCAAACGAGTTTTATTAATTTTGCATCATTTTTATGCACATATATCTGAAGAACCCAATGTATTTCTTTCCTCTTTATGCATAAATTCATGATTTTGGGTACATCGATGGTTTGTGCTTGAAATTGATGGTTGTGACTGTCAACTTTTAAATAAATTTTCGCATGTATCAAACAAAAATGGTTTGAGGTCAAATTTACAATAATTTGATTTAGTATATTTGTTTTGCTATTTTCTCTAATCTAATGAAAAGTGCACAAGTGGAAACATTTTAATTGGCACAATTGGACTATACACAAAAAAATAATGATAATATAAAGGTCAATGGTGATTTTCTATGGGACAAATATCAATACAAAATATTCATACTTTGATTGGGTTTTATATGATTCAGATGCACCATGTATTTATAGTGTATTTTAGAAATATATAGTACGTTATATTAAAAAATGCAACTTATTTATACTGAATCGTGCAACTATTTTTCCATATTAGTTTTACGATCTAATATAAATAAGTTACATATTTCAATATAACTAATTACATAATTTTAAAATGTACTATAAGTATATGATGCACTTGGGTGCATACAAGACTTAACATTTCTACTTTTCTCTTAAAATCGTCCAAGCAAGACAGAGAGAAAAACAAAGTCTCGTATGCACTTGGTGCACTAATTTAAAATTCGTTCAATCGTCTCAATTCTACTCATGTATTCACAAAATATGTCTAATATATTCAATTAATTAAATATTTTTTTAAATGTATCATTCAGTTGTATAAGTAAACGATATACTTGGATCACAAGACACCATATTAGAACCCTATTAGAGATTGAAAAGAAGTAAGACGAAAGAAAAGAAACAGGATGGAAACACATAAGATTTTTTTTTCTCCTTTTTTATTTTCTTGTCTTTCCTTTCGAGGTTCAAGAATCTTTATTTATTGCATATTGTCATCTTGTGCAACATTTAAAGGCAAACTTGCTGGAATTTTATTTAATGTTTCCAATGACAAAATATTGGTATTTATTGCTTGCTTTTCTTTCATTTATGATGGATAATCCGCAGTTTGCCATTAATGTTCTTTTAGGGATTGAGAGTAACTGTGTTATTAATAGATGATGATTTATGATTAAAGAAGGAGACACACTTACGTGAGACCGAAACATAGTTTAGATATTGACGTTTTAATATTTTATAGAGTTGGTATGCTGTGAAACTTGTTCATCGTGAAATTGATTTTTTTTTTATAGATATACATTTTAGTAATATAAGTCACACCCTTTAGTAATATAAATCAATTATTAGGTTATGATCGATTTTCTTTCTTTATAATATAAGTCACACCTTCACTTTTTATGAGTAATACACTTTATAGTAAAAAGTCACACACTTTACAGTAAAAAGTCACACTCTTTAGTAATATAAGTCACACTCCTTAACCAGTTTCACCATAAAACTTGTTCACACTATACTTTGCCTATTTTAAAATGAGTGGACGTTGATTTGTGCTTGATTGTACCTCATCTCATATAATGAGACAGTCTCATACAAGTTTTTGTCTTAATTGAAAATGTACGTACTCCTCCATTATCTTCTTATTTGAATATTTACAATTTACACGATTTAAGTTTGAGACTTATTTATTATTGTCAAAATAATAAAATTGATTTTTATTAAAAGTTAAATAATAAAGTAATGACATTTATAATTTTGTCATGTTTTGATTTTTGGTCATGTTGACCTTTAAATTTTAATTTTGTCTTATAATTTACACAAGTTAAAATTTTTGAACCTATTGATTTTTAAATTTTGATTTTTATCTTATAACTTACACGAATCAAAATAAAAAAAATGATAAAAGTATGTAAGTTATAGAATGAAATTAAAATTTTAAAAGTTAAAAGGATCAAAAAGTCAAAAGTATGTAAGTTAAATGACTAAAATCAAAATATAAAAGTCAATATGACCAAAATAAAAAATTAGCAAAGTTATATGATAAAAAAATTATTTTCCTTCTTGTATAAATTAAAAGAGATAAAAGTTGACTTTAATGTAAGTAATGATATCAAATGTAATATTAAAATGTTTGAAAGGTATAAATAAAAGAAAAAAATTGTTTTATTTTATTAATTAGGGGTGTTTTTTTTTAAAAAAAGGTATACTTTCAAAAATTCATTAAAATTAGTGGTTGTGTAAAAATTGATTAATAATAGAAATTGATAATGTTTATGAAAAAAAAATAAAAAAAGTTTTTAAATTTTTTAAAAATTAATACTCCCTTCGTTCCAATATTGAACACTTGTCTTATTTGGACGTCTCAACATTACTTGAACATTCTCAAAATGAAAATAAATATAATATTAATATACACACAACACTCTTATTTTATTCCATTCAAATTCACTTAAAACTCACTTTATTTGGTTTGCGTGTCCATTTTCAGTGCTTAAGTCCTCATGGGACGGAGGGATTAATATTTAAAAAAATACTCATAAAGCTACCAAAACCCCATATGCACCTTTTAGCTAACAATATGCCTACCCTGAGACATGGTTACACAATACAAGACACTGTACATTTGCAAAATTCTATTTAGCAATTATGTATTTTTAAAGTTATGAGGAGTAAATTTCAAAAATAAATATTTTTTACTCATGACTCTCATATTTCGCCACTGTTTCACGTGAAAATATAAAATTCATCAATTATTTGAAAAATAAAAAATAATGTTATAATTATTCGTATTTAAATTCTTCTATGCAGCTCCTTTTAAAAAAAAGAGGAACACTTGTGTGCAATTAAATTCAATTTTAATTTGAATGAATAATCTGCATCATAAACACTAAATCATGAATCTTAAATTATGATTTATTCGGTCGAGTGAACCATGAACCACTCGGATCGGGTCGAAAGAAAAAAAACAAAAAGATAAATAATTTTTTTAAAAAAATATAAAAAAAATTAAATTAAAATTCAATTGTATCAAATTAAAATTAATGCAAATAGTGGGCGGTAGAATTTACCTTTAAAAAAAAATCATTTCCGCAGCAGACTTTAGAAAGGATTTTGTCCTACTTGTGTGGGGCCGGAGACAGAATCTGAAAGAGAGGTTATGGGGTTGTTCTATAATTGAGTCCGCCTCTTTGACCATCCAATTACTATTTTTTGTTATATAAATATATTTTCTTCTCAAAGGAGTGACCCTAAGTTATGAATATTTTCAGATTTGACAATCCAATTTTACTTCCTAATCAGGAATTTCTCATCAAACAGCGTAGGTAATTCATATCACACAATAATATATATTTTTTAAAATTAAAAAATCACAGTTCATTTTATCTTCAATAATTACCACATAAAATTGTATGGAAAGTTGACTAGCAAAATATGAAAACAAATAGCAATAATACTAGCACTAAGCACGTAAACTTTGTGCACTGTATGTGATTGAAAATAATTTTTATAATCATTTAACTAATTTGATTAGTTCAATCATATATATAATTTTATTTTTAATATTTTATGTGTACATTTGTATTCATTGTTTGTTCTAAATTATAAATTATGGAGTATGCAATTAATATAATGTATGTGCAAATAAGAGTAATGGATGAAGAAAGATCGTGTAGAGTGTGAGAAGATCTGAGGCTGAAAAAATTCAACAATTATAATCAAAGTTTTAATGTAATAAAAATTATATTATTATCATAAATAAGGAAAGTGATAAAAACATAAAAATAAAATAAAAGTATAGACAAGTACGTATACTATCCAATAAAATTATAGAAATTATAAAAAGTTGAAAAAAAAAGAGATTTTTAAAAGGTAGCAAATTAAAAGTTTTTTTTAGACGTTCCTACACTCAGATATAAACAAAATAATCCCAATAAAAAAAGGGAAAATTGAGAGTATATATACAAAATGGGATTAAGAGAAGCCTATCTCGCCTTTCACGGCCAGAGATCAAATAACAAAGATTTTCATCGTTTCTTTATAGATGATTGGTAGCGACGGAAGAAAAGTCGACGGCAATGGCTTCGTGAAGAAAAAAAAAAAAGAAATGAGGTGTACAATGAAAATATCCCTAATTTAATAAGATAAATAGACGACAATTAAATATCAAAATTTAAATGATGAATGATTGAAATAAACAATTTAATTAAAAATTAATAATAATATTATAAATAATTTTTTATAAATATTTTGAGATTTAAAATAAAATAATCATATGAATGTGAAGTGATTCATAATTAGTACTTAACAGATTTTGCTAGTCAACATACATTTTACGTTGGTAATCATTGAAAATAAAATGAACTATGATTTTTTTAATTTTCATAATATATAAGACAAATTATATTATGACATGCAGTAATGTGATCTGGTATATACGATGACTTCCAAGTACAATAAGCAGTCTTATGAAAGGATGTATTTTATACGACTGACGATGACAATAAAGTATCTTTCAAACATTTAATATTAATGCGTCCCAGCGCATTAAACGAGTGTACTAGTTTAATAAAGAATACGTCTTCAAAAAAAAGTTTAGTAAAGAATACTCCACCATTCCATAAGAATTTGCATAATTTTTTTATTAATTTATTTTATAAAAAATTGTAAACACAAAAAATAAAAAGTTCTGTATAAATTACACCCTCACAAATTATAATATCCACAAATTTACCCTAAATGCCATTAATTTTGAGTTCACAGTCAAACAACTAAATTTATTTACTTAATTTATGCATAAATGTCTATAAAATTACTCATTAAATTCCTATTCATTATTTTATTTTTTTTATTTTGTATGCTCAATTTAATGTGCAAATTTCTCCAGACAGAAGGAGTACAACTTTAAGTTACCAAGCCAAATAAATTGGAAGGAGTTGAGATAATGTGGGTTGGCCAACCCGTTGAACCATCATAATAAATTAATGGGCCACGATTAAATGAGATTGTCTTATGGTGAGACAGAACACAATTTGAAGAGTTGGTATGCTGTGAAATTTGTTCACTGTGAAATTGGTTTTTTTTTTACAGGACATTTTCTTTAGTAATATAAGTCATACTCTTTAGTAATATAAGTCACACCTTCTTGATTATCATTTTACGATCTTTCTCTCGCTTTATAATATAAGTCACACTCTTCACTTTTATGAGTAATACTCTTTATAGTAAAAATTCACACCGTTTATAGTAAAAAGTCACACTTTTTAGTAATATATGTCACACTCCTTAACCAGTTTCACCGTGAAACTTATTCACTCTATACTTTGCCTAATTTGAATATTGACGTTTTAACACTTTAAAAGGAATGTATGATATTTATGTTAAGTTGTACCCCGTCTCATGCATGAGATTGTCCCAAATAAGTTTTTGTCTAAATTAACAATAGTTAACACAGGGTGATATTTGATGTGAAGTGAATTTTGAAATTCTTATCAATTGTAATTTTATGGGGGTTTTTTAACTTTTTTTTTTTAAGTATGATGAAATTTAATTTTTATGTGAAATTAATGAATAAGAGTAAATTGAGATATTAAAAATCTCACCAATCGACATGTTTAAACCGAAAAACAAAAAGAAAAGAAAAGTTAGAGCTAGTTTTTCTCTAATGGGTTTGGACGAGCCTATTTAATATTATAAAATTTAATTTAATATAATTATATGATAATTTAATTAATGTTGTAGGATATAGAAAAATAAAAGAGAATCAACAGCGTGAGTATTCTGTATTATTATTTTTTTGTGAAGAAGAGACGAGAAACTCCCCCACCCGTGTTGTTAGCCCCTCAGCCGGGGCGAGTTATAAATCGAAGGATGTGCCCAAATGACAGACACTTATGAGAGATAGTCAACATGATCGAAGAATAAATCTATATTATTATTATTATAATGGGACATGGTTCATAAAGTTAAATGGGTTTTGAAATAAACATACCTTAAATTACCTCTCTCATCAATTACTTTGGATAAAAACATATTAATGTGTTTTTCTCTAAAAAATTGTAATATTTTAGATGAAACGTGTTACTATATAAGATAACATTTTATTCAAGTAGGGATAAAATATCCCATCAATTACTTTGGATAAAAACACATTAATGTGTTTTTCTCTAAAAAAATTGTAATATTTTAGATGAAACGAGTTACTATATAAGATACTATTTTATTCAAGTAGGGATAAAATATTTGTATATTAGTGATGTTGTGTATTAAAGTAGTGATTATATCTTCATTAATGTTTGATATTTTCTAAATATTTGTTGATGTGATTGGATACAATTAACGAGGAATGTATGTATCTTTTAATTTTATTTGATGAATTTAAATACAATCATGCTACACAATAGTTATTGGAATATTTTTTCTAATCAAAATGCATTTTTAGGTCCTTAAACTATTACTTTTTGTTTCGAAAGGTCCCTAAACTATTAAAATGCAACAAAAATCAATAGTTTAGGGATTTCATTAAATAAAAAAATAATTAAGGACCTTTCGAAACAAAAATTAATAGGTCAGGGGCTTCTTAAAACAAAAAAATAGTTTAAGGACCTTTCGAAACAAAAAGTAATAGTTTAGGGACCTAAACATGCATTTTGCCTATTTTAAATGAGTAACACTCATCTGAACCAGGTTCACACATGAACTCTATCATTGTTATGTGTAAAAACTATCACTGTTATGCACAAAAACTTTCACTGTTTAAAAATATAAAATATTTTCTAAACAGTGATTATTTTTGTTCATAACAGTGATAGTTTTTATACATAACAGTGAGAGTTTTTGTATATAATAGTGATACTTAAATAACCGAGTTCATAGCATGAACCAGGTCTATACAATTTTTTGTCATTTTAAATAGAGAAAATACACTTTCACCGTACACCACTATTACTATTGTGGGCTTTTTAAATATAGATAGTTTGGCCAATTGAAGAATATGAGTATTGATCAAATACCTGCAGGTGGGCACAAACTTATATGCCCACCGCTTATGTGGCGCGCCACATATGTAAATCCTACCATTATTTAATTAGTTTTTTTAATTAATTTAATTTTCTCATTAATTATATAAACCTAAACTATGAACCCTAAACCATGAACCATTCGGGCCGGGTCAACCATGAACTACTCGGGACGGGTTCGAGTTTGGGTCCGGGTTGGGTAATTTTTTTTAATATAATTAACGAAATTAATTATATAAACCAAAACCTTAAACTATGAATCTTAAACCATGAACAATTCGGATCGGGTGAACCATGAACCACTCGGGCCGAATTCGAGTTCGGGTCGGGTTGAGTCCGGGATGGGTAAAAGAAATTTAATATAATTAATGAAATTGAATAAAATATGGAATATATATAAATGAGAAGATTGAATTAATTAAAGAAACTAATTAAATGATGGTGGAGACTTTGCATATGTGGCGCGTCACATAAGCGGTGGACATATAAGTTTGTGCCCACCTGCACATATGATCAAACTCGTGAAGAATATACTATATAATGTTTCTTTTTTTGAAACGAATATACTATAATGTTTCAATAAGAAAGCATATCTATAATTTGGGACACATGGATAGAAATGTAATGAATGTGTTTAATTTGAAATGTGGCCATTTGGATGGGGAATGAATTTTCCCAAATCTCAATCGCTTTTTATATTTGTACGTATGACCCTCCTTTCATATGTATATATTCACCCCTAATATAAACCTATACGGCTATACCCCTAATAACAACACATCGCTATTTTTTCCCCTCTTACACCAACTCATTATTTTTATTATTTATTAAATATTTTTTTTTTATTTTTTTGTAAATTAAATAATTATTGTTTTTTATTTCATTTTCTCTAATTAAATTACAATCAAGAATTAATTTTTGAATCTTTACAAATAAATCATCAATTTTAAATATAATTACAAATTAAATTTGGATACCAACTTTTGTATTTATTTTAATATAAGATTTATAAGGTTAAAAAAATTTGAATAAACGATTAATTTTTTAATGTAATAAGTAAAATATAAAACAAACTATGTCGAATATAGGCACAAATGGGACTGGGACTGCATCATGGCTGAAAGTAGGGGTGGATTGGTATTTTTCCCCTCTTACACCAACTCATTATTTTCCCTATTTTTATTTACTTAATTGTAAATTAAATAATTACATTTCACTTAATTGCAATACAATCAAGAAGTTTGAATTATTACAAATAAATCATCAATTTTAAATATAATTACAAATTAAATTTCCGATACCCACTTTTGAGTGTGACGTAGTTTGCCGACATGGTTAAAAAAAGTTGACCAAACGATTAATTTGCACAATAAGTATCATGTAAAACAAACTATGTCGAATATAGGCACAAATGGGACTGGGACTGCATCATGGCTGAAAGTAGGGGTGGATTGGTATGTTATACCGATTTTTTTTTTATGTATCATCAAAATTTTTTCGATAAAATCATAATATTTTTAGGTTTATTATTTAAATTATTAACCAGGATATCAAAATTTTCTATATTTTAAATGCAGATTAGATCCAAAAATTTTCGATAAAATCGATATTTTTCTGTACGGTAAGTGCGGTATACCGGTATTTCCTCCCCCAGCTGAAAGTCTAATTTGTACTCGCTCCATCCCGCTATGGTTGTCACGTTTCTTTTTGTTGAATGGTTTAAGGAATAACATTAAAATAATAGATAGTGAGTTTTTATAGTATTTAATTGATGAAAAATGAAGGTATGTAGGGTAGTTGGGATGAAAAATGAGGGAAATAATAATAAAATAATAGGTAATGAAATGTTATTTTTTCCCTTTATGGAATGTGACAATCATAGCGGGACACCCATAAAAGGAAAATGTGACAATCATAGCGGGATGGAGGAAGTATCAAATTTACAATAATCCAAAATTTTAAATTAAATTGTAATTAAATGAAAATTGGTAATTTAATTTTCAATCAAACCAAATTTCTTTCACCAATCCTAAGGAAGCGTTTGATTTCGATTGGAATGTGCTGGATGATAAAAAAGTTGATGAAGTGATTAACGTGAACAGTAAACATGTACTTGGTTCATGTTGGATTAATACTTATTAATGAAATTTTATGTCAAATTAACATTTTTAAACAACGCAATATAATATTTTATTATGGTTAGTTATCAAAAAATAATGGTCATATGAAAGTAGGCAAAGTATGGTGTGTACAAGTTTTACGGTGAAACTGGTTAAGGAGTGTGATTTATATTATTAAAGAGTGTGACTTTTTACTGTAAAGGGTGTGACGTTTTACTATAATGAGTATTACTCATAAAAATGAAGGGTGTGACTTATATTATAGCAAAGAGTGTCGTAGTGATAACTGAAAGGTGTGACTTTTATTACTACAGAGTGTGACTTATATTATTAAAGAGTATGTCTGTAAAAAAAAAAACCAATTTCACGGTGAACAAGTTTCACAGCAACCAACTCATGAAAGTAATGTAGGATGGAGAATTACCGATTGAAAGAAAAATAGAGATATTAAGCTTAGTTTTCTATGCATTAAGTGTACCATGCATTTCATTATATATTTTAAAATTACGCAACTTGTTGGGGTCAAGTTTAGTGATTTAGAAAAATGTGTTGAAAATGAATTTAATGAATCAAATAATTCAAGTTTATGGCATGAACCTGGTTCATAGGAGACATACTCATTTATAAATTGCATATTCTAGTGCAATAATTTGCATAGATTTACAATATATTATGGAAGGTACTATGTAGATGAAATCTACTAAAAATATTAATTATATCGGATATAAACCTATATTAGGAATGAATGTATATTTAGACTAAGGATATGATACGAAAGAATCTAAAAAGTGATTAGGACGAGCGAAAATGTATCCCCCAAGCAAATCATGATATTCCAAAAAATTAAACACACACTTTAGCGATAATAATGGAGTAAAACATAAGAAATTGTTGAGGCATGCCATGAAACAAAGTGTGGTGGCCATTGCACCAAAATCCAAATCCCTAAAGCTAGCAATGGTGCACATCTCCCTCCCCGTTGGCCTCATCTTTGCCATTTAAATTCCCAAAATCAATAAATATATATAATATCCCCCTTTCCTTTAATCACGTATATATATTTATGGCAAAAATTGGAATGCCTTCACCAACCACTTGACTCCCAATCTCCGCCTACTTAACCCTCCACTCATTCTTCTCCCTCCCCATATCTCCCTTTCTCTCTCTTCCCAATCCCCCCACCCTTTCTCTCTCATCACAACCATGGCAGGCAGTGGAGTAGTCACCGTCTACGGCAACGGCGCCATCACCGAGACCGCCAAGCAGTCCCCTTCTCCGTCAAGGTCGGCCTCGCGCAGATGCTCCGCGGCGGCGTCATTATGGACGTCGTCAACGCCGAGCAGGCTCGCATCGCGGAGGAGGCCGGCGCCTGCGCCGTCATGGCGCTGGAGCGCGTCCCCGCCGACATCCGGGCCCAGGGCGGCGTGGCGCGGATGTCAGATCCGCAATTGATTAAGGAAATTAAGCAGGCGGTTACGATCCCCGTGATGGCGAAGGCCAGAATTGGGCATTTTGTGGAGGCGCAGATTCTGGAAGCGATTGGAGTCGATTACGTGGACGAATCGGAGGTGCTAACCCTAGCCGACGATGAAAACCACATCAACAAGCACAATTTCCGGATCCCGTTCGTGTGCGGCTGCCGCAATTTGGGGGAGGCGCTCCGCCGCATCCGGGAGGGCGCCGCCATGATCCGAACCAAGGGGGAGGCCGGGACGGGGAACGTCATCGAGGCGGTGCGGCACGTGCGGTCCGTGATGGGCGACATACGCGTGTTAAGGAACATGGACGACGACGAGGTTTTCACCTTCGCGAAGAAGATCCAGGCGCCGTACGATCTCGTGATGCAGACCAAGCAATTGGGGAGGCTCCCCGTCGTCCAGTTCGCCGCCGGCGGTGTCGCGACCCCCGCCGACGCCGCGCTGATGATGCAGCTCGGGTGCGACGGCGTTTTCGTCGGATCCGGGGTTTTCAAGAGCGGGGACCCGGCCCGACGGGCCCGGGCGATTGTGCAGGCGGTGACTCATTACAGCGACCCGGAGGTTTTGGCGGAGGTGAGCTGCGGCCTCGGGGAAGCCATGGTGGGGATTAATTTAAACGATGCTAAGGTTGAGAGGTACGCCAATAGATCAGAGTGATTGATTGAAGATGATGATGATGGAATCGAATCGAAATTGGGTCGGGTTTTTGGGAACCGTTTTAGGTCGGTTTGTGTGATATGGATATGAAGTTTCTCGTAGTCGGGTCGGGTCTTTTCTGATGCTTTGGTCAGAATTTTATATTTAGATAAATCTGTGATGGAATTCTTCTATGTTTTACAATTTTTGTTTACTCTAGTCAGTGTTTTAAAAATTATATTTCTACATTTCACAATCTTTGTCATTTTTATGCTCTCTATTTAACCATCTTTTTTGATATCTCTGTGCTCTACTCATATTTTAATCTGGTAATTCGTCCTTGTCATTTGGGCTGTTGCCACTGTAACGCATGCCAATAAATTTACATTTTTAGAGGAAAATGAATCAATTTGCATATTTATTTTGATAAAAAAATATGTGAATTTAAATTTATGGTAGACTTTATATTTTTTAAATAATTGTTATGTAAAAAAAATATATAATATGAAAAATAAAATATTTTTAAGTAATGATAATTTTTCCGCAAAACGGTGTCAAGCTATTTTCATCACTATTTAACGTTCTGCCAAGCTATTTTCATCATAATCAATGCACCATCTTTTTAACAAACACAAGTGCGGGTTTGCAAAAGAACATCGTATATGATTAGTGATTACGTGTCTCCTTATTCCCTTTGTTTGTTTATTTCTTTGGATAATCTATGCATGTGGCGTCCTTTTTATGTAGTTTTCTTTATATTTAAATTGAGATTTGGACTTCTGATCCTATTTTTAATGCAAACTGTCTCTATCTTTTTTATTTGGTTTGGTCTTAGTCTAGTCCCCAAATCAGATTTTAGTTTTCTAAATAAATATTAACGGCTGCGAATGCGATTCTTTAGATGGAACATACAATTCAAATTCAAATGTTATTTTAACACTTTATTTTAATAAAATAACTTGCATATTTTAATTTATATAAATTGAATGTTTGCTTACGCACAAGAGACTTAATAATTTTTTAATTATTATTGCGTTTATGAGGCATCTTTCTTTTCAATTATTATATCTAAAGATAAAATTATAAAGTATATGAAATTATTAATACAAACTCTCCCCTAAAACTTATTTATAGTATAAAACTCATATCATTACACTTATAAAGTGATACCACTATTTTTATAAATTAGATTCTATAGCATTTAATACTATGATCTCAATTTATAAATATAATAATATCAATTAATAGATATAGTGAATTAATTTATAAGTGTACTGGTATAAATTTCATATTATAAACAATTTTCATCGGAGATCTATTCAATTATTAATTTTTCTCATCTTCACTTAAAAAAAAATCAATCAACCCCATGATTCAGATTAACTGATTACATTTCTAGACTAGTGTTTCTACAATTATTTTCGTTTTACATTTCTAGATTAGTGTTTCTATTTTTTTTTCTTTTTACAATAGAAATAATATGCTAATCCACACCAAAAAAAAAAAAAAAAGAGTAACACTTCTGTGAACCAGGTTCACCATATAAACTCTAATTCAATATGATCCATTTTGAGGATGGGTTGACCCAAATTTTGCCCCACTTGCGCGCTGCTCTCGCCATCACATTTTATTGGATCTCGTAAATCATCTTTATTATTATATAAAACTATTCTTTGTTATCTTTATAAAACTCTCAATCGATATCTTTATAGAACTATAATTATCATTCTATAAAACTCTCATTGTTAAGCTATAAAACTATCACTCTCTAAAATTCTCACTATCATGTTAATAAACTATAACTATTATTCTATAAAACTCTCACCATTATTTAGAAAAACTCTCACTATTATTTTATAAAACTCTCACTGTTACGCTATAACACTCTCACTGCTACGCTATAAAACTATCATTGTTATGTTATAAAACTATCACTCTATTAAACTCCCACTATCATGTTATTAAACTCTCACTGGTATTCAGAAAAACTCTCGTGGTTATTCTATAAAACACTCACTGTTACGATATAAAACTATCACTCTATAAAACTCTCATTATTATGTTATTAAACTATCACTGTTATTCTATAAAATTCTAACTTTTATTTTATAAAACTCTCACTATTATTTCATAAAAAAATGAACGAAGCCTGATCGTAAGATTGCAATGGTTCGTATATCTTTCCCTTTTTTCTGACCATCTCCTCGATCTCAAACATCTTCTCTATCATCGGTTTCTACTCCCAATTCTGATACTGTTGGGATTATACAGGAAAATATGCTTTTACTTTGTATAATCAAACTGAATTTCGGACTTATTTACTGAATTAAATTGTTTATCACTGATACTGTGAATATCATCGAATGTTACATATATTTACTGCATAACTGTTCAATAAATAGTACGTGTTACATTGTAGTTAATTTAGTGATACCAGATCACAGAAGATTAAATTAACAGTTCCTTGTAACCAAAAGTACACCATTCACGACCTAGATAGAAATGAACAATCCATCGTAAAAGGTTGAAGTGTAACGCTCAGATTGACTTGTCTTGACCAAAGAGATTACACTAATGCATGTCTAGTGCACTGAAGAGGACCTACATGAGGACAAATTCTTCAGAACTGAACTAAGAAGAATTAAACCTCAGTGGTTCGTTATTTCTTAATCTCCGTCCCTTAAATAGGATCACGTGTGGTTAGTAAGTATTGCTTTGACTTATTACGGGTAGAGAATCAACGAGATTCAATACTTTATATCTTGAGCAATATTATTGGTCACATGTGTAGCTAAGATTTAATACGAAGAACCGTGTGCAAGTACGCTTGTTCGATTTGCCCCATTGGGAGGTTCATAAGTTTTATCATACCAAATCTTGCAAGTGGAACTAGTTTCCGGTATGAGTAATAATGTTGAACCGTTCCTTTACCAAAGACAAAAAGATATTAATTAATGGAAAGCTATTTCAGTGGCTTGAATTAATTAATGGGCTAGATAATCTTAAACACGGGAGATAATAACCGGGAGCCATATTGACTACAATATGGGTTAAGATGGATAGTGCAATATTAATTATGTAGTGGGATTAATTAATATTTTATGGGCTTGAATAATATTGTGGCTCAATATTGATAATTCAAGATCCATTGGAAGGTCAAATCTTAATTCTCCTAAAGGCCCCCCAAGTAGCCAAACATAAAGTCCAATAACTGGAAAAGGTGTTTAAAAATAAAATAAATATTTGTTGCTAATTTCCTCATATTTTTCGAAAATTATGAATAAAAGGGGAGAAAGATTTTCTTTGAATTTTGTTATGGAATGAAGATATGTATTCTTGAAATACAAGATTATCTCATTAAATTCAAGAAATCTCCCACTTGGTTATTCATATGTGAATTTCGAATTTTTTGAAATATAAGAGAAAGAAAGATTTTCTTGGAAAGATATTATGGAAGATATATATTTCTTGAAATACAAGTATATCTCATATATTCAAGAAGATCAAAATCTTGGAATCTTGTCTCTTGGATTTTTCGAAAATTTGGTCATAACAAGATGAGGTGGGATTTTTGTGGAATATTTTTATGGGGAAAAAGAATATAGGAGATATATTCAAGATTTCTTGGAGATCAAGAAAAGATTTTCTCACATTGGTTTTTCCTCAAAAATTTCGACCACCACCCATCTATAAATAGGGGATGATTCTTTCATTCCCAAGTGCAATTCCATGTGCTGGAAAAATTAGTAAATCCACAAAAGTGGTGCAACAAATTTTATTTTTCCTTTCAGTTAATTGTTCGCGAGTGTCCTTCCACCGGATTGTCGAGCAAGGACTAGGGAATACTTGGGAAGGTTTTTTGGTGTGTTTTCATCAACAAGGCCATCGCCATTCCAAGAGGTAAGTTCACGTAAACTCGTAGTAATTCGCATCATCGTAGGATTTCGTGAATTGTTTATATGCATGATTTGTTATTATTTGAATTAATATAGGATTAATTCATGCTAGTAATAATTGTTAGAATTAAATTTGTATTTAAATATTCATCCTGAATAGATCCAGGCAATTCGTTCCCCAACAATTGGTATCAGTGCCTCGGTTTCGGGCTCTGATCTTTAAATTGTAATTTAATTCGTGTTTATTAAATTTGAAATTGGATAGTAGAATTGCTAGATCTTTTTTGCAGGTATCCAATTGTCATGGAATTTAATGTGTTTATTTATGCATGCATATAAATTATTGTTTTTAATTTGATTCGTTCGAATTTGTTTTGCCTCGTGAGAAAATCCACGAGTAGATTAGAATTTGTTTGATTTGATCAATGTAATAGACTTGTCTAGATCTAGGTTTATTTATTTTTGAAAAATAAATTGTAACCGGATCGGAAATGGAGGTGGAGACGAAGATTTAAAAGACGGGATCCAGAACCGGGCGAAGGCGTAAGCGCGTCGTCTGAAAACGTGCCAAAACGAGGCACGCGTATACAATTATTGACGCCGGACGCCGGGCGATGTATGGCACGGGCGGGGCGAGGCCGCCCGCCGAGATCGGATCGAGGTCGACGCAGTTGAGCGTGAAGCGTGATAAATGTGGACGCGGCGGCGGCATTGCTTCGGATCGGCATGGGCGACACGCGAGCACCATGTGCGCAGCGTCTTATTTGGGATCTTGTGGCCGCCGAGAACCGCCAAGCTTATTTGCCGAAGCGGGCGATCTGTCGAGCGACGTCTTATTGGGAAATTTGGCGCTTCAGTCTGGACGCCACTCGACACCGCCGGGGGAGTGCTAGGCGGGCACTCCGACCCGTGGAGTCGATGGCGGCGACGGGCTTGACAAAGGCGTTTTTTTAGGCGGTCAAGTGGGAGCTTTTCGAGACGAACGATGAAGGCTATGAAGACGATTTCTCAAGATCAAGACATGACAAAAATTAACCATGACAATTGGATATATTTGCCCAATATGTTTAATTTTTTGTTTTGATGTTATGCATTATTTTATGCTTATTTAAATTGTGTTTAAATTTGCAATGCATGAGAAAATATTTTGAAAAATCTTTCGAAAATTACTAAGTATGCTTAAACAATTAATTGACAATTTTATGAATAATAAAATTGAATTAATTTTGACCTCCATGATTTATTTATTTGTGAATTCTTTTGGAGAAAATTCCCCCCGGGACGGTCAAAAGATAGCTTTCACATGAATAAATTCCAAATGGATGATTGTGGATTATTACTAGTGGCGACGATGACCCTCCCCACGAGGCTCGTTCAAAGCGAAATAATAATTCTGTATTTAATCATGTTTATTACTTAGGTATAAAATTGATATGCATATATTTCCCCGAAGTCCCTGTCAATTTTATATTGGTCAAGTGGGAGCCAACTATTAATCTAGTTATTAAAGGTTTGTAACTGTTCTTGTTTGTAACCTGCTTGAATGTGTTTAAATAATGACCCACCCCACGTGGCTTATTTAAACTATTTTGAGATGTTGGCTGATGCATGTTCATATTTTTTTTGAGATTTTAATATGAAACATGTGATCGAACCTTGTGATATATTTGAGTTTATGCATATTATTATTTATTTGGTTCATCATGTCGCAACCTTTTAATCCATTTATTCAATATACTTAAAGACAATTTGCTTACTGGTGAAAACTTTGTTGATTGGAGTCGTAAACTTACTATTGTCCTCATTGCAC